>CM069858.1:125948046-126548046 GCA_036172795.1 Pelodytes ibericus | reverse complement strand
AAGATTCCAGTAGTATAACCTGCATATATATCCTGAGTCTAAGTGGAGCCCTATTTTAAAATAGTATTAATTATGTTCAAGGAACATAACAGTAGCAACAAGGATAAGTATTAAACCCACAAAAGAAGGTAAGATAGTTAATGTTACTGAATGTTATAAAATGGCCCTACAGCCACACTGCAGGAATTTGACTCTGATTTGGATGTATGGGCAGAACGTCTAGACCAGTATATGGAGGCTAATAATGTCACAGAAAAAAAAAGATACTGGTTTTATACCAGATATCAGGAGACAGGGGTAGACATTAAAATATACATTGTGGCAATAAGAAAACTTACAAGCACATGTGGATTTGGTGAATATTTACAGATTGCATTGCGAGATATGTTTGTTATAGGATATAATTAATTGCTAACTCAGGATAACTTAACTGTCAAATGTATCTTAGAAATAGCTACAGTTATGGAACTGGCAATCATAGATGAACTTACATTACAGCAGAAAATGATACAGACTAATGCCAAGAAAGAGATTTTTAACCCCTTAGTGAAATGACGTTTTGACCTTGTCTTTCCCTTGGTGACATGGGTTGTTTTGACATTTCTTTTTTTAAAATGTTTATTTATTTATCAAAGTACAAAACAGTTTATAATTCACAATAATTCTCTTACTTCGTGTTGTGACTAATATATTCTTCTTCTTCATTGTTACACCTTTGTCTATTTATTTTCCATTTTATGCAGTTATCGTAAAATATCTGTGATTCTCCTAACCCTTTTGCTCCGTTTGTTGTTTTCTCTGATTAGTGTTGCATTGTATAGGTTGTGGTAAACATCTCCTACAGTGTTAAAATATCTGTGCAACTATCTATACATATTTTAAGTTCTATGTTAAAAACGAAAATATTCTCATGTTGTGACCCATGATGAAGCCTTTTCAAGGGTGAAACGCGTAGGGTTCTTTCTGAAGTTTAACAATCCTACAATCTTTCCAAGTACCAACTGTATCCATATCCAAAATTACCTGAGATTTGTGCTATATGAATATATGCTGTTCATCTGGGCTTTTCTGTTTATATTGATGTATTGAATATATGTGTTT
Source organism: Pelodytes ibericus (assembly GCA_036172795.1). Taxonomy (NCBI): domain Eukaryota; kingdom Metazoa; phylum Chordata; class Amphibia; order Anura; family Pelodytidae; genus Pelodytes; species Pelodytes ibericus. Next base: position 126,546,945 of record CM069858.1, on the reverse strand, counting down.
TATACACATCTGTTATTTTTCTTTTATTCACCAGCAGTCACTTCAATACAGTTCCACTGCTGTGCTGACTGTGTTAGCAGAAGTGGGTGCCAATGAATAGATTAATAGAACAATATATTGTAAATATGTCTGCTGTCAAGAAGTTAATTTTCATGTAGGGTTGCCATGCAGATGATATTGTATTGGCAGGCCAGTGAAAAATCGGCTGGAGGTCAATGCCAAGTCTATGGCGGCAATAGCATGGCCAGTATTTTTTTTAAGAAAATGTGGCAACTCTATTTGCATGTGGTTATGTTATCAACTTAAAGGTTATGTCATCCACCCAAGACTTCACAGATACCTTGAAAACAAATTATTCCGTACAGCTAAAGCATTATCAAGCCATGACAAATTACCAAAGATTTACCTTGGGGTTTATAAAATAAAGTTGGAGTTTCCCACAAGGTACTGACATGTATATATTCTAAATTTAAAAGATAATAGTTAATGGTCACACAAATTACACAACTTGTGTGAAATTCACAGGAAATTTCCCTTAATTTGAGCATAGTTCTCACTGAAGTCAGTGGCAACTCAACAAGGAGAAAGCCAGCTAAACTGTGAACAGGTTTAGTGAAAAAAGCCCCATATAACGTAATAGTACTGCAGAATTGCTACATGTTTCAGTGACATGCAAATTACATAATCAAATCCATTCATTTTTCCAGGTCTTAAAAAATAGCACTGTCTTAATACACAATATGTCTCCATCATCTTAAATGGTATTCTGTTTTTTTTTCTTAAATAAGTTTCATAATGCTATCATTTAGATGGTGAGAAATCACACCTAGTTTCCAGGTCAACTGAAGCTTGACGGTAATTTCCCAAACTCTTAGATGACCAAAATCTAATCTAGACAAATATTTTAATGGAAGCAGACCTGAAATACCTACAGCTACTTAGTGCTTTATCACAGTAGCAGTTGAAATGGCACACCTGATCCATCGTGCACATTCATGCAGAAGATGTGTCACTGTCCATGATTGTCGAATATCAATGCTGGAAGTATGAGACGATTACCTTTTTTCCCAGCATCTGTGCAGTGTGTGCCATATACCCTGATCTTTTACTCAATAGTAGTAAAAATGGCATTTATGTGGGACTTAGCAAGTACAGACATAAAAAAGGAGAAAGCTCACAGAGGCGCATTTCTCTTATTTAACATGCAAGGTCTTCTCACACACATTGCTTTGAAATTTGACTCATACAGGACAGAAAGGGTTATTTCTATTTTTCAATAGTCCACCATATTCTATAGCACATACTTTCTTATGGATTGCAAAGGTTGTATGAACAGTTTTACAGTTTCATGAAGGTGATGGACACTACATGCACCACTCTTGCTAGGATAAACGCACTAATCTTTGATGGCATTGCTCTATGTGCCTGAAAAAACCCCATCAATAATAACCATGTAGTAACTTAACATTCTTAATACCTCCTGATAACAATAAGGCACTCCCTATGAAGAGGAAGTTAGCATAGTGACAAGCTGTATAGCTTGATCATTCCTTCTTCATTATGCCATACTGGCTGGCTTACTCCACACTTCCTACCATATAAGATCCAAGCTCTAGTGCTATCTGTCACAGAGAAGTCAACTCACATTTATATCCTACTGGGTTGGCTGATTGTTTGGAAAGCTGTCCCATCCACCTTAACCATGTCTCATTGATAAAAGTAAAGTTCACCTAATTGCTACATTTACCCCAGAATCATCAAATCTAGCTGATTATATTCACTAAGGTATGACACCCATCACAGTGCTCTGGCATCATTATATCATACATAATACCCAATTATTAGAAAATGCTGCTAAAAAAAAGAAGCTTGGAAGCAGATAATGCAAACATTTTATTAGAGTTTCAAAACGGACACTATTATTTCATACTTATCTGCTGAGCAGTCATGCGAGCAGCTGACAAGTGCGAAGGTACATGATATGGAATACAGCACCAGTTTGTTTAAAATGGATTTTTCGAGGTAATTTTAGTTACAATGTACATCTCCCGTTGAAAATACGAGTAACATGAAAATGACTTGATGGTAATCCAAACTACTAGGACCCTGAATTTATTACTGTAATATTAGCTATTGACACTTGGAAATGAAACATTAAGTGGAAGTTATTAGGCAAATATAGAGGATCTACTCAATATAGACTGATTTGTTCCTACCTAACCATCAATGGACAATCCCCTATATTTTTGTTCTTTGTCTGAGGATTTAAGTTTTACGGGTTTATTCATGAAAGGGGGAATTGCATACTTAAGGCTTCTCAACAAGTGCAATGTTTCTACTTGATAGAATAGGATCACACATAGAGTGGTCACCCAGAATGACACTTTGGTACCACATGGAGTTAAAAGTGACTTAGTCATGGCTCTTCCCATTTGATCACACTGCTCACTTCACCTCATCACAGAACAGGGTGAGGGACCTGGTGAAGTGGGGACCTCTGGGAGCAAGAAATGATGGTGGATGTTGGTTTCCCAAAATCTATTCCTTTATGATCCCCAAGTTGTGTTAAATGAATTGTGTAATTGAGGGTTTTCAATAAATATCATATAGTGAATTTATTCTTAAAAATTTCATTTCCCTTTAATCTCCATGTTAAAAAATATAGGATTAGGTGCTAAATACATATGGAATTGAAGATCAGATTGTTTGGGGTGTGTTACTTATCTGATATGGTATCACTGCATTATACAAATCTTGTATATCAATCCAAATAATGAACTTCCGCCCCAATACAAAAATGTGTACTACATTACAGAATGGATTCTACTCCCAAAGATAAGTATACCTTTATTTTTGTAATGACTGTAACAGAAAGGTTAGAGATAAAAAAGTAGTACTTAAATTGATCACAGTAACGATGCATCCCAAAATAGAAAACAAATCATCAAAATAGTGGGTAGATATAGCTAGAAATAAAGGAGACATAGCGAAAATAAATATGGATTTTAAACAGCTGTACACAGTTCCTACTTATTGGCCTGCACAGAAAGAGGCACTGTAACATCACCGCTACCAATGGCAATAAATTCTTTACATAACATTATATTATTGTTTTGCTGTTTTCATTATGATTTCCCTTGAAACCAAAATAACTCCTGCAGCTCAAGAAAGAAAAATCTAATTTCATCATTGAATAAGCTTACCCATTAAAGTTACTATTTTTCACATAGTTAATCTAGTGCATCTGGAATAACTGCATAATTCTTTTATTTTTTGTTAGTTAAAGTACAAAGAAGAGTACAAACTTAAACTTAAATTTCAGAATCCCCCCTCCTCCTCCTGCCAGGCAATATATATATATATATATTTATTTTTTTTGATATTAAATTTCTTTTTTTCTATTCCAGTACAAAATATACCAAAAAACTCTGAGACATAAAAAGACGATATAGATGTTGACTAACAGACATTGTAAGGTGCAGTTTTCAATATCGATATAGATTAAAACTTCTCATATTATCCATTTGCAGCTATTTTAGTGAGAAGCTCTTTTCAGATTGGTCTATTTCAATAAAACAAAGTTTTTTGATTATTTATTAAAAAATATATATTTTTTTAGTTGTAAAACTTTGTAACCATGGCTTAGTGTATCTAACAAATTATAATAGAGGCTGATTGTCTTAAAAAATCAGTTAAGATCTCTACCAGTTTCACAAACAATTTTATACATATGACTTAAATTACTATTTTGGACAATTATAAATTTGGGAGTTTACTATGAGTAATGAGACAGCAGTGTTACTTTTTTTCAGATGCAAGTCTAAATATATGTTAAAAGCTATGGAATGTCCCACTGGGAGGAACAGTGCATGGTATGTACCCTACCTGCCAAATTAGGATGTCTAACAATAATAATCACGGCATTAACGTTTCTAAATTCCTAATCACATGCAAATGTGTTAGGAAAGTATATTTATATTTATATGATAAAATAAAACTATACAATTTTTCAAAAAAGTAAGTGAACATAGACTTCTCCCATGTAATTGTTCTACCTCAAGTTCTGTACAAGTGACAAGTATAAATGAAATTGTATACCCACAATTACAGCATTTTATCCACTATAAAGCATTAAAGCCACAGAGCAACTTATATAATAAATAACTATTTAAAACAAACATACATGCCTTAATGTCTCCTCAGACATGTTTAGCAATCTTACAGGGCAGTAGTGTAAGGGAATGTGTATCTAATCTTATATTAATAGATACAGAAATATAAAGTGAAATGTGTCTTATATGTTTATTTGTTAGTTTAGCAATTATGAAGAGCCCAGATGAAATAGTCACGTAACCCACGCTGGCAGCGTTTTCTTCTTTTTATGTGGTCTTCAAATCTCTGACCATACTGACATGAGCCAGAGTGTGACCCTGCCAAGTTTTTCTGCACATTCTGTGTTCGAAGCCTGCCTTTTTAATGTTGACATCTTTGTTCCTTTCCTGGCCAGCATGGATACAGTAACTTTGACTTGTAAAGGAACTGTTAAGCTGTAATGAGATAAACACCACTGCAAGAAGCAAACCACTAATTTATGAACAATTAGGCTAATAAAAGCATTGTGGCTCCCCAATGTCTAATATGAAACTAAAAGCCTTTCCTAATTTCCAGTTATAGAACACACAGATGTGGCATTTCATTTACAAGCTACATCTAACCAATCTTTGTAACAAATGCTGGGATAACCAAGGCAACAGAATGGATATTTTACATAAATTTGTTGCATTGCTTTGAAATATCCCTTTCATTTATTTCTTAGTGGGACAGATGGCTACAGCTGACCAAAGACGATGAATAAACATCCATTTTGTTTTGGCTGTGGAATTACAATAAGTGTGTTGTCAGCTTGTAAAAGCTGCCTTCCTAAAGCCCCTGTCATCTTGCAGAACTTTCTATATATCAACAGAGCAATGACAATGCTCTATATTTTTGTTCACGGTTTTGAATGGTTCAGCAGTTTTATAGATATTTCCACATTATTTGCCTTTGAACATATTTATGCGCATGCATGTCTAATTTAGAATATGTGGCTTTCTATGTATGTGTATAATGAGCTACTTAGTAAATAGGTTGAAATCTATTATGGGAAATATATGTATGTAAAACAGCTGACTGTTGCTGAAATTTTATTTAACACAATACATAAAATGCAATGCAATATATCTATCTCCATGAATTTAAGCGGTTAAATTTGCCTTAATCACAAAAGCTAATTAGATGGATATTTTCCGTGTTTTAGCTGTGTGATCATGTAGCAGGAACTGTACCTTAATGGTATAGTTCCATAACGGTACAGTTTGTGCTGATTTTAGCCAGATTATGGTTATATATAAACTGTATCTAGAAGATATGCTTTAACTGAGATTACTCTGGTAGAGATACCCCTGATATATATGCTGCTACAGTTAAATAAACATGCAAGGTGAGGCTTAAAGTGTTTCTGGCATCAGTTTACTGTTGTACCACACAGGCAGATGAGGCCCATTTATTTCTCTACCACATTAGGTGAATGGTTCCCAATGGGCTCTCGGCGATGATGTGAGTTATCATTTATCACTGGTTCTTAAATGAAATATTTCTATCGCAGTCTACGGTATCCATGAGATAAATGAACTCAAGTTATTTAATACAGACCAAAATTAGAAATTTTCCCCTCAAAACAGCATTAAAATTAAAACCCAGTGCTACTAAAACACAGAAATGAAATTCACAAATAGCTCCTATTATCACTAACATCCGATAACATAAAGTCAGATGGTTACTGCATCTGTAGCACTTTCCTCCTCCACATCACTTCCAGTTTTGCAGTTAATTTCATGACTGATCAGCAATGTTATTACAAAAACTATGAATAAGATATCTGTGTGACACAGCTCCCTCTCCTCACTGTTAGCACCGTGAGTAAAAAAAACTCTTTTGTATTACATCATTTTATTTAACTCATTTCTAAAAATATGAAACAAAATGTTAAACGTGTGGCATACATTAGAGTTCTATTACTAAGGATTATGTGTAACCTGCCGGAAGTATTTCTAGATTATGACTGCACATAGCTAATTAATGTGATGTGTCTGAGATACTGAACACACCTCCAGATAGGGGGAGATCACCTCTCTCTCTGCTACTGGATGTGTGTGGTGCAGTGGTCTTTTGTCTCATTAAAGGGACTGCCTGGTGCCTTAAATGCATCTTCCAAATGTTGATGCATATTAGAGTACTTTACAATGTTTTAAATGCTGCATTGCTTAAAATAAAACAATCTTACACATGAATTTGTGAAATTTAAGCAGTTTGCATAAAACCAGCATTGCCCACTCTAGCTGAATAAAAGTCAATTTCCTCTATTATTTTTTTGCTGCAGGAACCAATGAGAATCAAATGAATGGAATATCTGGTTTCTCTAATGATGTCATCAGACAATGTGTTGCACTGTTAAGAGATCCTACATGTACAAGAGCAAGGTCATTTAGGTTCCACATAATGCATTTTATTGCACCAGCAGAGCAGCAGAGGAAGTGGCTAATAGAAACAAAAATGATACATGCTTAGTGCTGACACACAATCAGTGTGCCAGTATCTGTAGGATAGGTTGCAGGGGTTGAGTAGAATATTAAAAATGTGACTGGAAAAAAGCATGTGCACTATTCAGGCAGTAGTCTGTCACTTGCACCAAAGTGAGTTTAAAGGTGCAAGACTGTCCCTTTAAAGAATATTGTTGGGGTTTAGTCCATCGTTTAATTTTGGGTGCGCTACTAGTTTCTTTATTAACTCTAATTTATTCTAAAATAGATTTTAAAGATTTTGAATTTGACATTGGAAATGTTTATATCTACGGTGAGGCATGAGGGCACATTATGCATGCCATGCAAGCAAGCAGAGTCATTTCTGCACATGCCCAGTGCTTTCTCCATTATTATAATTGGAAGAAGCTCTTGCTTGCACATTTCCAAATATACAGCTATCCATTGAGAACATTTAAAACATAGGCATGTAGTGAAGCATTTCTATATACCACTGGGTGGCCATGGCAGGTTGAAGTCTGTCTATTAACTCCTGTGGAACAGTATACCTTTTCCTACCTCATCTAATGATGGAAACAAGAGAATAAGAGATGAAAATATGGCCGTGGTACTGAAGACCTTAAATTAAATATGATATGATGTGATGCATGTTTGTCAAATAACAATAGTAAGAAAAACAAAATCCCCATAAGTTTTCACCCTCTCATCCTCAAATTTTGTAATGGCGACATAGAAGAAAACCAATATATTGTCTGGCAATTTTAAGATATTCCAAAATTAAGATATAATGCATTTTCTGTAATATCAATTTATCACTAGAAGCATAACACCAAACATTTTTTCCAACCTCCCTGTTTTGGCTGACTCCCAGTAAAACACACTTCGGCCATCTTGTACACGAAAAAAAAAAGTCTTTACCATGACCAAAAATAGCTGAAATGATAAAACCTACAAATGTAAACTTTGACATGACAAAGAGGCTCACCACCTATATATAAGGGAAAGTAGCTAGAATTGGAACCCTACAAATAACAGTAAGAGAATTATCTTACAAAATATTACTTCAAAATCTTTCCCCCAAATTTCAGTAATAACATAATGTACTAAATGACTTTCCTATGAAGGACAGCATATTGTGTGACTCAGACCTATTTTAGAGTACAATCTGCCCTGAAGGTGTACCAACACGTCACTATGAATGTACATCAGAGGTGTAAAGGCATTCTGGATATTGTTTGTCTAGGGACAGGGCTGTGGAGAACACAACAATACAATAAAATGTTCATATTCCAGTAATGTTAACCGTGGCATCAACCAAAAGTCAGTTCTAGGCCATTGCATACACTATTGTTATACAAGATGACATTCAATTCCTTAGAGCTTTATATGCTGCTCTAAAATTAACAAAATCATCTATGATACAACATTTTTTGGGAACTATTGTTATACATAAAACATTTAGTTTCTATCAACATTTTTGGAATTCTTTTTAAATAAAGTCAAGCATGGTAAATTTCCACAGCCATACTTTCTAATTTTGACATCGGTTTTGTTATATTTCGTCTCCAATAGATAGTTTTCTACTGCGTAAACTCTAGGTTTTTGTGTACTTTCGTGGCTTCTTGATGAAATGTCCTCTAAAACAACAAGAATGTGAGTATTTCCTTAAATGACTAACCAAAAATATACATATATCTAGGAACATTTTACACATGTTTACAAAGATAACTATCTGAGGTAAGAAGGGTGGTGCAAAAAGGGTTTGTGAGGCACAAAATTACCATCCTAGCTCCACCTGTAGTCAATTTTTTTGTTTGCGTAATACAATCTGTCAAACTTAAATTAATATGAAAATATCATGACTAGATATGTAACCGTCAAAGTATCCACACCTGTGTTTATATAGTTTAACAGGTATCTTTTAAAAGTAAATGAATATCTCCAGGCTCTGAATAGAGTTTGCATACTACAGATCAAAATTATGTTAAATAAAACTACATGACTTCAACAAACATTAACATGTTTTGGTAGGTATCTGATGAACCAAACTTTGTATGAAATATTTGTTGGGAACATGACATCACCGTGTAGAACTATTATTTTAACAATAACAATAAATTATAGGGTTTAAACAACACTATATTACATGTTCAGAAAAGGTAGCATTCTCATTTATCTCCATGCCAAGCATCTTCAACAAATCTCCATTCGAATTTCTGAATGTTTAGCAAAATCTTTCATATAAAGTACTTTAGTCAAATTATAGAACCACATTTGCAGTAATAATTTTCTTTTTGCCTGTTTATATATATGTAACTGGTAAGGATGAACTGAATTGTTATGCAGATCAAGATCATTTGAAGGAGACCTGACTCTTAAAGGTAGAGCTTAACTGATGGAACTACATTCCCTGAACATTGTTCTATGGATGTAAAAAATAAACATCCATCAATATATTGTGTAAACAGACTAGCAAACATATGCACGTAATTAGAGTGTTTTCAACTTGTCTGCATTTCACCTTGTGCCTTGATATACAAGTGACTGTTTCAATTGTAAACAGGTAAGCACAGATATATTTAAAACATGTTTATCTCAATATGCTTTTGCTTCCCTTTTTATTCTTTTCTTTTTGTAGCTTTTCATAAAATATAATTTCCTCATCTCTTTTGTTTTCCCCTCTATATTTCCCCCCTTTTATGTATGCTGATTAATTTGAATAGAGTTTATTGCCAAATCTCCTGCTCACAAATAATTTTCTCCCTTCTATTATTTTTCTAACTTTTCTACCCCTTTCTCTCTCCTTTACTTTTATATTTTTCTTCCTTTAGATAAAGTTGTATTTCTGTTCAAAATGATCCAAGGTTCCCATATATCCATATTAAAATTGTATACTATATTTAAGTCCATTGATATTATAGTAATTTGATGAATGATGTCTATCTTTATGATAACTTCAAAGAAATTTGTAGGTACAGTTTACCATATTTTTGCTATACAGCATCGTGTTGCCTCCATTATAATGTTGACAAAAAAATTGCGTTGGATGAACTCTCAGGATTGGGATTTCAAAATGAAAAGGAGGTTTTTGAAAACCAGCCAATTATAAAGCTGGGACATGGCGACCTCAGATTGGCTGATAGTCAGCCAATCAAAAATTTTCTTTTAATATTTTGCTGGCTTACCGCCTTGTATATGATGGTGGGGAAGGGCTACTTGCCCTTAGCCTCACGTAAATTATAGGGGTCCCAGGAGGGATATTTTATAAATGTATTTTATTGTTTTATTTTTATTATTTTTTGCATTAGCTAAAAATGTCCTCCTGACATGAGTCTCTATCCTCCCCATAAAAGTCTATTGGGAGGATAGAGGCTACTACTTTTTCATTTTAAATTTCATGCACATTTGAAAGAACTTCGGTGCTTTTTGAGTTGCCCAAATTCAAGCGAGGAAAAGTGTAAATACAGAATAAAATCTGTGAATACACTCAATACATTCCCAAATATCCAAAAGAAGAGAGACAATAAGGCTAAATAAATTGTAAGCACTTGTGTGAATAAAACACTAAAATATAGTGCAATAGAAGTACTTGGAATAAAGTGCAATATAGACTGAAAAAAGTAGTGAAAAAATTATAAATATCAATGTGGCAAATCTAGCAATAGATATAAACTGATAATAGAATAAATTTAAATATTACAATATCATGCAATAGAATGATACAAAATAAATAAAGTCCAAAAAATAGTCTTCGATAGCTTGCTCCAAAAGAATGTGTAACCTGAAAGAAAATAAAACAAAAAATAGTGTGTACCATAAAAATAGGTTTAATAGCGCATAAAAAAAAAAGTAACTTACAAGATACAGTGGAAAATAAGACGAATAGCGAAAAATGAACTGCCAATGTGCAGCCTTCTCTCTTCAAACGAAGCGCTGGTGGTGATAAGCCGGCCGGACTAGTCACCGTGTAGATGGAAGGAGGTAGCGGAGTTGAAGAAGAGGCTTGGAGTTCATGAAACGCTTAAAACACTCCCACCCTACGCGTTTCGTGACAGACAACGTCACTTCCTCAGGGGCGATGGGAGTTGTAGGAAAATGATGAACTTATATATGCACACATTCAATGCGTGTCTATTGCGATCAGGTGATGTAAATAAATCAATTAGCACAGAGAGTGAAGATACTCGTTGCTTGCTTGGTTCAGTTTTTTTAACTCTTACAGCAAGCAAAACGCAATTATTATTCAGTATAGTTCAAATAGAAATGTTAAAAATATAAGAATACATATATTCATATATAAATACATATCAATTCTCAGTTAGAAAGATAGGTAAATAAACACAAAATATAAATCATTAAATATAAAAAAAGGACAATTATTACAAAAAATGAATACAATAAATATAGTAAAATATACATAAAGGGAACAGTAGGTATAAAATTGTTGTGCATGCTTGTTCATAGATAAATATAGGAAAGAACTAACATAAAAATAGACAGCAATGAGAATGCTAGACTGAAAAAATGTTAGCATAAAATATTAGTGTATAAAAAAAGGGACTTTATATGGCCATACATATCTGCAAATGACAGATTGTTATAAGGGGAATGAAATAGAGGGACAATATATGATGAACATTCAGGAATCTTTAGTGAATGCTTTTAGTTCAAAGTCTAAATTTAAACCCCTGGGAAAAAGAGTATCCAGTCTATATATCCACCTGGCCTCAAATCTATCTAATTGGTCACCGAAATTACCACCCCTCCAATTATTCTTAACTAATTCAATTGCCAAGAAGGTTAGCCCTGTTGGGTTTGCTCTATGGCAAGTAAGAAAATGATTAGAGAGTCCATTGGTGGTTAGACCTTTTATAATGTTCCTTACATGTTCAGACATTCTAATACTCAAAGACCTCGAAGTCCTCCCTATATAGAGTTTAGAGCATGGACAGCTGGCACAATAGATGACCCCCTTCGTTCTGCAGGTGATGACCTGTTTGATATCAAAGGTTTCACCGGTAGAAAAATTCTTCAAACTAGATTGGTGTCTAGGTATCTCTGTATTGTTATTGCAACCTACACAACGTCCACATTTGTAAAAACCTGAAGGTAAATTAAACATATTTGAGGTTGATGTGGTTGGCCTTCTATCTGTTGGGGCAATCATTAATTGGAGGTTGGGTGCCCTGGAGAATATGACCCTTGGGGTGGGAGTCAAAATATCTCTAAGGATGGGGCCACCTTTCAAGACATTCCAATGTCTCTTAACTATATTTTTAATGTGTAAGGACTGGTCGCTATATTCAGTGATGTAAGATATTATATCTTTGGACTGTTCGACAGGATTGATAGGTTTTTTGGCAAAAATTTCGCTCCGAGGGAGTCTCTGAACTCTATCTCGTGCAGTTTTTAGAAGGTGATTATTAAAGCCCTTATCCCTGAATTGTTGTGCCATTTCTGATAAGTGTGTTTGTAGTACAGTTTCCTCAGAGCAGTTTCTTTTGATGCGTTTAAATTGCCCATAGGGGATGTTATTGAGCCATGGGGCATAGTGATAACTGTCACACGGTATGCACCCATTACAATCAACCGACTTCCTAAACGTTTTGGTCTGGATAGTGCCCTCTTTAATATATATTTCCAGGTCCAAAAATTCCACCGAGACTGGTGAGCTCTTGTGAGTAAATACAAGCTTGTAAGGGTTATTATTAAGGTAAGCTAAAAAAGTATCTAATAGGGTAGAGTCACCCTTCCAAACGAAAAGGCAGTCATCGATATATCTGCGCCAGAGCACTAGGTTTGCGTCAAATGGGCATTCATCCTAGATAAACTCATCCTCCCACTTGCCCATAAAAAGATTAGCATAACTCGGCGCAAACCTACTGCCCATGGCTGTCCCCTCGAGCTGGAGATAATGGCTATCCTCATACCAGAAAGAATTATGGGAGAGGATAAAAGCGACACATCTAACCAAAAAATCAATTTGGCTATTGTGTAGGTCCGAATATTTGGCCAGAGAATATTGTATAGATTCGCATCCCTGTAGATGTTCAATGACCGTGTACAGAGAGCTCACATCGGCCGTGACAAGGATGTAATCCTCCTCCCACACAAGGTCCCTTAAGATGTTGATAACTTGGGTCGTATCTCTCAAATAGGATTTTAATTTTTGAACCTCTGGTTGTAAAAATTTGTCTATATATAGTGACACATTGGCTGTAAGGGAATTGATGCATGATATGATTGGACGTCCAGGTGGTTGTGTTAAGGACTGATTTTATGATTTTCTAAAATTAATATGTAGCACATTTCATATGAATTGACCACTTTAAATCCTGTTTACTCAACTGTTGGTCCTTTAAAACCCTTGTGAATGGACTCATGAAAGATTTTGGTCGTTCTGGACAATGGCTGTTTTAACTTTTATTTGCAAACAAATTATTATTTAAAACATTTATTGCACTATAGGCAATATGTACAAGCAGTGCATTGCATTTTAACTAACCAATTTTTTTCAGATTTCACTTTTGATTTTATTTGAAAAGAATAAAGGTGGGCTAGGGGTGCTTAGGGGTCATGGGCAATGAGCGGTCCATACTGCACTGGGAGAAACTATGTCAATGCCAGATTCTAGCTTTGAAAGCTTAAAACATCTGGTCACTGTGATAGGCTGTTGCATCGATAAGTTGTGACAGAGAAGGTGTAACGGACCGTCTACCGGATGAAGGAGACCCTCTGTCCTTTGTGGGAAATCACCTCCTTAGCCCCCACTTACAGCTCAGCATTCACCCAGCAAGTCTTTCCTGGACCCTTGCTCTTTGTACCCAAATAGACAGGACATCTAGCAGTTAGGTACAGCAAGATTGAACAACTCCTTTATTTGTGTAACAACACAGACTTATAAAAAGACATACACATGACATCACAGACATTAGTATACAATGGGGGGAAGGAACTAAACATAGTTCTCCAACTAACTGGGGCTAGGAAAACATTAGACATTCAGACTGCAAACCAAATAGGAATTAACATAGAGTGAATAGACCTAATTACAATGCACACAGTAATGTACACAACATAATCAGTTTACCAGTTAATCCAGTTAAAACAGAACAATGGATGTTGGGGTAAACTATTGGAGTCACTGTCACATTATAAACCTTCAGAGTGGTCTACTCACAGAATTAAACGTTACACATAAACCAATACACTAACAGAATATAACTAACTAACTAACAATTTTAACGTATAGAGTTATGGCACATCCATTACCCAGGTGGTCCGTTCATTCGTGAGTTGGTTCGGTAGATTCAATCTACCGAACACCTAGGCAGAAAGGCACGAACAAGCCTTTCTGAAGAGGAAAATACAAGCTTTTACCATGGGGCCATAGTCCAGAGGCAGCAGGCGAGCAACCAGGCTTCTCCAGAACATAGTGGCGAGGTTGGTTCCGCCACAGAAGGCCTCCGCAGATATGGCTGCATGCAGTTCCTTGGTCCAGAGGCCATGTAATTTACAGATGGATCATGATATGCCAGTGGGTATACTGTGATTGGAACTACAGGATGTGCCAGGCATGTCCTCTGTCAGCAACTGCACTTTTGAAATGGGGTTGAATTCAATTGTCAAAACAATTGCTGGAGAAATTATATGGCTAAGCTTTCGAAATTATTTCCAAATTTTGCCCTAGTTCGGAGGCAATCATCCCTTTTAGAATAGGCAAAATCCTATACTTAAATTTCTGAAGTTTCACCAAAAGTAGCCGATTGACAGCCACAGAATGAGAAGATTAAAGGTAACATGGACAAATACAAAAGGTATTTAAGGTCAAATTAGTAATTAGTGGTTGCCGCTAGCATAGTCACAAAATGGCCCATACAACGACAGTCAAAAAATGTGGTCACCTTGGTGAGAAGAGCACATTTAGAGGTCACAAAATAAGGTCAAAACTGGAATCCTATAGCTAGTAATGAGAGATGTCATCAAAGTCAAAGCCAGAGGTGTCACTAGGGTTGTTGTCACACGGTGCGGTAACTCATGGTGTCACCCCCTTGATTTCCTCCAATACTATGCCAAACAGATTCCTTAGTAATGCCAGTCAGATGGCCCATTAAATATGTCATACAGGAGCCCCACAAAATATGCCACATAGAGGAGCCCCACAAATTATGCCACACACAGGAGCCCCATAACTATGCCACACCTTGGAGCCCAATTAATTATGCCACACACACAGGAGCCCATTTAATTATGCCACGCACAAGCGCCCCATAGTTATGCCACACAAAAGAGCCCCTTAATTATGCTACACATGGGGGCCCAATAAATATGCCACACATGGGACAGCCATTAATTATGAGACACACGGCAGCCCCGTGAGGTGACAGTTGTACAATTCTAAAACAATAAATATCTATTCACACAGACATCTGTCTCTATCTCTCTCTCTATAACTAATTGCATTTATACTTATTTGAACTTTTAAATATTATATTCCACAATTTTCATATATAATAAAAATGTTATTGAAAAATTGCATTCCTTGTTTTTATTCCCTTCCTCTGCACCCACAATGCACCTAATACAGCACCATAGAGTACCCACAGCACTTGGAGTACACCTATATTGCACCCACAGCACTTGGCATGCCACAGTGTCAATGCCCCACAGAACATACCACAGTGGCACTTTGCCCCACAGAACTAGCCAGTGTCACATTCCCCATACTATATATTATTTTGCCCAACAGCCCATGCCACAGCATCAGTTTTCCAATTAAAATAAACCAGTGTTCCCATTAATATGCCAGTGTTAGTTAGCCCATACATATGCCACAGACAATTTGCCCAATAATATTCCAGTATTATTTTGCCATTAATAAGCCACAGACAATTTTCCAATAATATGCCAGTATTATTTTTCCATTTAATATATGCCAGTATTTTGCCATTTAATATGCCAGTATGTTTGCCATTCAATATGCCAGTATTTTGCCAATTAATATGCCAGTATTTTGCCATTCAATATGCCAGTATTTTGCCATTTAATATATGCCAGTATTTTGCCATTCAATATGCCAGTATTTTGCCATTTAATATGCCAGTATTTTGCCATTCAATATGCCAGTATTTTGCCATTTAATATTTGCCAGTATTTTGCTCACCCCCCACACCCAACTCGGGACGTCACTGGTCAAAACTCCTAGGCAAATATCAAAAGAAGAATCCAGTAGAATGAACAAATGTGCAAGAAACTGTTTTAAATATGGGCACAATGGAAACGGCATAAAAAGGCATCTCTTATTTAGTTGTGAAATGATTATAAATGGATCTTCATACATGTCTCTCTATGTGTGCTTTATACTAATACGCAACTGACAGTCGGGATATAGCTACCACTAGGTTGGATATCGGAGTTATATGCACCAAGTCATGCTTTCATTCTTTGCATGCAAACTCATGTTATACTATTAATTAACAGACCTGCCTGCTTTTATCTTCTGCACACTGTATTTGAACCTAATAATTATGTTTTGCAGATGTGCATCAGTAAGAGTAAAGCTGTACTTATTTAAATAATACATGGATTCATTCACATATAATATATAATTTAAATGTAGATAGCCATCTTTGGCTTAGACTTCTCAGTTTCCTGAGGTTAAACATCATTGTTTTTGCAGGTAATTGAAACGTACCCATTTTGTATGAAAATGTAATAAAACAGAGAAATATGTATGGTTTTGAATCTTTTCTTAATTTTTTCTGAAAATTAAATAAAGTCTGATTCTGTTAACACCTATTCCATTTATGGCTCCTTAAACTATTGACATTGCACAAAATAAGTAAAATACTGATGAGTTAATTTAATAGTAGAAATGTATACATTTGTATATACAGTATATACTAAAAGAGAGAGATGATGTATGCCAAAAAAGTCTGACAGAGTTACTGTCTATTAAACTCATATTTGGACCTAAATTCATGAAAAAACAGACTCTAGTGTATTTACATTACATCCAACAAGCCCCCAGCTTGTTCCAAAAGTACATTAAGTCATGAGGCGATAATATTGTTTTGCAATGCATTCTCATGTCTTCCAACATCTTGCCCAGGCTCTCTGGGACATGGCTAGGTTGGACTTGGTAGGTCTACCATACATGTGCTACCATACATGAGCGGTAGAAATGTCACTCAAATCGTTGCGTATGCGCAGTTGACACTGGAAAATGAAAATCAGCACTGCAGGATTGTGGTCCCTAATCAAGACTATCCCACATAATGCGGAACAGTTGGAGGGCATGCATTCTAGGCCATAATATTTAATTCCTCACTTTTATTATTTACCCTTAATAAATTGATAATACAAGAATGGTTTGGATCGCACATTACATGTAGTGGTAACCTATATCCCTTTCTGTTACAACAGTTTACGGAATATTAATGCTTAGGAGCACCTGATTGACACCCTAGATTAATTGTGACTGAACTGACGTGATTAATTAAAAATACTACAATGCAACATGATATCATAGAATGATGTTGCCTTTGAAAGTTTGCCTGTCACAGAAAATTACAGACTATAAAAGTCAGTTCTGGGGCAAAGTTCTAAAAGTGGTACAGTCACCATGGAAACCAATGGAATGTTACTGCTATTTAGACAACTTTTAGAATCAAAAATTCAAAAGTCAAAATTACTATTATAAATAAGTGTTGAGCCAAAATCTGTATGCATAAAATATTTAGAAATAGACACAGGCTATACTCAAGGCAGACCACAATGTGAGCTATTCACTAAAAGTGAGTTCCAGGAGAATAATTTATCGATAATAATTTAATATGACCTGTTCGAAATGTATACCATTTTATTTAGCCAGTGCTTACTAAGAAGAGCCCAACTTGGTTTGCACTGACAGATCCACAAGAACTAAAAATATTATTTAGTTAGCTTTTGTTAATCTTTTGATTCATGTTAAAAATTAAAATGTAGATGGCTATTTGATATATGCAAAATATAAATGCCTTTTTTAAAAGTGCTTTTTAAAATTTTATTGTGCAAATAGATAGGAAAAATGAACAGAAGTATATTAGAAAGATGTCCCTGAAACAAGTGGAAAAGACAAAGGTCAGATGTCTTCCTAAATGACTACAATTAATATACTAATTTGTCTAACAAATCTTCTGGGAAATAGGTCAGCCATTTTTGGCACAGCAACAAGTTTATCCAGAGAGCAATTGTAATATTTTATAAAATAGGTAGAAGAAAAAGTTGTACTTGTTCCAAATTTAATACATATGTAGTATTAGTTTTTCATTAGATATGCATGGCTGGATTGTGCGTCCTAATGAATTTCTCTCTCCAGCTGTTGAATCTCTACTACAAATTCCTTGTCTCGTCAATCACTTTTATTGCTCTACTGTGGAAAGACTTATTTTTAAAACTGCTAACGTACATGGCCAGGAACAGCTGAGTATAGCTAATTTGTACAAGGTGAGAAAGTTTTGCTGCTTTAAAAATTTCTAAAATAAACAGTTTTAGAATAATAAGGAAGTGTAAATAAATACTAATTAGGAAAGTTCATTTTTTTTTTCAAATTATGCATATATGCACAATGAGCAGGTGGTCTTCAAAAGAAATGAAAGATGAAAGGTGCATGGTTTGAGACTTTTGCACATAAAAATGCATAAATTCACTTTTGTACATAGACACAGTGCTGTATTTACCGCGAGGCATCCTAGGCGGATGCCTATGGCGGCAAATTTTGGGGGGCGGCAGCGCCCCCCAGCACTGGAAAAAAAAAAATTCAAAAAAAAAAAAAATCAAAAAAAAGAAAAATTTGGCCCTTTAAAAAAAAAAACCCCACCGCGCCTGCAGGCAGAGACGGAGGTGAGAAGGGATCGGAAGATCCCCCCTCACCAACGCTCTGCCTGCCAGGCTGCACGGGGAGCCGAACAGGCAGCACAGAGAAACCTCCGTGCTGCCTGTTCGGCTCCCCGTGCAGTGTGCCGACACGGAAGTGCCGACAGGTCACGTGACGGGCGCGCTGACGTCATACGCGCGCCCGGTCACGTGACCTGTCGGCACAATCGCCGGGAAGCCGAACAGGCAGCATGGAGGGACCATGCTGCCTGCCTGCCAGGGAAAGGTAAGTGCTGATGGGAGACTGTGTGTGTGTGTGTGTGTGTGTGTGTGTGTGACTGAGTGTGATGGGAGTCAGAGTGTGTGTGATTGGAGACAGTGTGTGTGAATGAGTGTGATGGGAGTCAGAGTGTGTGTGATTGGAGACAGTGTGTGACTGAGTGTGATGGGAGTCAGAGTGTGTGTGATGGGAGACAGTGTGTGTGACTGAGTGTGATGGGAGACTGTGTGTGACTGAGTGTGATGGGAGTCAGAGTGTGTGTGATGGGAGACTGTGTGTGTGTGTGTGTGTGTGTGTGACTGAGTGTGATGGGAATCAGAGGGTGTGATGGGAGACAGTGTGTGTGACTGAGTGTGATGGGAGTCAGAGTGTGTGTGATTGGAGACAGTGTGTGTGACTGAGTGTGATGGGAGACAGTGTGTGTGACTGAGTGTGATGGGAGTCAGAGTGTGTGTGATGGGAGACAGTGTGTGTGACCTGTGTGTGATGGGAGTCAGAGTGTGTGTGATGGGAGACAGTGTGTGTGACTGAGTGTGATGGGAGTCAGAGTGTGCGTGATGGGAGTAGGAGTGTGTGACTGAGTGTGATGGGAGTAGGAGTGTATGACTGAGTGTGATGGGAGTGTAAGCTTGATGTGAGTCTGAATGATGGGGCATGTCTTAGGTGTGTAACGTGGGTGTGCAGCTTGGGTACGGGGGTGCCCGGATTTTGTCTGCCTAGGGCAGCACAAAATCAAGATACACCACAGCATAGACATTCAATTATACCAAAACACTAAGAATTAGAGATAGGCAAAAGGTATGTACAAGTACAGGTATCCTCTGTGAGTTCTATGAGGATTCATAGAAAGCATTAATGTGTCCGTGACAAAGCCTAGTAAATATCCACCATGAATGATCTTGGTGCCTTCTTCTTCAAAACAGTTGTATCTTATATAGAATTGAAATTCATTTGTATAAAAGTTAGCAAATCTCTGCTTTTATGTTGTAATACTGGCTTGAAATGTTAAGTATGCAAGGTCCTGGTTTAAGTATATAATGTATATAAGAACCTGGGATTCTCCCTGTCTTTTTCTCACATTTATTGACGATAAAGTTTTTTTTGCATTTAGATTGATGCATAAATGAGATCTTTCTTCATACATGATAGAGTGGGGGACAGAGGGGTCAAGTCACTATAAATTGAGATTAGCTTAAGGTGTTTGAGTTGCGAGGTCAAATTTGACTTTGTCTCAAAATTGAATTCAACCTCACATCTCACCTTGAGCTTTTCACTAAACTAAACTTGCTCTCTAACTCCAACCCCTTTGACAAACTTCCATCTCTACCTTAAACTTCATAGAATGCAATGAAAATTGCCATCTCCAGTATTAATGGAAGGAAGGGGCATCTTGCCCAGACCCTGGCATTTATATTTATTAGGGGGCTGAGGGTCATTTTGCCAGCCCCTGCCCTTGTATTTAAACGGGGAGTTTTATATGGTATTAGGGTGCCTCTTGTCCAGCACCAACCCCAGTATGAAAAGGAGTCAGGGGCATCTTGTCCAGCCCCAGTAATAAGGGAGGATCACGGGCATCTTGCCTAGATCCTGGCACTGACATTTATTAGTGGACCATTTTGGCAGGACCGTTCCCTAGTATTTCAAGAGGGGAGTGTGAGGAGGTATAAGGACACATCTTGTCCAGCCCCTAGCCCCGGTATTAAGAGGGGCATCTTAACAGGCTTTTTATGTAATGGGTGCAGTAATTGATTCATTTCAATGGGCAAAAGGTTTTTGGAGCCTAAGTCCAATTTAACAGATTTATTTATTTATTAAGAATGTGTTTTACCAGGAAGAATACTTTGCGATATCTTGTGTTTTCAAGTATGTCCTGGTGACCATGTCCAAAACGGTATTACACAGTGTTTCATATGTAACTGCAGATTAAAAAATACATACATACATACATACTAGATATACAGGAAAGTTGGAGAGAGAACATCCAGGATAAATAATTATTGATGAAAAAGAGAAAACAAACATGTATGGTATATATAGAAGTTTGTAAACTAACAACAGGTACATTCTCTTTTTAGAAGTCAGGAGACACTTATTTTCAGGGATGTTTTACTAGAAGATGATGTGGCAGAATCTAGGAGACTATTCCACATTTGAGGAGCTCTGAAAAAGAACACACCTTGACTCTGTGATTTTAGAATGTGTGGGTAGTAAGATTGAGCATGCTGCTTGGATGCAAGAACCTGATTTAAAATCTGAAAAAATGGTATCAGATTGAGAAACAACTGCTTCAAACAGGAGATCCGACCTCAATTACCGTATTTGCTCTATTATAAGACGACCCTGATTATAAGACGACCCCCCAAACTTTGGATATTGCTTTAGGAAAAAAACTAAAAGCCTGAATATAAGACTACCCTATAGGAAAAAAGTTAAACTTGTATATATTTACATGTAAATTGCTTTTTTTATAAAATAATTATATCAAAAAGTGCATTTCTTGTTTTTATTTCCTTTTTATGTGCCAATGCTGCCTCTCTCTTTCCGTTGCCCCCAGCTTTGTCTCTCTCCCCCTCCCTTTGACTCCCCCTCGCCTCTGTCTCTTCCCCCCCTTGTTTCTCTCTGCCCCCCTCCCCTTGTTGCTCTGTCCCCCCTCCCTCTGTCTCTCCCCCCCTTGTTGCTCTGTCTCTTCCCCCCTCCCTCCCCTTGTTGCTCTGCTCCCCTCCCTCCCCTTGTTGCTCTGCTCCCCCTGTCTCCCTGCCCCCTCCCTCCCCCTGTCTTCCTGCCCCCTCCCACCCCTGTCTTCCTGCCCCTTCTCTCCCCCTGTCTCCCTGCCCCCTCCCTTAACTATACCTAGATCCCTGGTGGCTAGTGGAGGCAGCTGGGGGATGTCTGCACGATACGTGCATACATCCTCCATGCTGCCCGACACCTCCGTCTATTATGACGGACAGCTGGTCCGTCATAATAGACTGAGGTGTCGGGCAGCATGGAGGATGTCTGCACGTATAGTGCAGATTAGACATGTGCAAAACTAAAATTTGCGTTTCGTTTTCGTCCATTCGGACGAAAATGTTATTTATTTCGTCTAAAACGAATTTCGTTCATTAGTGCATTCGTTTCAGACGAAATTCGTTCATTATTTTCGTTTCGTTAATTTTTTTCGTTCGTTTTATAGAATACAATGTAATACTATTGGCTTTCTATAAACCGAACGAGAGCCCCATTCATAAGAAATTCTTATGAATGGGGCTCTCGTTCGGTTCATAGAAAGGCAATAGTATTAATTGTATTCTATAAGCCGAAAGTCTATAAACCGAACGACTTTCGGTTTATAGACTTTCGGCTTATGGAATACATGTAATCCTATTGCTATTCTATAAACCGAACGACTTTCGGTTTATAGAATAGCCATAGGTTTACATGTATTACATAAGCCGAAAGTCTATAAACCGAAAGTCGTTCGGTTTATAGGCTGTCGGCATTTAACTAATAAGAGACAGAGTCTCCATTCATAAAATTATGAATGGAGACTTTGTCTCCGTGTAGTAAAATGCTGACAGCCTATAAACCGAACGTTCGGTTTATAGGCTGTGGGCATTTTACTACACGGAGACAAAGTCTCCATTCATAATTTTATGAATGGAGACTCTGTCTCCGTGTAGTAAAATGCCGACAGCCTATAAACCGAACGTTCGGTTTATAGACTTTCGGCTTATGCAATACATGTAATCCTATGGCTATTCTATAAACCGAAAGTCGTTCGGTTTATAGAATAGCAATAGGAATACATGTATTCCATAAGCCGACAGCCTATAAACCGAACGTTCGGTTTATAGACTGTGGGCATTTTACTACACGGAGACAAAGTCTCCATTCATAATTTTATGAATGGAGACTCTGTCTCCGTGTAGTAAAATGCCGACAGCCTATAAACCGAACGTTCGGTTTATAGGCTGTCGGCTTATGGAATACATGTATTCCTATTGCTATTCTATAAACCGAACGACAATAATACAGCAGGAGGATCACAAATCCCATCAAGATGAGGCAGCCCTCACCAGGATGCTTGCCCCCTTATGTCCCGACGCCCCGTGTTACTTACCACCTTAAGAACACAACAACGGACGCGCGCATTCCCAAACGGCTGGATAGGCGTGCGCATGCGCTGTGTATCGCTGTGGTCGATGATCTGGTAAGAAGGGGTGTGCGGCGGGTGTGAGGGGGGCGGGAGGTGGGTTGCGCAGCTGTCTCATGCACGGTGGTCACAAAGTTACAGCTGAGTTATCAGCTGTAACTTTATGCGCATGCGCAGTGAGCAAATTCTCCTGCGATTGCGCAGGAGAATTTGCTCCAGAAATTTGTCAGAACACCGGCTTTTAACTATACGGAGACAAAGTCTCCATTTATAATTTTATGAATGGAGACTCTGTCTCCGTATAGTTAAATGCCCACAGCCTATAAACCGAACGTTCGGTTTATAGGCTGTCGGCTTTTAACTATACGTTTGTCTCCATTCATAAATTTAAGAATGGAGACTCTGTCTCCGTATAGTTAAATGCTATTGTATTCTATAAACCGACTCTATTTCGGCTTATAGTATGCAATAGTACTACGAATGGACGAATGAACGAATGATTTTCCTTTATTAACCATTCGTTCATTCGGCTTTAGTTAGCTTAGCATTTTCGTTCTTCGTTTTTGGGGCGAATGGACGAAAATGCAATTTTCGGACGAAAATGCATTCGTCCGAAAACGAATGCACAGGTCTAGTATATATTCACATGTAAATTGCTTTTTTAATAAAAAATTATGATATAAAAAAATCTTGTTTTTATTTCCTTTTATGTGACAATGCTGCCTCTCTCTTTCCCTTGCCCCCAGATTTGTCGCTCTCCCCCCCTTAGTGTTGTCTCTCTCTCACCCTCCCTTTGGCTCCCCCCTCGCTCCCCTTGTGTCTGTCTCTTCCCCCCTTCCCTCCCCTTGTTTCTCTCTGCCCCCCCCCCCTTGTTATTCTGTCCCCCCCTCACCTGTTTCTTGCTCCCTGGTGGCTAGTGGGGGCAGCCGGGGGATGTATGCACTATACATAATAGACGGAAGTGTCGGGCAGCATGGAGGTTGTCTGCACGATTCGTGCAGACATCCCCCAGCTGCCCGATTCTCCCTGGTGGCTAGCGAGGCAGCGGTGGATGTCTGCGCGATGAGCGAGACCTCCCCTGCTGCCGCCCGGAACGACAGCCAGGACTTTTATGAGGAAGCCGGAAGTACCCAGCTTCATCATAGAAGTCCCGGCGGTCATGCCGGGCGGCAGCAGGAGAGGTCTCGCTCATCGCGCAGACATCCTCCGCTCCCTCGCTAGCCACCAGGGAGAATCGGGCAGCTGGGGGATGTCTGCACGAATCGTGCAGACAACCTCCATGCTGCCCGACACTTCCGTCTATTATGTATAGTGCATACATCCCCCGGCTGCCCCCACTAGCCACCAGGGAGCAAGAAACAGGTGAGGGGGGGACAGAATAACAAGGGGGGGGGGGCTGAGAGAAACAAGGGGAGGGAAGGGGGGAAGAGACAGACACAAGGGGAGCGAGGGGGGAGCCAAAGGGAGGGTGAGAGAGAGACAACACTAAGGGGGGGAGAGCGACAAATCTGGGGGCAAGGGAAAGAGAGAGGCAGCATTGTCACATAAAAGGAAATAAAAACAAGATTTTTTTATATCATAATTTTTTATTTAAAAAGCAATTTACATGTGAATATATACTAGACATGTGCATTCGTTTTCGGACGAATGCATTTTCGTCCGAAAATTGCATTTTCGTCCATTCGCCCGAAAAACGAAGAACGAAAATGCTAAGCTAACTAAAGCCGAATGAACGAATGGTTAATAAAGGAAAATCATTCGTTCATTCGTCCATTCGTAGTACTATTGCATTCTATAAGCCGAAATAGAGTCGGTTTATAGAATACAATAGCATTTAACTATACGGAGACAGAGTCTCCATTCATAAAATTATGAATGGAGACTTTGTCTCCGTATAGTTAAATGCCCACAGCCTATAAACCGAACGTTCGGTTTATAGGCTGTGGGCATTTAACTATACGGAGACAGAGTCTCCATTCATAAAATTATAAATGGAGACTTTGTCTCCGTATAGTTAAAAGCCGGCATTTAACTATACGGAGACAGAGTCTCCATTCATAAAATTATGAATGGAGGCTTTGTCTCCGTGTAGTAAAATGCCCACAGCCTATAAACCGAACGTTCGGTTTATAGGCTGTCGGCTTATGGAATACATGTATTCCTATTGCTATTCTATAAACCGAACTTTCGGTTTATAGAATAGCCATAGGATTACATGTATTACATAAGCCGAAAGTCTATAAACCTATCGTTCGGTTTATAGACTTTCGGCATTTTACTACACGGAGACAAAGTCTCCATTCATAATTTTATGAATGGAGACTCTGTCTCTGTATAGTTAAATGCCGACAGCCTATAAACCGAATGACTTTCGGTTTATAGACTTTCGGCTTATGTACTACATGTAATCCTATGGCTATTCTATAAACCGAAAGTCGTTCGGTTTATAGTTTAGCAATAGCATTACATGTATTCTATAAACCGAACGTCGTTCGTTTTAAAGACTTTCGGCTTATAGAATACTATTGGCTTTCTATAAACCGAACTAGAGTCGAGTCCCCATTCATAAGAAATTCTTATGAATGAGGAGGGACTCTAGTTAGGTTTATAGAATGCCAATAGTATTCTATAAGCCGAAAGTCTTTAAAACGAACGACGTTCGGTTTATAGAATGCATGTAATGCTATTGCTGTTCTATAAGCCGAATGTCTTTCGGCTTATAGAACAGCAATAGCATTACATGTATTCTATAAACCGAACGTCGTTTGTTTTAAAGACTTTCGGCTTATAGAATACATGCTGCTATTGGCTTTCTATAAACCGAAAGAGTCCCCATTCATACGAATAGGTCAATTGACCTATTCGTATGAATGGGAACTCAATTTCGGTTTATAGGAAGCTAATAGCATTACATGCATTCCATAAACCGAAAGTCATTCATGTCGGTTTATGGAATGTAGTACAATGCTATTGGTATTGTAAACCGACTCTATTTCGGTTTAGAATGCCAATAGCACGAATGGACGAATGGACGAATGAACGAATGATTTTCGTTTATTAACCATTCGTTCATTCGGATTTTGTTAGTTAAAATTTTCGTTATTCGTTTTTCGGACGAATGGACGAAAATGCTATTTTTGTCCGAAAATGCATTCGTCCGAAAACGAATGCACATGTCTAGTGCAGATATCCCCCAGCTGCCCGATTCTCTAATAGACTGAGGTGTCGGGCAGCATGGAGGATGTCTGCACGTATAGTGCATATATCCCCCAGCTGCCAGATTCTCCCTGGTGCCTAGTGGGGCAGCAGAGGATGTCTGCGCGATGAGCGCAGACTCCCCTGCTGCCGCCCGGCACGCTCGGCGGGACTTCTGTGATGAAAGCGGAAGTTCCCGGCTTCTTCATAGAAACCCCGGCGGTCGTGCCGGGCGGAAGCAGGGGAGTCTGCGCTCATCGCGCAGACATCCCCTGCTGCTAGAGAGGGGGATCCAGGTCCCCTGCAGCTCTGCTGGGGACCTGGATCCATGTCTTATAATCTGACCTCAATTTGAGGTCAGATTATTAGAAAACCTCGATTATAAGAAGAGGGGCAATTTTCAGAAAAAAAATTCTGAAAAAAACCTCGTCTTATAATCGAGCAAATACGGTATTTGGAATACCACATGAGGTAAGTATAATAGGTTAAAAACAAGTAGTGTTGTTTTAGAGAACCTGGTGAGAGTGTGGGGGCAAATAAAAAAAAACATATGGGCTTTCATAAGCAGATTCTCTGAGCATTAATGTTGTGGAGTCTAAAGTACAATATTTAAATCCCATTGGTTGGAAAGTTGTGGGTAACCATACAATTAGAGAATTGAACTCTGGAAAACAAGTTAAAGCATTCGTATAGTTAAAACAGGAATTTGTGCTATCTAATTGAGAAATATTCTCATATCTAAGAGTAAAGCATTATATGGAGGCTACAATATATAGTGGAGATGAAATTATGGTGAAAGCTATGAGGGAAATATTCAGAGGTCAAAAAGAAACGAATTTGATGTCAGAGGCCCATAGATTTATAACCTTGAAGTATAAATATATTGATGTGGAGGTTAGGATCAGGTGGAATAAGATCCTGGGTTTAGAACTTAAGAAGACTGGCTGGTTGCGTTGGTATTATAGCCGATTAGCCAATTTGTGTTCAGACATTTCAGGAGCCTTGGCTATATTACGGAAATAGCCAAAATCCTCCCATACAAATCAATGGGAGAATTTGGCTATAACCTAAATAGCCCAAGTTCTCCCAAAATTGCCCATAGCTGGCCGAAGTAAGAAAAACAAATACAGTAAAAAATATAAATAAATTAAAATTGAAAATAATATAAAGATTCTAATGTTAAAACGGAAAGTAAATCAATACCAAAATAAATTTAATGAAAAATAATTCTTATTACTATTATTATATATAACATTAATATTTATTTCACAAATGTTAACTTTTATGCTTCATTACTTTTAAGTTTAAATCGCCAGCTAAAAGCATTGGATTTCCTAAGTCATTTCCCTCCAAACCAAATATGGCCAAAGATTGGCCCAAAATCGGTGCATATTACCAATTCTAGTTTAAACTGGTCATATAGCCAAAATGCGGAAAATTTAACAATTCAACTAGAAGCCTCAATCTGGCCCCATTTTATTTCCAGATCGGAGATACATGAGAGGACCCTTTGGGCTCAAAATCAGAGTATAATGTTTTCCCCACTGAAATGAATGGCAGACAAATTTAACCTCGCTCCCCTTCTTACATACCTTGACCACATTTTGAAGTTGCTAAAATGCTTTGTGAATAACATTTTGCAAGGTCATGATGGGAGTCCAAATCTGTCTAATCTTGGGAGTGTAAGTGAAGGATCTGGCTGTAACCAGATAAAATACAGGCCATGTACCAGCATATAAACCTACACGGAGAAGTTATTCTAATTACCAGCAACTCTATGTGTAACAATAGATTCATGGACTATAGGGAACTTTAAAATGCAAAAACGTAGGTACTTTCACAATATAATTTGACAATACAAAATCTGTGGTTAGGTTCATGAACATAGATCAGACACACACATGACAGGAACAAAATCTGGTAATGCTTGTACTAAGTTTGAAGAACAGTGAGCTTGTTGTGAGTGCAGCAAATGGTCTCCAGGGCACTCTGCTTTATTCAAGTACTTCAAACACTTCATGTGTTTTTAATTAAAGATTGTTCATCTCACCACAGCCTAAATATTTCTGTTAGTGTTCTGGTGCATTATTATGTGTTTTACTGTACATGTGCAGCTCTTTGGCTGTCCTTCAAGGCTTTCTATCGATACCAGCCTACACACAATTAACTGCATGTAGACAAATACTTACATGTGACAGTGCAGGTATGAGTCTTTGTTGTAATTTCCATACATTAATATGCTGATCTTAATCCTACTTGTGTGGCACACACTGTAACAAAGCCATTAAATAGATTGGCTAATGTTTTCTTAATTTGGTTTTAGTGAGTTTTTTACACTTGGGCTTGAGACATTTTTTTTTCACAATCCTGGCTTAATATGTAACATGCCCTATGTCCTCACTTAATCGATTTTGGCACACACAGGTTCATCCATGTGAAAGACTCAGTGTTGCACATATTTGATCTGCTGTTTGGACTAATTACATTTACATTCATTATATTCATGTTCACGAAATGCAACTTGAAAGGCGTAAGAGTGCAAAAATGATAATCTTGTTTTCATTTTATAACAGCTTGTCACAGTAGCACATTTGTTTACCTTTCTGATATGAGATTTGAAGATACTGTAGCTCCTACTCATTAACTCCTCATTCATTTATTTATTGCCATTCTACATGGTTGCCAGAGATCACCGCAGTCTACACAATACAGGTACTGACTATTCTTAGGTGTGATTTACTAAGAAAATAATCCACTGATTTGTTATATATATATATTTTTTCAAATACAGGCTACTGAAAGTGTGTGTTGCTAATGAGAGGAGGGGACATTTTAACCAAACTCAGATGTATCTCACATACACATGTATGGGATACATGTCACCTTATTGATGATTGAGTGCACCTATTTGCCCAATCAGGGTGTTTGGTATATCTTTTGGATGTCCTAATTTTCTAAATAACCTAACACTAAGAACTATTCATGAAACATGTTTGATTCTTAATATTTGCAAGATGTAGTGTAGCATTTATATGCACATTGATATTTACAGCTGTTGGTTGGCTTCCCTATTTGCTCACTGTGGATACGATATCATGTATTTTAAAGATGTCCCAGTAACCTGTTTTTACTCTTTTGGACTTAGCATGTATCACAGTTATCACAGAGCTCTGGAAAGGACACGCATCTGTTGCTGGACATGATCTTTTTCTACCGCATACCAAACTTATTGGACTGAAATATTTCCAGTTTGGCCCCCCAAAATAGTTTTGTCCCATGTAAGTGAAAGCCCTGATTAATTTTATCCTTCTATACTATAAAGCTCCTTTAAAAACCTCTAATGTTTAGGAAAAATGTATTCTAGACAAAAGTGATATTAATAAACATAAATACTGGACACATAACTCTAAATAGTGGCAATCAATGGGACTCGTTATTTACCAAGGTTGCATCTCATGAACACAACATACAATTAATTTTTTTTCAACATACATGTGTGCACCCCTAAATATATGCAAATATATACAGCAATCCCAAGGTGGATTCTCGACAGATATAGGAATGTGCATCTATGCCTGTAATTTCCCTTTTCTCTTTATTTCTGATCGATTGCATCTAATATTCAGTGTGCTTGTAATATCTGTACCCAACTCAAATGAAACAGATGGAGCATTAAAGAGAAAGACAGCCAAACAAAACAAATTACTTAATTGGTTTTAAGCTGGAAAGCTTACTGTGACAAATGTAAAAAAACAAAAAACAGTATTTTATGAGAGACTTACCTGTGAAATTAACTTTCAGTAAATAATCTTTGTAGAGATTTTTGCCATCCAGGACTTTCATGGCGTCACACAAAATGGTTGTATTTGGGCACATTGTTCTCTGCATTTGGTGTAATGCATGAGCCATTGCATACACAGCATTGATAACAAACATTATTTTGGATTCTTGTTCATAATTGGAACTGTTGATATTGAGTCGCTTGTCACATGCCTTCACATGTGGAAACCTGGTTTGTAGACTACACTGGAATTTCTGTTGCCAAAAATCCCTGAACCATGGGTTGCGTTGGTTGTTACTAGGGTTAAGGCTTTTAAAATACTTGTCAAATTCTTTAACAGGATGTGAAGCAAGCTCTAATGTTATCGCTCCATAAGCAATGTGCTCGTTGCCTTTAATTATGCTTTCTTGTGCACCCCATCCATCACTGGCAATCCATGTAAATGAGGCATTAAACCTGTTGGCAGCTGCCAGTAGCTCTCTGGTGTCATCGCTTCTCATGAATAGAACCACAACTCTAGCATTTGGCTTTTGGAGCAGTTCCCTTATAGCATTGTCATAGGACTTTTTAATGTTGGATCTCCCAACTTTTTCAGAAGTGGCGATGCATATGTTCCTTAATCTTGCTTCTTGTTCAAAGGCTTCAATTCCTGTTTCCCCATAGTCTCCTTCAGATGCAACAGTAGACACATAAGTCCAGTTAAAGAAGCGCAATATCTCAGCCATTGCTTTTGCCTGGTAGAAGTCGGGTGGCACCGTCCTTGCAAAGTAATCATAACGGGACTTGTCACTAAGTTTGGCACTGGTGGAAGCATAGCTTATTTGAGGAATATGGAAGAGTCTCAACAAGTTAGCAACCTGCAAATACAAAATTAGCACATTGTTAGAATAACTTGTAAGATAATGTAAACAAGATAAAATTTCTCAAAATCAAATTACACAGCATTTTTTACGGTATCTCTGCTTTACAACAGAAGAGGCAACTTTGGCATATGCAGCTCCTTTAAATTGACTGAACTACTTATCCATTCACATGTGTTGATGTTATGGGGCCAACCTTAAAGCGATCATGTCACCCAAGGAGAGATCCAAACAGCAGGCAACATGTTTTGTATATTCTGCTAATCAAATCAAACAGTTCTCAGACTGTGTGTTCCCTAATGTTTTTACAGCTCAACTTGGCAGAGGAGGAAAATAAGTTACTGTGACTAGCATGAGAGAGAAGCAAGAATTGGAGCTTATGACAATGTGTATCCGTGAGTCATTTATTAGCCAATATTTTACCATCTGCATTTGCCCTACCACCTCTCTTATTGCAGGCACTGCAACTATTTTTTAGACAAGAGTTCAAAAATATTATTAAAATAACTTGTATAATAGGCAGTGAAAAACATTTCATAGGGCAAATAATCACTAACTAAAAGTAGACCCACTAGGAATGTACTAGGAATGACCCATACTAGGAATGTATGGAAAAGAGAAAAGTGTTACTGATCAGTATCAAGTGATTTGTTATTCATTTTCATACAATTATATTTTTTTGTATAAATGGTTTAATAACTTTTTGGCAACTTTTATTGATTATTTGCTAAATAAAAAATTTGGTGTTAAATTACGTATAGCAGTTTTATATTTGCTCATGAAAACGTTAGAATGTTGCACTGATGTAGGCTGACAATAGAGGAAGTAGGTTTCTAATGCAGGAAGGAAAACAACTATGGCCTGCGTCAATGCCCATTCTTTCAGTTCCCTGTGCAGCATTTCATAGACACACAGCATGGATATTTTACATACCACTCTTTATGTGAAGGGATACTTTCTTTTTCAGTAGACCACCATAAGGGAAGTGGAGAGTGAGCACTACAGTACTCCAGGAAATGTCTCACCAATGCTCTGTGCCAGTGCTCGGTACAACCAAGCATTTTGCTAGCATTTCCTGATGCTCTTTTACAGGGCCGGTGCCACCTTAAGGCTGCCACCTTAAGGCGCCGCAGCGACAGGGGCGTCAGCCCTGGGGGAAAAAGAAAAAAAATGCCGGTAGAGGCACTGGCTGCGGAGATGATCTCCCCTCACCAGCCCTCTACATGGCCGGAGTGCAGGACCCTGGGAGGGGGCAGATATCACTGGTTGTGAGATCTGCCTCATCCCCTTGAAGCAGAGCAGCAACTGCTTCACGAGGAGCCGAGCAGCATGAGTAATTTCTGCTCGCACTTACTCATGGAAATCCGATGCCCTGCATCATCACTCCACACAGGGAGCGCAAGCAGCACTTGTAATGCATGGGGTCCAGGTTGGTAAAGGGACCCTGTGCGCCTGAGATAAGGAGCTACATTGCAGGGTGGAGACACAGGACTTAGTGCTGGGTAATTGCAATCCCCTGGAGGTTTGGGACCCCAAGTTTTTGCAGCCACAACCAGGGCCTGTAAAGCAGCTTCTGTATCCAGGTCCCAGGGCTTAAGAGGAAATTAACTAATGACAACTAAGCAGAGCCAAAGAAAAGAGAAAACATAGAAACTGGGTACAAGAGCAGGGTATAACTTAGACAGGGAACAAGGCTAGAAACAGAGACAGAACAGGCTGGCAGCTGACAAAGGATTACTTATAAAGGGACTCTAGGACAAGGCATTTCACTGAAGGAACTCTAGGACAAGGCATTCCACTGAAGGAACTCAGGACAGGACATACCACTGAAGGAACTCAGGACAGGACATGGGCAGAAGCCACTCTGGGGCAAACTGGGCAGGTGCCAGACAATAGCCAGACTCAGGCAGGTACTGGTCCATGGCTAGGCTTCGGCAGGTACCAGACTAGCTAGACTTAGGCAGGGGCCAGTCGGTTTTAGACTTGGCAGGTTCCGGACTATTGCTAGGTTTGGGTTGGTGCTGCTCTTATAGCCAGACTTAGGCTGGTGCCACTAAGGACAGGGACTTGGGAAATGCCACTACTGTGGCCTGGAACTAGGATATGCCACCAAGTGGCCAGGAATGAGATAATCAGAACACAAGTATAATAGAACAGTAAAGAACCCAGGAACAAGAATAACAAAGAAGCAGAACAGAATAGCAAATGCAGAAAGGAAACTGAAAAGCCTGTATACAGCATGGATGAGTCTGAATACGGGTTGACTCGTGACAGCACTTAATGAGCTCTGTCTGGGGGGGGGGGGGGGGGTTTGGTGGTTTGAGTGAACAGGGGAGAGGGGGGAGTGAATAAAGAGGGGGAGAGAGAGAACAGAGATGGGGTGGGGAGAGAGAACAGAGAAGGGGAGGTGAGGAGAGAACAGAGATGGGGTGGAAAGGAAGGGGAGAGAACAAAGGAGGGGGTGAAAACAGAAATGGGGAGAGAACAGAGGAAGAGGGGGAGAGAACAGAGATGGAAGTAGGAGGGGGAGAGAACAGAGATTGGGGAGACAATGGAGGAAGAGGGGGAGAGAACAGAGATGGGGATATGAGGGGGAGAGAACAGAGATGGGGAGGAGGGGTCGAGAACAGATGGAGGAGAGGGAGAGAACAGAAGAGGAGAAAACAGATGAGGGGGAGAACAGAGATGGGAGAGAGGGAAAGGGATATGGGGAGAGGAAGGATAGATAAGGAATATGGGGAGAGTCATGGGATTGGGGGGGGGGGGGGGGGGCACCAAAAATCACTTTCGCCTGTGTAGCAAAAAATCCTTACACCGGCCCTGCTCTTTTACATTGTCTGCCTACCTTTAACTCCTCTGAAATAATTACTCCTAAATCCCTTTCCTCATATTTTGATGTTAAGACTGCATCAACTATTCTATACTCTGTCCTTCAGTTTTTAAGCACTTATCCATATTAAATGTTAGTAGCCACAGCTCTGACCTTTTCATAGTTTCATAGTTTCTACCTAAATCATTTAGAATTTGGCTTATCCCTCCAGGAACATCAACCCTTTGTATCATCACCATAATTTGGCATCATAGTGAGACCTTCTGTAATATCACTAATTAAAATATTAAACAAAAATGACACCAATGGCTCAGTCCATTTAATATGAGCTGAGTTTATTCAAAAGAAAATGGCAACTTTTCGACCAGTGTGGTCTTTATCAAGCCATGGCCATCAAACATTTTAATACATCTTAGGTCATAATTCTTATTTCCTCTGTGTTCTTCAGCACATCTTAACCTACAGTCACTTTGTTATGATTGAAAGCGATAGCAGGCTGTTATATCAAGGAGAGCTTTCATCTATTTCTTAAGCTGTCAGAAAACAACCAGTATATTTAGTTGAGCTACAGATAACCTCTGTCAGGGCCTAAGTGTGGGACTTTGGTAAGTAATAGGCAGAGAGACATCTCTTAAGTATATAAAGCCGTGGAATTTTTAGGTCATCAAGATGAACACTACTTTGAAAAAGAACAAGACTAATGATGCTAAAACACTAAAACGTGTGATGTCTTGCAGTAAAAATGGCTGTAAATGCAATCTCAAATTTTGAAGCATGAAACAATTTAAACCTTCATGATGTTACATATTAAAACATATCAAAGGTATTAATTTAACTATGGTTCTTGTGTTTCCACAGCTAACACAGTGTTATCCTTATAAATAATTTAAAAAACATCTTTATTGATCTAAAATTTAAACTGTATATATAACCTAGAGAACTTTTACACAATTTACCTTCCCAGAGAGCTTCCCTTTCAAGAAGGGCTTACCACCTCACCCTATTACATGGTGTAACAAGACTCCTCATTCCTATAGAATACAAGCCTGTTTGTACAAAACCTTCCTTACATTTAATTCAAGTATGCCATTTTTCTTTTACATCCCATAATATTTATAAATGTTTACACCATTGTAAAGTGCTATGGAATACTATGGTATCTTTTAATAAAAAATATTCTAAAAAACATTTTTGCTGCCAAAAATCTTTTCTTCCTGCAGAGCTGAGATCAGTGGCATATAGGGCAAAGCCTAGATATTTAAGTAGGTCCCTTCATTTTACTCTGTCTTCCAAATCCTGTCACAGCCAATCAGTTCCTTCTTAACAAAGAGACAGTTTAATGGGGAATATTCACACAAATAATCTGCCAAGTAGTTAAGATGGCTGCTTAGGCTTGCATACAAATAAGATGGCCTTTTATTATCCATTGGACAAATAAGACACTAGATAATTAGGAAATCTGTGGATTTGTACTAGCAGTGACTAGAACATCTTTAAGAAAAACCTGTACTATATAGACAGGAATAAAAAGGCAAAATACCAAAAATAAGTCACAAATTATGGCATAATGCCAACCATTCTTTGTATATTGAATGTACATACAACATTCTATCCATATATATTGTATAATAAACACTTGATCATTTGCCATAATTATATATTGTAGCAAACAAGATGAGAGGACACCAAAATGTCATGAAAAAAGAAATTTTGGTGTGGTAGTTTTTTTGTGTGGTAGTGTGGCACGTCTTATTATACATTGGTCCTGACACCTGGAAAGGTCAGTATACACTAAAATGTTTGCGTTTTCACTTCTTCTGCCTACCACTACACATAGACTTTGATGCTTGCTGAATGAGGATTTGCTACTTTATTAGTGATCACCCAAATCACTTGCTTACAACGTGATGGAGTATCAGTTGTCAGCCTGGCTGATCTGCACCCTTTTTTTTCTTAGCTTAGTACTACTCCTGTGACTGAACAACAACTCCATAAACTCCCTTATGTCACATAAAGAGACACCAATTTATAGTAGGTCTAATTCAATTTAAAAATAGTTTCAGTAGAACAAATCATTCTTATACACTGTCAGAAAATCTTGGTTTTGTGCTGCCCTAGGCAGACCAAATTCTGGCACCCCCCCCCCCCCCACCCACATTGCACAACCACGACATGCCCCATCACCCACGCTGCACACACACTAAATGCCCCATCACCCCCATTATATGCCCCCATCACCCCCATTTCATGCCACCATCACCTTTATTTCTTACCCCCACCACGTCCATTACATGCCCCCATCACCCCGATTAACTGGAAGGAGCTAAAAGCTTGCTGAATGGTAGGGGAGGAAGTAAAAATGTTTCAAGCACCCTCTGGCAAAGTGCCGCCCTAGGTGAGTGCCTTGTTTGCCTTGTGGAAGATACACTACTTGCAGAAGTGCTGGTTTAAAGCTCATAAGTTTCTAGATACTGAACCATTGTTTTACCCAGGGTAAGTAGCCTAACGATAATTTTCCCAGTATCATGGGAGGCCAGCCCAGCATGAACGCTGCACCCTGAAGTAGAAATTGTGAGGGAAAAGTAAACTTCCACAAATCACCTGAATGTTGTGCCGGTAAAAGAGAGGGCGCAGCATGAAGCACACAGCAGGCAGGTATTTTAAAAATTCAAAGCCTCTGCCAGAGGCTGGTTATGCAGCCTTATTTCAGTGCTGTCCTTGCTGCTATGCAGTTGTTCTGGGTAATGTATTGTAAGGAGCTCAATATACATTAGCCTATGGTGCCACAGTTAAGGAAGATCAAACCCTAAATTGAGTTTTGACAGTCAGAAAACCATTTCTGCTTGATCAAAACTTTAATTGGTGTGAGGCACATCAAGCATGCCGCACACAGCCAATAGTTGAGGAGAACATGAAATCGTCTCATAGCTGTAGGTGTATTCATCTGCCAGAAGTGGCATCCTGCCTGTAATGGCTATCTGCTGCTAAATATAATAAACTGAATTATTTAATCTCTTGACAAAATATATTTATTCCAATACTAATGCTAAATCACTGCCAAATTTCATGTCAAGCTTCATTAAGTGAACATTGTTCATTGTGAAACATTATTTTAACCTACTCTTCCTTTGTACTGGAACCACATCAATAAATTATAATTTTCAATTAAGTTGTATTGAAATGACATCTGTATTCAAGGCATATACTTAGTTAATAAGACTATTGTCTACGTTCTACTGGCCATATCAACCATAGGTATATCACTTCTAATGCTATTCGCACTGACTAATTATATAGAGTATTCCCAAGATAGATCTGTAGCACTGTACATCAAGATGTTATGGACATGAGCTGCTCTATTTATCAGCAAGCTGGATATATATGCAAAAAATATGCAATGTTTATCACCTGTCAAAAACAAGAAAACAGAAATCACTGCAAATCTTATATTATTCTTTACTTTTTCTCCCCTAAACAAAAGTGGCATAATTCACATATACCTCTGTAAAATGCATTACTCCCTTTACAATAAATGTCATTTCTTGATTATAAAGCAAATAAAAGGAAAGGATATTAAATTGGCAGTATCATTTCTGGTCTATCCTAGGCAGGTTAATTGATCATCGTCTAGCCTCCAGCTCTGGGGTGAATGCATATGTCAATCACTAGCATTGTGATTATATTTTTAAAGTTCACGCTGTTCATTGTTCAAAGTGAGAACAATAACAAATCAAATTTCCTAAGCCATAGAAATAAATATAGTGTTATTTATTGGTATTGAAGTAGAAAATATGGCACGGGGAAGACTAAACTACCGTTCTTTTAAAGTTGTGACCCGCAATAGACTGGCTGAGCATGAAAGAAACTCTAGGCCGCAGTAGCTGCAGTAAACAAATCTTGTCTATTTATAACTGGGAATACATACTTACAGTATTAGATGCTTTGATTTTCAGGAAAAAGCAAAAGCAAATCTTTTGCTAATTTTTATTCAACTCAAATCCAGGGTAGTGAAGATTTGGACTCTACTGCCAAATAAAGGTCCACAGCAGTGCTATGTTCATGATATAGCAAGACAAGCTGCCTAGCAGTTAACCCTTCCATAAACTAACATAAATGTCAGGTGTGCCTCACCTTGATGCTGCGGACATTAGCGGTAATTTACCAATTTTCCATAAGGAGTCAATTCACGAAATTTAAGTCAGAACTTTTACAAGGTAATAGTATCATACCTCTTCAAATCAGTCTATATATATATATATATATATATATATATATATATATATATATATATATATGCATATTCCATATATATATACATTGGAACATGTATTGATTCTTTAAACCTTATTAAATGTAAAAAACTTTATAAAATGTTAAAAAAAAAATTCCCAGATAATATATTTTGTTGCCATTAGATAGATTAAAACATCTAATCCGACATTTAACTTATTACATTTTAAGTGTTATTAATATTTACATGTTGTTTTATCATGGTCATTTTTTGCAAAACAATGCCAGCTTTAATTTAGATTTATTTGTTATTTTATTCTGTTATTCTTTTTGTTTCTTTGAAGTATTTTATTACTCACATCAATTAATCTCTTATTATTGAGAATTCAAAATAAACAATGATATTTTTTTTTTCATGAAATAATGTATATTTGGAAAATTAGGCCATATTTCTATTACATAGTAATTTCATCTCAAGACTTGTGCATCCAATTTGAAAACAAGAAATCAAAATAGTTATTCACTTAAACGGAAGTCATATTTGTATTAAACAAAGAAATTGATCCTGTGTTGAAACAAAATGAACTAATCATTAATGTTTGGTATTATAAAATTATTTTTATTATTATTTTTTTGCATATATTGCAGTTTGCATAACTTTCAACTTTCCTGATTCTAATAGAATTAAGTAAATACCAGGTTTGCATTAAGGGCACTTATTGTCTTTGTACCAATTTGAACAAGCTTTGGGAACCAAATACCGTATATAGGACGACCCTGATTATAAGACGACCCCCCAAACTTTGGATATTCCTTTAGGAAAAAAACTAAAATCCTGAATATAAGACTACCCTATAGGAATTTTTTTTAACTTGTATATATTCACATGTAAATTGCTTTTTAATATTTAATAAAAATTATGATATAAAACAAATGCATTTCTTGTTTTTCTTTCCTTTTATGTGCCAATGCTGCCTCTCTCTCTCTCTCCCCCCTTCCCACCAGCGTTGTGTCTCTCCACCTCCTTAGTGTTGTTTCTGTCTCTCCCCCAGTGTTACCTCTCCCCCCCCCCAAATTTTCTCTCTCTCCCCCATTCTCCTTTTCTCTCTCCCCCATTCCCTCCCCCAACATTTTCTCTCTCTCTCTCTCCCTCCCTCCCCCTGTCTCTCTCTCCCCTCCCCTTGTCTCTCTCTACCCCCCTCCCTCCTCCTCACCTTGTCTATCTCCGACCCCTCCCCCTCACCTTGTCTCTCTCTCCCTGGTGGCTAGTGGGGGCAGCTGGGGGATGTCTGCACGATATGTCATCATATAAGTCCCGACGGACGTGTCATGCTATGTGCGCACTGATCTAATGTCAGAGCGCCAGTGGTCACGTGACCTCATGTGCTCAAACTGCAGATCAGTGAATGGGGAGAGCGAGAGAGGCAGCATGGAAAGCTGCTGTCTATCGCAGAAGACAGGTGAGTACTGGGGAAGGCAGAAGGAGGGGGAAACTGGATGTGTCATTTTAATAGGCAAAGAGTCGCATATTAATGTGAAAACTGGCTTTGGCAAATTAATGGGCAAATAATGGCACATCAATGGGCATACTTGCTGTGGCAAACTAATGGGAAAAGATTAGCATGTTAATGGGCATACTGGCTGTGGAATATTAATGGGCAAATTTGCTGTGGCATATTGATGGACAAAGAGTGGTATAAAATGGGCAAAGAGTGGCATTTTAATGGGGAAATTGGATTTGGCAAATTAATGCAAAAACAGTGGCATATTAATGGTCATACTGGCAGTGGCATATTAATGGGGAAACAGTGGCATTGAGGAGGTCATCTTTGACACTACGTTAAAGTCAACCTCCAAACTTAACCTCCTCAAGCTATTCACTAAAATAAAAAACTCTGTATCTGAATTGACCACAGTTTAACA
This sequence comes from Pelodytes ibericus, assembly GCA_036172795.1. Taxonomy (NCBI): domain Eukaryota; kingdom Metazoa; phylum Chordata; class Amphibia; order Anura; family Pelodytidae; genus Pelodytes; species Pelodytes ibericus. The sequence continues at coordinate 126,507,277 of CM069858.1, read as the reverse complement.
GTCCTCCTCACATTCCATACAATGCATAAAAAAATGGTATTCACTAGAGGTGTAGTTGGGAGGTAGAGTTTGACTTAGATAAAAATCACTTCTCTCAACTCGCCTGCTCTAACACTGGCGAGTCCCATTATTTCATATGGATGAAGCCAGATCCTGGTGAAACGCGTCTGTAGATACGCCCCCTCCTCATCAAGAAGCTCAGAATGTGTTGCTGAAATTCTGCTCCAGACAACTACAGGACCCCTGTCTGCCTGATACAGAGTTTGATTACCTTTTGGATCCGAGGTCAGCCGGTAAAAGGTGACAAAGCTTTTATACGTGAGTCGGCACATCCGTGCCTCTCACGTTTTTGCTCTCAAGTAAGCTCTGCACATTTGTTTAAAGCTTATTTCAGTCCTAATTTTGGTACAAATATCTGAGTGAAACGGAAGCTATATGCTTAACTTTGCCTGCTTGTATTTGTTTGCATAACATTAGTAAATTGCACTATAGACTTCCAGAGTGTAATAGAAGTTACACCCTCAGTTCTGCCCATTTGTATTGTTTCTTGTTAAAAATACCTGTGAACCAGTCTATTTGACATCTTGTTACAGACTTCTGAGTGCAATAGTTGTGTTTTTACTATTTTTTGCAAAATAATCTGTGAACTTGTTTGTCTTTTATATTTTATATTTTTGTATTGAGTGGCAAGTAATGTTTTAATACGTCTATACATCACATAAGTAGAGCTCTGTTTGCCTACAATTAAAACACCTTAGTGCCACAGAGACTAATTTTGGTTTGATTATATTTATTTCTGTTTACACAACAAGGAAATAATACAATGTTTTAAATGTTCAAATGAACATACTACTGGACAGACTAAATACAGCTGTCTCTACTTGCAACATCTTGACACCGCCACAAATTAGTCTCAGGTAGTTGCAAAGTGAAATTAACTCCTTACACCCTGGTTAAATAGTATAACACTATTTTGTGCATATCTCTTTGTTAATTTTTTCTGGAAAATATATGGAAGAAGATCTTCTAGCAATATCTACACAAAGATAGCATTAAGTATTATTTATTTCTTTTGGCACATTGTTTGCACATATTTATATTGAATATCCTCTGCACTCCTTTTTTTCTTTATTCTATTCATTTAGTGGAAATAGAGGTGTTTTTTCCATGTAACAGTGAGCTGCATTATATAATTACCACAATAATTTTTTAGTGCCGAGCACTTTCTTCACATTCACCAGAGCCGATAATGTACTTTTAAACAGTCAAAAACAGTGTATTTTGCCCCTTTTTTGGCTGCATGTTTTACATTTTACATTGCTTAAAATATAAAATACTTATAGCTATATGAAATTACAGCAGTTTGCAAGAAACCAGGACTGCCCACTAGAGTTGAGCGGACACCTGGATGTTCGGGTTCGGCGGGTTTGGCCAAACTTCGGGAAAAAGTCCGGGTTCGGGATCGAACTTGACCCCGAACTTGACCCCGAACCCGAACCCCATTGAAGTCAATGGGGACATGAACTTTTGGCCACTAAAATGCCTCTAAAAAAAGTCCTGGAAAGGGCTAGAGGGCTGCAAAAGGAAGTAACATGGGGGTAAGAGTAGGACAAGTGCCCTGCAAACAAATATGGATAGGGAAATAACTTCAAATAACATAAAATACGTACAAATTAAAATACAGCTGAGCCATAAAATAGCACTAGATGGAATCTTTGATTTTAGTTTTGGAAGAACATAAATCTAAAGCATGGCTGCCAGGAGGATCAACAGAATTATCTATTTGAGAGAGGGTTGGAGTGCAGGGTATTCTCTTTCAGTTTATACTAAGTGACCCATAGGTTGAGGAGGCGGTGACCGTGGCAGTGTAGGTGGAAGCGGCGCTGGAGGAGGAGGAGGAGGAGATAGCCAGAATTTTTCAAAGTACAGTATTGGACTGTTCGATTTGACTCTCAGATATGAAGTGAGCCGCAAGACTCAAATGTACTATTTAACACCCAAAAAAATTAGAATTTTTCAAAGTGCGCTGTAAGCACAGTATTTGACAGTTCTATTTGACTCTCAGATGTAATACATGTTATGCTATTGCTATTCTATAAACCGAAATAGAGTCCCCATTCATACGAATAGGTCAATTGACCTATTCGTATGAATAGGGACTCTATTTTGTTTTATAGAATAGCAATAGCATCAGTGGCGTCACGAGGGGGGGGCGGGGGGCGTGGACCGCACCGGGTGACACCTCCAGCGGGGTTGACACCCGTGCTGCCGGCACCATCCCCCCCCCCCCGCACCGCGCTACTTTCTTTTTTTTTTTTTCCCTGGCAGCCGCATCGCCTGGATACGTCACATCCGGCGACTGTCTTTCCCTCCTCCGTGCAGGAGAGAAGACTGCACGGAGGAGGCGTCCGTCCGGCGACACGGATCAGCCATTAGGTAAGTGATGGGGAAGGGGGGGAGGAGGGTGGTTTCAAATGAGCACTGGCATGGCACACTATTACTGGGCACTGACTGGCACAATATTCCTGGTATCTGACTGGCACAATATTACTGGGAACTGACTGGCACAATATTACTGGTATCTGACTGGCACACTATTACTGGGCACTGACTGGCAAAATATTCCTGGTATCTGACTGGCACACTATTACTGGGCACTGACTGGCACAATATTCATGGGATCTGACTGGCACAATATTCCTGGTATCTGACTGGCCCAATATTACTGGGCACTGACTGGCACACTATTACTGGGCACTGACTGGCACACTATTACTGGGCTCTGACTGGCACACTATTACTGGGCACTGACTGGCACAATATTCCTGGTATCTGACTGGCACAATATTCCTGGTATCTGACTGGCACACTATTACTGGGCACTGACTGGCACACTATTACTGGGCTCTGACTGGCACACTATTACTGGGCACTGACTGGCACACTATTACTGGGCACTGACTGGCATGATATTACTGGGCTCTGACGGGCACACTATTACTGGGCACTGACTGGCACACTATTACTGGGCACTGACTGGCACAATATTACTGGGTTCTGACTGCCACACTATCACTGGGCTCTGACTGGCACACTATTACTGGGCACTGACTGGCACACTTTTACTGGGCACTGACTGGCACAATATTACTGGGCTCTGACTGGCACACTATTACTGGGCACTGACTGGCACAATATTACTGGGTTCTGACTGTCACACTTTTACTGGGCTCTGACTGGCACAATATTACTGGGCTCTGACTGGCACACTATTGCTGGGCACTGACTGACACAATATTCCTGGTATCTGACTGGCACACTATTACTGGGCACTGACTGGCACACTACTACTGGGCACTGACTGGCACAATATTACTGGGCTCTGACTGGCACACTATTACTGGGCACTGACTGGCACACTATTACTGGGCACTGACTGGCACAATATTACTGGGCACTGACTGGCACACTATTACTGGGCACTGACTGGCACAATATTACTGGGCACTGACTGGCAAAATATTACTGGGCACTGACTGGCACACTAGTACTGGGCTCTGACTGGCACACTATTACTGGGCTCTGACTGGCACAATATTACTGGGCTCTGACTGGCACACTATTACTGTGCTCTGACTGGCACAATATTCCTGGGCTCTGACTGGCACAATATTCCTGGGCTCTGACTGGCACAATATTACTGGGCTCTGACTGGCACAATATTTATGGTATCTGACTGGCACAATATTCCTGGCCTCTGACTGGCTCAATATTACTGGTATCTGAGTGGCACACTATTACTGGGTTCTGACTGGCATACTATTACTGGGCTCTGACTGGCACAATATTCCTGGTATCTGAAGGGCACAATATTCCTGGGCTCTGACTGAAACACTATTACTGGTCTTTGAATAGCACAATATTCCTGGGCTCTGACTGGCACAATATTCCTGGGCTCTGACTGGCACAATATTACTGGGCTCTGACTGGCACAATATTTATGGTATCTGACTGGCACAATATTCCTGGCCTCTGACTGGCTCAATATTACTGGTATCTGAGTGGCACACTATTACTGGGTTCTGACTGGCATACTATTACTGGGCTCTGACTGGCACAATATTCCTGGTATCTGAAGGGCACAATATTCCTGGGCTCTGACTGGCACACTATTACTGGGCTCTGACTGGCACACTATTACTGGGCTCTGACTGGCACACTATTACTGGGCTCTGAATGGCACAATATTACTGGGCTCTGACTGGCACAATATTCCTTGTATCTGACTGGCATAACATTACTGGGCTCTGACTGGCACACTATTACTGGGCTCTGACTGGCACACTATTACTGGGCTCTGAGTGGCACACTATTACTGGGCTCTGAATGACACAATATTCCTGGTATCTGACTGGCACAATATTAGTGGGCTCTGAGTGGCACAATATTACTGGTATCTGACTGGCACAATATTACTGGTATCTGACTGGCACAATATTACTGGGCTCTGAATGGCACAGTATTCCGGGTATCTGACTGGCACAATATTACTGGGCTCTGAATGGCACAATATTCCGGGTATCTGACTGGCACAATATTACTGGGCTCTGAGTGGCACACTATTACTGGTATCTGAATGGCACAATATTACTGGTATCTGACTGGCACAATATTACTGGGCTCTGAGTGGCACAATATTCCTGGTATCTATAATTGTACAATTGTCACCTCATGGGGCTCCTGTGTGTTGCATAATTAGTGGTGGTTCCATGCGTGCATAATTATGGGGCGCTTGTGTGTGGCATATTTATCGAGCCCCATGTGTGGCATAATTAAGGGACTCTTTTGTGTGGCATAATTAAGGGACTCTTTTGTGTGGCATAATTAATTGGGCAGAGGTGAGGCATAAATAGTGGGGCTCTGGTGTGGCATAATTTATGGGGCTGTGGTGTGGCATAATTTATGGGGCTCCGGTGTGGCATAATTTATGGGGCTCCTGTGTGTGGCATAATTTATGGGGCTCCTGTGTGTGGCATAATTTATGGGGCTCCTGTGTGTGGCATAATTTATGGGGCTCCTGTGTGTGGCATATTTATGGGGCTCCTGTGTGTGGCATAGTTAATAGGCCATCTTACTGGCATTACTAAGGAATCTGTTTGGCATTGTATTGGAGGAAATCCAGGGGGGTGACACCATGAGTTTCCGCACCGCGTGACACCAACCCTAGTGACGCCCCTGAATAGCATTACATGTATTCTATAAACCGAAAGTCTATAAACCGAAAGACATTCGGTTTATAGACTTTCGGTTTATGGAATACATGTAATGCTATTGCTACTCTATAAACCGAAAGTCTATAAACCGAATGTCTTTCGGTTTATAGTCGAACCCCGAACTCCAACACGAACATACAGTGGAATGTCCGTGTTCGGGTCCGGGGACCAAAAACCGTAATGTTCGGTACGAACCTGAGCAGTGCGGTTCAGGTTCGCTCAACACTACAGCCCACACTAGCAAAAAAAAAAAGTAATTTCCTTCTTTTTTTTTTTGCTGCAGGAACCAATGAGAATAATGCCATTCAAATGAATGGAATATACGGTTTCTCTAGTGATGTCATCAGACAATGTGTTGCACTGTTCAGAAATCCTACATGTACAAGAGCAAAGTGATTTAGGTTTCACACAATGCATTTTATTGCACCACCAGAGCAGCAGAGGAAGTGATTAATTGAAACAAAACCAAAGTAAGTTTGGGGACTAGACCGTCCCTTTAAATGTGTTGCTATAATTAAAAAAAAAAAAAATGTTTTGTATTCCCCATTGTACAACTCTGTGGCATTTAAGTTAATTTTATAAAAAAATAAATAAATAATACAAAATTGCCTTCAAGTTCAAATGCTGGCTGGCAGGATGCTCAGGAAGCAGCTTACAATGTCATGGGCACTATCGATGTTTATTTCTGTACAGTGGCAGAGGAATTGCAAGGTGCTTATGTCTCAACATGTCAATGAAATGAACTTTAGTTAATTGAAGTGAAAATAATGCTTTGCACTAAGGGAACACTGAGTTCAGCTAACATTTCATACCCACAAAGATTTCCTGAATGTATTGTCATTTTTCAGTCTGTAGATATAGAATCCATTGGGATATTTTTAAATGAACAAAATGTTTCATATTTGTCCTTCTATGACATCCTGCTTAATGACCACATTTTTATGAGTTTTCACTTGTATTTACTGTATGGGTATAAACATGTACAGCAGATGAAGACTGCTTAATTTACATTTTATATATTAAATAATTAAAATTGCATAAAAAATACCCACTGGCTTGCATAGTTTTAGATTACCAACACATGAGATGTTGTAGCAAAAATGAAAAAGAAATGTATACAACAATATAAGATATAGCTTATCTAAATATTTAATACCTTTTAGATATTGAAAAACAAACAAAAGGATACTTAGCACCAAACAGGAGTGTTTCCAATAGAATGATTATGCGCTTGAACTGCTATCCAAAAAACACCCTAGCACCCTATAAGGGTAACGTAGATTGATAATTATTTAAGAAAAAATAACCTTAATTAGGTAAATGTAGGTTATGGTTAAATTAATTCAATTAAATACACTTTAGTATGGCAGAGATGGAAATAAATTCAGTTTAAATAAAATATCTATTAATTTGAAACAAATAAAAATACAATGTAATACAATATACAAAAGTAAGTATGTACACTGTTCTCTGGATTAGATTGTGGATGCTACGCACAAGATGCAGTTCGCCTGACGTGTTTCTCTACCATAGTAGCTTCCTCAGAGACATTAAATTATTCAAGTGTACAGCAAAAATAGTGCAAGCCCTGCCAATTAATAAAATATTTTCAATTCAAAATAATTAATTAAAAAAATATGATACTACTATTAACCACACATAATGTTACCATAAAATTAATTTTATATAACAATTCATAACTGTGTTAAGAGCACATTGACAGTCATACTAGATGGAAACATTCAGAGAGAGTGTTTAAATTTTCTACTTTTCCTTATTAAGGTTTTTATTAACATATTTTCATAAAGAATAATCAATCTGCAATTTACTAAATTAAAGTTATTTTTTCATTAAAAGTTATCAATCTGCAAAACATAATTTTGGCTGAAGTGTTTCCAATCTCTTTGTGCTTTATATTAATATACTGGTTGTTTGGATTTGATAAAAGTCAAATATATAAGCGTCTACTCAACATAGCCTGATTAGACCTGAATTGGATTTGGGTCAGGCATAATAGCTGAATTGAAGAAAAAACGGAAATGTGGCTAATCAATATCCCTGGATTTGGATCTGAATCAGCAGTTCGGGCCGAAACGTGGGAGGTCTTCGGATCCAGATATTTCCAACTTGAAAACCATAGGTCTTTGGCTACCCAATATGCCCTGATCACCCCCAAATATACTCCGAATTGGGCTAAAACTGCATCATTTAAATGATCCAAATCTGATCTGGAGAATTGAAATGAAAATGTTAAAAAAGTTTATACACATAAAAACAAATAAAGTGACCCGGGTCTGAATAATAAATGGGTCCGGGACCTCCTAACCCACATAATATACATTATGGCAAGTAGCCCTGACCCCCTACAATAAAAATAAATTCCCCCAGACTCCACTGTTAAAAATAAATTCAGCCCCAGGGTCTGGGGTCTGCCACAAAATCCCCAGACCCATCAATCAATTAATTAATTATTAATTTGTGATTTTTATAGTGCTTTTTTCCCTGTGAGACTCAAAGCACCTGAAAAATATATAAAAACAAGTATCTAAACAGACATAAAAGTTAATAGTTTCTTATGGTCAAATGAGCTGACTAAATGCCTGATAAAAGAGGTCTTTAGCTTTTTTTAAAAAAAGTCTGCACTGATGGTGCCTCTCTGATTGAGAATGGTAAAGAGTTCCAGAATGTGGGGGCAGCATGGCTGAATGCGGAGGAACCTGAGTTTGTCCTTATTCTGGGCACTGATAGGAGGGATTTGTTGGCTGACCGAAGTGAGCAAGATGGCATTTACTGTGTCTTTCAGGTACTGTGGGCCCTGATTGTTGAAGGCTTTGATGGTCAGCAGGCCAATTTTAAAATATGTTCGCCATTTAATTGCAAGCCAATACAAGAAAAGGAGAACAGGTGTTATGTGACATGCGCGAGGATGAATGGTCAATAGTCTGGCTGCTGCATTTTGAACTGTCTGTAGGTGACGGAGTTCTTTTTATAAGTGTCCCAAGTAAAGCATATTACAATTACGGTACCTAGATGCGAGAACACAAATGCATGGATTAATGTTGGCACATCTTCTGGTGGGATTATCTGTTGATGAGGTATAGAAACATAGAAACATAGAATGTGTCGGCAGATAAGAACCATTCGGTCCATCTAGTTTTTACAAAAAAAAATTTGTGTACTTTTATTAGTCCCCCGTTCCCGGTCTTATAGCTAGGAAAGCCTTGTGTCTATCCCACGCATGCTTAAAATCCTTGACTGTGTTTACCTCTACCACTTCTGCTGGAAGGCTATTCCATATATCCACTACCCTCTCAGTAAAGTAATTCTTCCTGATATTACTTTTAAATCGTTGCCCCTCTAATTTAAGACTATGTCCTCTAGTTGTGGTAGTTTTTCTTCTTTTAAATATACTCTCTTCCTTTACTGTGTTTATTCCCTTTATGTATTTAAATGTTTCTATCATATCCCCCCTGTTACGTCTTTCCTCCAAGCTATACATGTTAAGATGCTTTAACCTTTCCTGGTAAGTTTTATCCTTCAACCCATGAACCAGTTTAGTAGCCCTTCTCTGAACTCTCTCCAAAGTATCAATATCCTTCTGGAGATACGGTCTCCAGTACTGCATACAATACTCCAAGTGAGGTCTCACCAGTGCTAAACAGTGCACCAGTATATGTGGTCTTTAGTACCTGGAGCAAACGATAAGTATAGTTGTGTGTCATCAGCGTAGCAATGATATCTTAGGCCATGTCGCCTGATGATGCCCCCCAGTGGTAGCAAGTAAATTGTGAATACCATGGGGAACAAGATGGATCCTTGTGGAACTTCACAGGCCAATTCTATTGGTGCAGATGAGTTTGATCCTGATATCACTCTTAGAACTGTGCCTCCTTGACCACAGATGTGCTTCAAGCGCTCTATTAAAATCCTATGGTCAATGGTGTCAAACGCAGATGAGAAATCCAGGAGGATAAGGATGGAGTGATCACCTTTGTATCTCACCATAAGGAGATCATTTATCACTTGGACTAGATCTGTTTCCGTGCTATGGTGGCATCTGAAGCCCCAATGGAAAGGATAGAGGATATTCTAGATTGATAGATGGGCCTCCAGTTGAGCTGTCACTACTTTTTCAATGATTTTACCAAGAAATGGGAGATTGGATGCTGGTCTATAATTTGCCGTGCAGTCTGGGACTAGTGAAGGTTTCTTTAGGAGGGGCTTTACCACGGCTTCTGTTAGGGAATCTGGGAATTTTCCATTTTCCAGTGAACACTGCACAATTTTTGGGAGGGCTGGGGCAAGTATTTCAATGCATGCCGATATAAGATGAGTTGGAGCAGGGTCTAAGTCACACATAGGCAAACTGTTCCCCCCAACTCTACCTTGCACAGATGGGGGGTAGTTAACCTGAAAAAAGGGTGCCCTGCGAAAAAGATATTACCTTAAGTTCAGCGCAGATCCACTACACCCTTGAGTTCTCATCTTCAGCCCAGGTAAATGGCCACCAAAAGTGGGGGCGGAGCCATCTGGCCATAATGGCAGACGTGTTCTGCACATACCGCTCAGAAAATCCCATTAACAGCTAAAATGGGTAGACAGAATGAGCCCCCTGAAACCCCAAAACCCAAGGGGACCAAGCATACAACCAATTCTCAGACACCGGCAGCATTCTTCCACCGAACTCTGAGTCCAGCGGGTGCTGCTGAAACGTCTAAAATGGCGGCGGGCCCTTCCAACAAGCCTTGTCAACAACATCTTTCATCTGAGCCCATTGAGGGCCACCAGCCTCCAGATGACTGGATTTTTAACGCAGCTATCCAACCCTTGCGAGATGACATTGCAGAGCTTAGGACAGACATCAAGTCCATAGATCAAAGGGTCCTGGCCTTGGAGACCAAATCTCCGCAAATACAGGAGACTGTCGATGGGCTTCATTTCCACATTCAGCAACAGGAACACCACATTTACACTTTGCAGCAACAGGTTGAAGACCTGGATAGCCAAATACGCAAAAATAATATTCGCGTACGTGGAGTTCCGGACACTGCAAACGCTTTTTGACACGATCTTGCAAGGGTCCACGGTGCACTCGGTCAAGATAGACAATATTTACAGATTACGAGGTGGCAGAAGGTCAGCTATTCCTGTTACCGGAGATGTAGTCTGCTGCTCTCACTACTAGAGTTGAGTGGACAACTGGATGTTCGGGTTCGGCGGGTTTGGCTAATGTCCCCCCCGTTCCCTACCCATTGCCAGCGGGTGGGGACCCTATAATAATAATGAGGGGGGACCTAATGTCCCCCCCAGTCCCCACCCATTGACGGCAGGTGAGTGCTGTAATAAAATCAAAAGGTGCTTCAGCAAAGTGTTAGTTTAAGGGTGAGCACACTTATGAAACCACATTATTTTATTTTTATATTTTTTCTTCCCTCTACCTAAAAGATTTCAGTTTGTTTTTCAATTGAGTTGTATAGTTTATAGGTCACATTAAAGGTGGAAAAAGTTCTGAAATGATTTATCTTTGTCTCATTTTTTTTACAGCACAGAAACCTGACATTTTAACAGGGGTGTGTAGACTTTTTATATCCACTGTATTTATTAATTACATAGAATACTAAAAATAAGAAATATTAGAAAAAGTGGTAATTTTGGATTGTGTATGATTCAGTGCTGGGAGAAAATATAATTCTCTTAGAATTTTGCAGCAATACTAGACTAATCCCATTCACAGGTTCAATTCTTTGTTCTGCACTACAGTCAGCATTTTTTTTCATTGGCACTAGCTACAAATGCAAAAATAATATTCTATTTAATTGCTGAATTTGCGCTTTTGTGAATGTGTCTAGGTCGCAAAGATTCGATCTTAGATTGTGTTGCTAAGAAATTTCTAAAAATGTCAGATATTAACCTATATAAATAGCACACACACACAAATAGGATCAAAAAATTTCTAGAATTCAATATTCAACCTGAGTCAATTAGGACACTACAAACCAACAGCATTACCTCCATATTCCACATTTAATATCCTGCAGATCCAAAACACATTGCGTGTGCACTGAACTTCATCAGTTAGACCACAAAACTTAAGAATGGAGGATAAAACTGGAGAAACAGAAATATAGATATATTTACTACGCATACACACACCCTGTTCACGTTGCATTTATAAATTTCCACATACATATATTACTGTATTTGGCGAATATAAGATCACCCTGATTATAAGACGACCCCCCCCCCCCCAAAGAAAAAGCCTAAATATAAAACTACCCTATAGGAAAAACATTTTACTAGTAATATAAATTCACATGTAAATAGTTTTTTTATATTTAGTAAAAAATGCATTACTTGTTTCCTTTTATTTACCAATGCACTCCCAGACTTTCCAATTCCTTCCCAGACTTGCCAATATGCCCTCAGATTTACCAGTCTGACTCCAGACTTGTCATTATGCCAACAGACCTGTAGCGCATCCCAGACTTGACAGTGAATTTCCAGACTTGCCAATCTGCCGCCAGATTTTCCAAAGCATCCCCAGACTTGCCAATTTGCCCCTTAGACTTTCCAATTCCAGAGTTGCCAATCTGACACCAATGCATCCTCAGATTTGCACAGCGTACATACAGCCACCAGCTGCTTGCAAAGAGGATCCAGGTCCCCTACAGCTCTATTTGAGGTCTGATTATAAGACAACCTTGAATATGAGATGAGACAACTTTTTCAGAGCATTTGCTCTGAAAAGAAACTTGTCTTATAGTTGACCAAAATATGGTTATACAGACATGTATAATTAGAGGAAGCTATTCTATAAAAAAAAAAATGGATTTTTAATACCATTTTGTGATAATCTTTTTTGGTTCCATGAATTGCCTGCATATTCATTTGATTCACAGTGGTATCATGCAAATGCGGTAGTGCTGACACTGCTCTCAAGCCCCGACCTTGCAAGGGTGAATTTTTGGAGGTGCGGTTTAGCCATATGTGACATCCCAGCTGCTGTATTACATAGCACCAATGTTTCCTAAGGTTAGCTATGACAGGTCTTCCAGATTCTGTAAACAATTGATATCCAAGCTGGTGTACAGTACAGTACCCACAATTCTCAATGACTGGTTGAGCATCAACAGAACTGTACACAACAGCAATTGGCACCACAGCCTTGCATAAGTGATTAAGAGTTCCATGGTAGATATCCTATTGGTTGATTGTTTTTAACAGAAATTGTTTCATTTTGAGAGGGGGTATATTAGCAACCACTACTTTTATCACATATGTTTGCTAATTGATGAGGTCCTAAATTTGTAGCTACTACAAGGACATTATCAGGACATTTATTAACCAAAGCAGATGTGACAGCAAAGACACAGAAGTTGCAGGAGGTGATTAAGGACATGATTTACAGCAAAGGAAAATACAGATTAAGTCTATCTTCTGAATATCACGATCATGCAAGTGATTTGGTTGTTAAGTGTTTAGGTAACAAAGCAAACTGCTATTGGCCAAAGGTTCAGTCTCTACATGACATTTAACAAGGCCTTGTTTGTTTACAGTATAATAATAGAATGTATGTATCAAAAGATTTAACCTATTAACACCTATTAACCATCATAACAGGCATGGCCCAAAAGCCAATAGGACGGCATAAAATGTCCTTTGAACAGCAGCTTATTATGGCCCCCCACGACGTGCTGTGTTCCAGGCCTCACTGCAGAGACTTGCAGTGGCATCCTACCTGTCAGATAAGTTCACTTTCACTGGTCACATCTGACTGGTTAAATATATCTGACACTCAAAGTTGCGCAGTGCCCAAACTTCTGGGTTCAGGCACACCTCCATCACGTTATAAGTGACATCACAAGGTATCGCAAGACATTGGCAGGGACCCACAAGATCTTTAAAGACCCTGATCGGGTCTCTGCCTCAGTGTCCCTGGCTACCGATCACTCTAAGATTGAGGGCCAGAAACACAAAATCCTTTTAGCCAAAAGCACCAAACAAATGTATTCCTTAAAGGGTTAAAAATGTATAAATAATTGACAGATGAAAAGATGATTTCATTTAACACTGAGACTTTGGACACAGTGGACTCTATTTAATGGGCAGGTTTATGTATCTTTGGTGAATGAATATTATAGACGTCAACAGAACATTTTAAGCTAACCAATGATATGTGATACAGGGTTTGCATTGATAACACTGCCCCACATTTATAACTCACAATATTATATAGTATCTGGCTGCAAATGCAAAGGTTACAGCTCTGTTTATTTGTTATTTTCGAGTGCAAAACTTTATTTACTTTATTTGCTGATAAAAGTTTTCAACTTATGGTCTGCAGACAGCCATTAAATGGAAAATGTGTATTCTTATTGTTGGCTATAAACATTACATAATGTTTAGTTTTGCAAATCAAGCACTAACACATACAAGAAGCTTTTGAAAGGAAGCTACCATATGGTGAAGCGTAAATTAAATTACTATTTTCTGATAGCCCTTGTGATGAGGTTTTTCATAATGGGTGCTTATAACTTGCGCGCCTAAGAATTAGCCAGAGCTGGTGACTATTGGCATAGAACAAAAGAACAAAATACTTCATCCAAATATTTTACCAAGATGGATGAATTGCTCTTTTTGTTTTCAATTATGCCCTCAGGTGTGCCCACCATCCTTAAAGGGACTGTCTAGCGCCCAACAAGCATCTTCCAAATATTAATGCATATTAATGTGCTATAAAAATACTTTAAAATGCATGTTTTACATTTTGAATTGCTTGAAATATAAAATACTTACAGCTAGATGAAACTGTGAAATTACAGCAGTTTGCAAGAAACCAGGACTGCCCACACTAGCTGAGTAAAAGTAATTTCTTTTCCTTTTTTTTGCTGCAGGAACCAATGATAATAATTACATTCAAATGAATGGAATATCCTGTCTCTCTAGTGATGTCATCAAGACACTGTTGCACTGTTAAGAGATCCTACTGTGTACAAGAGCAAGCTTATCACACAATATGTACACGAGCTCAGGAAGTGACTAAATAAAACAAAACTTTATGTCCTCAGTGTCTATAAAATCAGTGCTGCTGCACCTGCAGTAAACATGCAAAGCAATCACTGGGAAGGCTTGAGTCAAATATTAAAAATGTGATTTCTGCAGAGTGCCTGCATCAAATCACACTGGGAAAAGCCTATGCACTATACATGCAGTAGTCTTCAACCCCAGAATCATGAAAGGTTCACTTTAACAGGCCAGAAATAAAACGTGTAGCACTATTTAGTTAACCGATTCTTAACTCTTTGAGTGCAAATCCACAATTAGCTATTAAAAACATTGTCCACATCTTTAATGAAAAAATTGTAACAAATAACAATCCATAATAATAGAAAACAGCATTAATACCATGTAAATAAGGGATGTGAATGTACAGGGCTAAAGGCTGATACCGATGTATCTACTGTAAAAATCTTTGCATCAAAAGATTGAACTGTAGAGATATATATGTAATATTAATTGTCACTTCTCTTGGCTAGCTTTTATATATTTTACAATGCCTTCTATGAAGTAAAGGGAATTTACCGATATTGTGTCTAAAATTAACTAGCTAAGGATAGTATACTTTATGATCCCACTACCTATCACCATCTAAATTACTATCTTATCACTCCTACTAATTTTAGTTGAGAACTATAAAAATGTAATAATTAACGGCTCTCCTGATGTTTAATTAAAAAATCCATATACCCCATAAAAATATTTTCAATGCTCTCCCCTCTATTGAACTTTTTTTCCAAACTCATGCTAGCAAGAAAACTCTTAATCTGCTCCATATATCTGGAACTCAGTAATATATAAGCTGCAGTTCTTTCTTCTTTTCTCAATCTTTAAAAAGTCGTCAACAAAAGCTAACGATTAAATCACCACTGTTTCTGCTCACATATCTAAATGATTCAATGACTACAATCTCCCTCTGTGGTCCTAACATCTTGATGGCCACTCAGCTCCCATTCTGTCTTAACTGTAAAGTTTTACTCTTTACTTGATATGTCATATTTTTTCTGTCTGAGTTTTTAGTTTCTATCACTGTTTAAGTTGTATACAAGTGCTTTCTTAAATTGTCGGTGCTATACAAATAAATCTCCTTATAATGCGATCCCATAGAGCCATTGGGGAACCAGTTCTCATTAAACCTTCACCATTAAAATGGAGGTTTACCGAGATCTCAGCACTCACATTGCGATTCTGCTAAGATCGCAATGCAAGTGTGTGGATCTCTAACCCTGCATTATAGGTGCTCACCTATACCTGATAATGAAAGTATATTTCTGTTCTTTTGGAGATGTGTGTGGAATATAGTTAAGGCCTTACTGGTGCTCTACACAGTAGCATTAGCAGATCTTACTAGACAATCTTCCTCTACGTCTTCCTTACGTTTTCTGATGGCCTTGCCTGTAGCCTTTTTAGCTCATTTTAAGTCATCTAAAATAGTAACTTTCATGTTCCATTCTTGGTCTATGGGCTTATCTTCCCTAAACACTTATTTTAATTTCTTGACAGTCACAACTTAGGTCCCACGTTGTACAACCTCCTTTTACTTTTCTTATTTGATCGACACTACTCTAAATGTCAATGAATTCACCCATAATCTGCAAAAATACATATTTACCTTCTAAAGTATCTTTAATAAAGTTAAACACTTTATAATGCTGTTATTTTAACAGTTACAGGAATTCAATGTTTTTACTCTTCTGTGTTCAAGCAGGTCTTCCCAAGACATGGACTTCAGAACAATATTAACTATACTTGACAGCATGTTAAAACTCATGAATGACAAACAGCCAAAAAGAGAACTCATAAAAGATCCTCTGTTGCTATAATAGAAAGTAATATGAGCTTGCTTGTAAATTTACATAAATACAAAAACAATAAATATAATTTTGGAATATAGTTATCATCAGATAAGTGAATACTATTTAGTTTTGTATTCATTTAATTGAAAGATGATTGAAAATAACTTACCTGTATAGATACACTGCTATAGGAGCCACCAATCACACCTGCAATCAGCAATGGACTATTTTCTTGGATTGCATATGACCCATCTGGACACATATACTCTGCTTCATCGACTTTAGTTAAAGAAGCTCTAACAAACTCAAGGGATTGCTCCAGTGCATACGTGTCCCTCGAACAGGTATCTAAAATATGAACTCCTAATTTGATGCCAGGAAGAATGGAACTGTCTCTGTTTATCTGATCAATTGCAAACAACATGGCTTCAAGTCGTTGGATTCCTCGGTCTTCATTTATCCTTCCACACTCTTCAACTCCCCCACCTTTCTCATTAATAGGGAATAAACCCCCTAGAACAAGGTCACCTTCAAACTTTATTTCTTTCCTCACAAAGTTATGGTCACTTGAAGACAGCAAAACTCCTTTGGAAAATAAGGCTACGATAAGCACCTCTAGGCCAGTGAAAGTCTTCATGATTTTTGCAGGGTAGTATAACAGTGAGAAGTACACAGTTTCATTCCTTCATGGCAGTCTTTTAGGTTGATGCAATGCCATTGCATTCCTACAGAGATACAAAGGAAATAAACATGGAGAGATAATTATGAAAAATTATTTTGTTTGTACCACAACAAAAAATGTAAAATTGTACCTTATGAATCTTTACCACCCCCAACTGCTTTATCTCCACTCACACACTGAAACATTTCAATTTTAATAATAATAATTTGAGTGCTTGCGATTCTATTTGAAGCATAATACATTGTTATTGGTTAAAAACCCATGCATAATGAAAAAAACGGTTTAGGATTATTTAGAACAAATCACTGCAATAGAACTGATCATTAAACATTAATGCTTGAGACAGTCAGGTAGCTGATAATATCACCAAGTTAACACAATTTTTCTGCTGCCACTATGCCTAATGCAATGTAAGGTTAGTATTTAATAACTTTCCTCATTTTCTGCATTACTTAACCATGGACTTGATTGGGTAAAAAAACATCAAGGTTCATTTTTGAAAATAGACCATATATGCTTCTCAAAAAAGAAAATATTAGGAATCCTTGACTTTCTTTTCACAGTATATAGCATACTGTTACCTTTCTCATATGAATATAAATTCAAATTATTTTCATAAAACTATGTAAAGTATTTTAGCCATATAGTAAGGTAAAATTGCATGTGGCAGGTGAAAAAATGGATGCAAAAACTGTATAGTCAGGAAAACACTCTATTTATTCAGGAGCAAGGCAAAGACCTCACTCAGGGCTCCCAATAAATCAGGAAAGAAAATTCCACAACGCTCCTTTAAGGTGGTTTGATTTGAATGCCACAAATGACATTTCAACCCGATTAAGAGTGTTTTAAAGTCTGAATAGACAAAACATCATCTTTGCCGTTCAAATCAAACCACTTCAAAGGAGTGTTGTGCAATTGTTTTTTTTAAAATGTTTTACCCCAAAAAACCCACACATTTGGGGTTATTTCTAAACGGTGAGTTGACGTGAGTAGAAGGTGAGTTGAAGTTAATAGCAGGTGAGTTGAGGTCACATGAACATTTCATCTCACCAATTTAACTATACATTGTGCAGTAACTAACTTCATTAGTCCCCCTACTTAGTGAACTCACCAGGTTTGTTCCTGCACAATGTATAGCTGAATTGGTGAGATGAAATGTTCATCTCACGTCAACTCACCTGCTACTCACCTCAAATCCCCTGAATTCACCTTCTAGTGAATAGCCCAAAATGAGATTTATCTTGTTTTCATCTTTGTCCTTGACAACTTAACGTTATATTTCATAGAATAGTTTGGAAAGTACACAATTTCAGGATCTCTCATTAATGAAATTCATTCTGTACAAAAAGTCACAACTTACAATTCAAGTTACTATTAGAGAACTGGTTAACCAGCATTGAGCACACCAGCTACTAGCCTACATTGGTACTTTCTATTGATAAGCAGAGACATATTTTTAAATGTCATTGGATTCATTCTTAAATATATGAAACGTGGAATTGTAACGAAATCATTATTTCAGTTCTTGTTTGTGTCTGTAACACAAGCTGGAAATTTAACTAAAAGGGAGTTACATTCACTGTGAAGATGAAATGGGACATCCCAATATATTTAGGAACTGATTGGACCATGCTGTAATTTGTTTTGTGATTATCAACTTTGTTTTGTGATTATCAACATTTTGATTAATTGTAATGCATGCTCAAATTGTCGTATGTTAGTGTATTTCTTGTTGCTATTAATAATGTCATATAGCTTTGAATGCAACCCAGACATAAAATTCAGTGCATGTTTCCCCCTTGCTTCCTAAGTGAGTTTCTAGTAGGTTGCTATGACAATGAGTTTACTGTCAGGACACCTCGTTTTTCCTACTGTACTTGTACTTGCAGTTACGCTGTCCCAAGTGGTTGGACCCCCCCCCCCATTAACTAGTCTGGTTAAGGGAAACTGTGACAGTCCTTTGGTTCTTTTTATGAAAGAGTGCAATAGTCTTCCACATCACAAGGAAACCATCTCTCTGCAACCATGCTGGCTCCAGAGCCCCTTTACTTTCCTTTGTGACCCTAAAATGGACACCTTGTACCAGAGGACCAGAATTTTCCATTAATTAAAATGGATGTTAAGTAAGAAAAAAAGTGCTGAATTATTAGCAAATTCCGTTATGAAAATAACAGTCCCATGACTAAATATAGAATCCTTTTTATTTCTGGATATCAGAATCCTACTCAGAAATCATTCTTTGATCATATCAACATTTCTCACATTCATATTATCTTTGTGTCAGAGTAATTAAAACCTATGGTCATGTGACAGAAAGAGAGGTCAATATTTATTTAGTTGTAGCAGAAGAAAATGTTTTCTAAACTAGTACATTTTGTATTGTTTGTGTCTGTTTAACACTACCGAGGAAGAAGCACATCTGTTTTATTTGGTGTAGCAAAGCTGGAGCATGCAGTTTATGTGTTACCTAGCTGGGATAAGAATGTTTTCGTCTAAAGATACATGTATTAAATTAATGTTTGAATGTCTTCCCTAGCCTGGTCCTTATCTAGAACTATAGAGATCCAGTGCATGTGACTGTCTGCATGATTGTATGTTTGTGTGGTTGTGTATGTGTTGTCTGGCTCCTAAATTATTTTACTGGCTCCTAAAACTAAATTAAATTTGTCAAACACTGGTCTGTGAAATCTAAAACACAGAATCTACTCAATGAAGAAAGAATTGCAGGCAATTGAGACCAGAATTTCTAACTTAAGGCCAAAGTAGCTGAAACATTTGCTCATTCAGCTGCATTGGAGAATTTTCCACTTTTACTTAACCCCTTAGTGACATGACTTTTTTGGCTTGTCTGACGCTTGGTGACATGGGCTGTTTTATTATTTCTGCGGTGTTTGTGTTTTGCTGTAATTTCTTTCTTTCTCATTTAGTGTACCCACACAAACTATATATTGTTTTTATTGGCTTAAGAAGGGCTTTCTTTTGATACCATCATTTTGATAATAGCATATTTTTTATAAAAAATATAATAAAATATGGGGAAAAAAACCTTTTTTTTTCAAAAATCATATATTCATCTACAAAAGACAACACAAGATCCCCAAGATTACTGCTTATACAGGGATCAATGGCAGGGAAAGGTTTACTACACAGGGAATTCATAAAACCTGGTCTCTTTCCCTCACAAAAAAAGTAAGTGAGGAGAAGGAGGCAGATCCAAATTGGTCAGATCAATATTCACAAATATTGATCTGACCAGGTGAAAGGTGATGCTCATCTGACCAATCACCAAAAAACCTTTGCCACTAATATGCTGTTACTGATCGCTATATATGCGCTCAGGCAGCTTTCAAAAATTGCTTTGGCATAAATATCATTGCGTGAGCAGTGATCTGCAGGAAAGCAGAGGTTAATAGCTCTTAGAAGAGCCTTTGTAGTACTGTAATAAAATGAACCACTAAAAAATGCACAAACAGAAAAAAATGCACTGATGTGCAAGATCACTGCTTATGCATTATCAATGGCAGGGAAGGAGTTAAACGAAGGGAATGGCTTTTATAAAAGCCACTCGGTGTAAGTTTTTTTCTACTGTATTTTTATTATTTTATGTAATTGTAACTTAATTTTTATTACATTGATATGTCTCTCTCCCTCATTAAAAATAATGTGAGGAGAGGGAGGCAGATCCACAGTGGTCAGATCAATATTTTAAAAATGTTGACCTGACCAGGCAGTGGGGATGCTAATATGAGCATCCCCACTGCCTGACAGTCTGCCTGATTGAAGAGCACAGGAAGCAGCTACTTCATTCTTCCTGTGCTCTTGTCCTTAGAAGGGCAGCGCCACCTTGGTCACACAGTGACCAATATTGTGTGTTTTTTTTAGTGTTGCTGATTGCCTCGACTTGCAAGGCAAGTCAGCAACACCTACAGAGCCATAGGTAGCAATTCAATTCACTTCCTATGCTTTTTTCTACTGCTAGTCGTTTTAAAGGCACTGTGCCTTTAAAACCGGCATTTCAATCACTCTCCGGAGCTATCAAAATGCCGACAGGTTTTCTTTTTTAGTACTGCATGATGCTTCCACAAGGAAGCATCGTAGCAATACCATTGGAGCACTGAAAGCGGAAAAAGATCACTTTCAGTGCTTGTTTTGGTGCAGGACGGACTAGGTCCTGTGTTGGAAAGGGGTTAATGTTTGAAATTCCCATCTCAATTCCCTGAAATTCTCTCTTTATTAAGTAAAGCTTTTAATATCCATCTCTCATTCAAGCATACATATAACAAGAGTTGTTGAGAGCCGGAACATTAATATAAAATGCTAATTTCACAGGCCTACATTTTTCAAGATAGCTTTATATGGCTATAACTATACACTTGGGATGTATTTGAAAGTGCAACTCAATAGTGGGCACCAAAGTACTTTCATAAAAAATAATCACAAAGTAAAAAAAAGGTAGTTAAGACAAATGTCCAGGACATCAATATTCCTTCATCAGACATTACTTTTTAATAACACACTTCTTAAACGGCAAAAGGAAACAAAAGTGCTTGCTGCATCAGCATCTTTTTCTTTCTAATGTTTTTTTTTCAGTTAAGGATATACAATGTGTTTCTCTTCTGCCAATATTTCATCAACTTTTCTTGTAATGAAATCACACAGAACTCACTTTGTTGCTTTATCACAGTTTCATTTTTAGAGGTGCCTTTTTCTCCAGGCCTATGAATTCTGAAGGCTTTGAATATTTGTATCCTGTGTACATGTTGTGCCTTGGGTAGTCTGCAATCTTGGATTTATTATTCTTGTACTATAAAATACTATGCTGAACAGAAAGGAAAGACGATAAATGAATGTAGAAAAATTGATCTGAAAGTCCTACATCTAGAAGAGAAAGTGCTACATCTAGAATAGAAAGGATTCATTTTTATTGATTTTATCAGCGAACAATTTTTATTCTTTGAGCATTAGATAAAGTAAAAAATTATAGTCTCGTACTTAGATGTGTGAAGTCAAGTGGATATAAATTTTACTTAGGATGGAACTAATGATGCAAAATACACCATATAACAGGGGCGTTTTAATATTTGCATTATGTATATTTTTTTTTACACAAGATAAGTTAAGGTGGGGGTAATGCTGATACTAAAACCATTCCACTTAAAAATCATGGGATAGCAGAGACACTGTTAAACATAAATCTACATACCTCAGACATACCAGAAGATTTGTTTTCTCCACAGACATCCTAAGCTTGCAGTGCTACCACCACTGCAAGGGATTCTGGGTAAGCATATGCAAATAAGGTTAACAATGATCACTTTTTAGTCTCTATATACACTTTAGACATGGGCCCCTTCAATCAAATGTCTGCTTAGGATTTTTGTGGAAAAACAAGTATACTAGGTTGTCCGGTGTGTGTTTAGATTTGTGTTTAATATAATGACTTTGCTACCCTTATATTTTTAAGTGGAAGTGTTTATTCATGACCTTTGCCCCCACCATAACTTATGTTGGGTGTCCAAGCCTCAAGCAGAATGCCAGTAACCAACCTCATGCTGATGAGTTTCACTTAAGGACGAAACAGAGGTTATCTGGCTCTGCATCTTTGTCCCAGGCTATGTTCAAAGACTGTCTAGTACAGTGGGAATTTGCCCCAAGGGGTTCATGTATAAAAGCCGATATCGAGGGATCCAGAATCCCTTACAGTGGAGGCGGCACTGCAAGTTTAGGATTCCTATGGAAAAGGCAAATCTTCTGGCTAATCTGGTATGTGTAGATTTGTATTTAACAATGCCTCTGCTACCCACTGTATATTTTTTAAATACAATGTGGATAGCGTGCAGTTTAAAATCCAATAAGCCCCAGGATTGAAAAAAAAGTGAATAAAAGGAGCTTTTAAAAATATGCTGCAAATCCACTCTAGTGCAAAAAAACCTCTATCACACCAAAAGACACTAATGTAAAGAAAAAAGAGGGTGCGCACATGATGGTAATAATAATAAATTATAAATGAAAATGCTCTTAGCTCATTGTTGGCAGCTGTATCAATCTTGTAGCCAGACATACATACAATGAACAGAAAATAAAAAAACACAAATAGAACACTCACAATCTTGTGAGCCCAAAAGAACCAGGGTCAAGGTATTTTCACCAAAAAGTGAACCACCAGGAATTGTATCATAGCAGGTGGCGTTGTAATAGACTCATAGTGTATAAGAACAATTTCACAGATCAAAAATAGGACACGGAGGGAAGGAGAAACAGAACAATCAGAGGCAAGCACGATTTTAATTTAAGAACAAAATATCCGCTTACTTTGGGGATCAATAATAATATTCAAAGTGGTGGGTCATCTTATAATCAGGGTTATCTTATATTCAAGCAAATAGGGTACATTTGCTAAAAGATCAATTAAACTGAGCATTTTAAGACTGGTCTTAAACCAGGACACCATTAATTTAAAGTCAAGCATTATTACCTTATGACTATAAAGGCTTGTGATTATGTTGTAATAGGAAGTTTAAATATCCGTAAATTATGGAATAATCTGCCACTTGTACGTCTAAGTTAAAGATAGTTCAGTATTCTTTCAATTGCTCCTGAACCGTTACACATCAAAATATATACTTAACATTCAGAAATTATTTCTCACAAAATGGATAAAAATTTCAAAGAACACATTAAAGCAAAATGTCAAAATGTTTATTGGATGAATGCTTATAGCTATCATTACTAACTATATGTAATCCCAAGATAATCACCCTGTTCACTTCTGATTTCCTCTTTATTCAAGATCAATATAAAATCCAATGTATGAACATTGCTGAAGACTGTATAATAATAGACTGAACATCATTCAAACCTCAAAGTATTGTGTTTTATTGTCCTATTACAGGGATAAAATAAAAAAACATATTCTTATTCCTCGCAGTATATTGCCTGGTCTACTTTTCGCAAAATATGTAGCTGATGATTATATGTTTCAGTCTGAAGATGACTTTTAGATATATAGCATAATAATTTAAAGTTAGTGCCATACTGAGCCATGTGTTCAGGGACCAAGGTGATGGATTTTTGTCACTTGATGTATTTGTTCCACCTTTAGCAACTAGAAGTTGTTAACATTGTTAGTCCCACATTTCCAGTTTCAGTAGGCAGTGATATTAAAGTCCTTTGTTAGGTTCATGGAAAGGTTGCCTGTCTGTTCTTTTAAACCCTGAATCAGTCAAATGGTTTGTGGTATTTTCTAATTCTTAACAAAACTATCCAATTCAGGTGTCCAAAAATTACAGACACGTTGACTGTATGCATTTCACGGGCAAAGTGCTAAAGTGGAGTAATCACCAAGAATATTTATTTGCTTTAGTGATCAAGCCATATTCAACTCCTTGCCCTTCAATTATTTTTTCAATAGACTTCACTGTGTTTAAAGGTAATATATATAATACTGTGTGGTGATCAGTTCTGGGCCTCTGCTATTTTTCATCCTAGCATCCTCTCTTAGCAATTTAATAGAATCCATGAATTTTCAGTACCATTAATCGTTATTGATACCCTAAGTATACATATTGTTCATGTTAAAAAGGGCTTTCTTTAGATACCATTATTTGGATCATATAATAATTTACTATAAAATAAACAAACAAATGGTGGAAAATTAAAAAAACACTTTTTCAACTTTTACTTGAAAACTCATTTTACTCATCTACAAAAGCTAATGACAAACCATGTTTGTCCTACATTTGGAAATATCCCATGTTTATTATTTATTTTTTTGGAACTTTTGATAACAAGTACCACAATTTTTGAACATCACTCTCCCCAGAATTCCAACATTTTATATACTTCCAAAAATACACAAAGATGTAAATAATCCACCAGGGAGACCCATCATATCAGGTATAAACTCCATATCATCAAATCTGTCACAATATGCTGATAAACAACTGCAGCCGTTGGTTATAAAAACTAGAGCCTACCTTAAAGATAGCATTAGCATATTAAACATTTTGAAAGAAATCACATGGCAGGAAGAATATTATAATATATAGTCACCTGTGACGTAACATCACTGTATACGAGTATTGAACATGACGGGGGTTGTAAGGCTATAGAATATTTTTTGGAAAAATAAACAATCTTTCCGGAGCTACAAAAGACATTTATAATAGATAACATCAAATGGATTCTGACAAACAACTTCTTTTGGTTTCAGGATGTCTTTTATTTGCAATTACAGGGTACAGCCATGGGCACCAGGTTTGCCCCCAGTTATGCGAACCTGTACATGGCCTTTTGGGAAGATCTCTTCATCTACGGGTCCCATGGCTGGGCTGCAAACCTGGTGTCCTACAAACGATACATAGATGATTTGTTTTTCATTTGGAGGAGTGATGAAAAATCATTAACAACTTTTCTTGAACATCTAAATCTAAATGATTGGAACATTAAATTAACCTGTACTTACAGCAAGCAGAAAGTCACTTTCCTGGATCTAGATATTTATATAGAAAATAATGTAATAAAAACCAAAAACACACTTTAAGAATGTTGATGTCAACAGTTATATCAGATTTGATAGTGCCCATTTTTTCCCCTGGCTTTCAAACATTCCGAAAAACCAATTCAATAGACTTAAACGGAATTGCACTGAAACTGAAATTTTCTCACAACAAGCATTTAAATTAACCAAAGATTTCAAAGAGATAATATCCTGATAACCTCATCAACAAAGCATTAATGGAAGTTAAAGAACAAGATGCAGGCCCCAAGAACAAAAGAGACAAAAAAGAAAAAACGGAAAGAATAACATTAATGACAGATTTCAGTCAGGACTATAGATATATACATAAAATCCTCCATAAACACTGGAATTTACTTTTAAAAGACCCAATACTTAAAGATATTCTGGCCGAAAAACCAACTATCACATATAGAGGCACACCTAACATCAGATCCACTTTAAGTGGAAGTTATCTTTATAAGAATAATAATAACAGAAAGCAAACAAATCCATTTGGGGTTGTTAATGCGTTCTATAGGTGTAAGACCTGCAAGGCATGTATGTCCAGTAAGGTCATGACACGTAACAAAATAACACAATTCAGTTCCTGCCATGACTCTAGGCAATATGAAATAAAATAGCTAATCACATGCAAATCAAATAATGTTATTTACGTCTTAACTTGCCCTTGCGGCTTGCAATATGTAGGTAGAACTACCCGTACTCTCCATAAGAGGATTGGCGAACACATGAACAACATCCATAATAAGTATACGGACCACAATGTATCTGGTCATTTTAATACACATCATAATGCAGATCCAGGCAAATTGCACTTTATGGGAATAGTCCAATTGAAAAAACATTGGAGAGGAGAAAATTTTATTAAAACAATTGGAAGGGCGGAGATGAAATGGGTATACACCCTAAAGACCTTAGCGCCCATGGGACTTAACATAGAATTTGATTTATTTCATTTTATATAGATATTTGACATTATATCTACTCTAATAATCATTATCCATCATTTTTTATTCTTATTATCGTTTATTATTCAGATATCCTTTTTATATTTATTTTTTTCTTTTCCTTAAATTAATTAAATTTTCCTTTTTTTCTTAGGTTTTAAATCTATGTGCAATATAATGTTGTTATGACATTTTTTAGATATATGGATTTTTATATTGTTTTTTCATATCTATTTATGTATAATAATCATTATATTAATTGTCATTTGTTTATAGTTATCCGCCATTATGATTGCTGTTATTATTTAATGACATTGTTTGTATTTTATATATTTTTAATATCGATGTATAGAGGGTATTAACAGGTAGATGTAGAAATACTGAATTGTTTTATCAAGCTTTTTTAAGTCATCTGTCACTTTTGGTGTTATAGCCATTACCGTTATGCATTTTATATGTTACATCCTTATTAGGAGAGTTCTCTATATATATAGATTATTCCACATTTGACACCTGATACATTTAAGCAATATTAACTGCAAGAGCCCACATGAGTTATCAGGTTTAACTCTCTCCTTCCGATTAGTTCATTCTTTAAATTAATCCATTTACATTTATCCGGTTGCTAAGTTAAAATAAAACTTTCCGGGACGAACACCCTTAATGACACATGCCTTCAGTGTTTAAAGATTTCTTGCTGACTTTTGCACAAGCGATAATATGTAGCAGCTGTTTCTATCACCTGTATATGAGAACTAGCCAATCGTGGAACTGCGGAGAGGAGGTGTGTCCGTTTGGAGCCAGATTTAAGAGAGGCATCGGGAGGAGGGAAGTGTACACTTGAGGAAGCCCCGCCCGCCAAAACGCATCTGTGACACGCCCCTCCTCTCCGCACACTTCCACTTTTTTATCCGATCCTGTCGTTCCGTTGAAACAGACAAATTGATTTTACTGACATTGTTCCTGCTGCATCTCACGAATATTGTTTCTGTTACAATTTTATTCATCTTCGCTGGTAAATCGTACAGCTCCTTTGCCTGTCGCTTGGATATACCCACGCTCTCAAACCCTCGGTCCAGGTGATATACATCGGACAGCTCTGTATTTTATGTGATATTTGTGAGTTAAAGAGATTTATACTCACAACGTTTTTAAGTAAGCCTCTTTGTTTCCCTGCTTTCATTAAAATTATATTTTTTACTGTGCTTCACTACGAGATTATTTCTCTCTCTTCCATGTGCATGTCAACATTACGAGTAATCACTCATGCAAGCACATTGACTCCACACACTATGCAAAGCTGAAGTCCTCCAGTACTTCGGGATATTTCCTCTCATGCTTAATCATAGAGCAGTGTTTCTGCTCTTGAACTTGTGAGTACAACTCCCGCTATCCTCACCAATTCGATTATTGTCCATATCCAGAGAGCACTATTTTTTCTCCCTTTGTCTTTTTTTGTATGTACTGAATTGAAATTGGGAGAGACCTTCAATCAATTAACAAGAGCTTGTTAGAAGCTATAAGTTTATTTTAAAAAATATTTTTGAGTTTTACCTTTCACTATAACAACACTTTTTTCACTCTCTATCACAATATATTTCCCACATATTTCACCAATTTATATTTTTTGGCGCTCCTCTCATTATCCCTCTCTTGTACCACAATTTTTTTATTTCAAAATTTTCAATAGTGACATTGTACCACTGATATCCATCATGAATCACATAATCACCCCCCACAACCCAAGGTATGTAACTTTTGTTATTTGACACATTTTGCTAATTTTATCACCAACTTTTTAAAAAATATATTTTTACGTTATTTTTAACTTTTTATTTTCAATTCTCCTGATCAGTTAATTTGTTTCCCCCTGATGAAGCCTTGTCGGGTGAAAAAGATGCATTGGGCATTTCAGTGTGTATGTCTGTTCCTGCTTTCCCTGCACTATCTACACTGTTATATCTTATCTTAATTATCAAGTGCACAGTTTCTTGGTTCTATTTCTAAAACCTCTCACTACTCACTAGTGTGCTTGTAGCCAGTTTATGTTTTGTGGTAGATAGTGTTAGATATAGAGATTTAAGATTACATCAGCAGTTTATTAATTACTAAATTACTTTTATTCTGTACCCTTATCAGTCAGTGTCTTTTTATATATTCATAATATTCATTTAATTACATTTACACTATTGACATCTAAATACCAGTTGGACCGTCTTATTTAAAATGATGTCCTCTTGTTGTGGTAGTTTTCTTTTAAAAATACAGGTTGAATATCCCTTATCAATACATCCGTTATATATAATGATCTGTTATCCCCCCAACATTTTGTTTTTCGCCACAAGTTGCAAATCCCACACACACCTGTGAGGATGCAAGCACTCAACATTTTATCCAGTGTCCCGACCACTTAAACTGCAATATCACCTTTCCATGCATCCTCAGATTTCACTTAGCTCTGTGTAAGTTTGTATTGCGTGCTTAGATATGTTCCAAATGGACCCCACATCCATGCTATGGATGCTAAGTTGGGTGGCATTTGGAATACTCGGGATGCCAAGTTAGGCAAAGCCATTGCCATGTATCCCAACTCCCAGGTAACAGAGGCTCAGGATCATCCATACACATATGTAACAGGGTTTTGCGTAGATCCACAAAAAACGAAATAGACTTGTTTACATGCTTACAGTGGAAAAAAAAGTAAAAAATCAGTAATAAATTATATTTTGCACAATTTAATTGGGCCCAATGTGTTTAAGATAATTACACACAAACAATGACAATCCTGTGTGTCTTTATTGAACACACTGATTAAACATTGCTGGTGGAAAAATAAGTGAACCATTGGATTTAATAACTGGTTCAAACCTCCTTTGGCAAAAATAATTTCAATTAAGTGCTTCCGGTAGCTGCAGATCAGACCGGCACAAGATTCATAAGAAATTTTGGACCATTCATTCGTCCATTCAGAATTACTAATTCTCCGCCATATTTTTAGGATGTCTGGTGGTCCGGTTGAGGTAATTCCAAAGAATCTCAAATTGGCTAAGATCTGGACTCATTGTCCTGCTCCATCACCCAGCTTCTGCATCCACACTGAAATGATTCTGTATTCTACCTTGATAAACTTGGGAATTCGTTGTCCCCTCAATGATGGCAAGCTGTCCGACTTCTTTTATAAGCAATTTATCTCACTGGGAACTCATCAATATCTAAATTCTTAGATTACTTTGTAACCCTTTGCTGCTTTATGCATTATCAACAATTCTTAACCATTAAATCTTCTGAGATTTATCTTTTGCCAGCAAATGGTTCAAATCAGAAGATGCTTCTTGTGAATAACAAATTCAAAATGTTTTAGAGTTTTTTTTTAAGTCAAAGTAGCTTTAACTCCTTAGTGACAGAGTTCTATGCTGCATTTGATGTGCCTTGAATACCAGAATTCCATTCTTTTTGTCATGTGTTTACTGAACTGTGAATTTCTTTCTTTGTGTTCAGTACACCCACACAAATTTTATATCATTTTTTAAAGGACGGATGGGGCTTTCATTTGATCCTATTATTTTCATCATATGGTATAATTTACTACAAAAAAATATACAAAATATGATGAAAATATGGCAATTAAAACACTATTTTTATAGTTTCACTTTTTTTAAACAATTACAAAAGGTAAAAAAGATCCCATCTATATATTTCTAATATTTGTCTTGAATTTAGAAATACCAATGTTTCCATGTTTTTCTATGTTTTATTTCAAGTAATAGGGCAATAATCAATAGTAGTGTATTTTTTTTGTTTCCTAACCATTTCCTTCTACAGGACCTTTTGACCCCAACCCTAACCCTAAATCTGCCCCCACCCCTTAATCTAACCCTTGGACTAACCTTAATTCTAACCCTAACCACCTGTAACTCTAACCCTAATTCTAACCCTAACTCTAGATCTAGGGTTAGTAGATCTAGGGTTAGCTTTTCCCTTTTATTTATTTATTTTTCTAATTGTAATGTTGCTGACTGCCTCTAGGGGCAGTCAAGCAACAGTTTCAGAGCAATGGAAGATTTTTTATCACTTCCGTTGCTCTCTGCTGGGCACGCTGTATTGGAGGAGCATGCACTTCTTCAATCCGTCACCTGCGATTACCAGGTGATCATGGTGCCCTGGGGGGCAGAAAAGAGTGTTGCATGATGCCTCGATCATCATTGCAACACCTTTAACACATAGGCATCTGAAATCTGATCACTGCCTATGTGTGTTTGAACACATACGATCACATTCACGGTGATCGTATGCGGAGGGGGAGGGACGGGGGTGCCGAAGGCACTCTTGGAGGCTGTTTCAGATCGAAGCAGCCACTGAGAATAACTGCCGGCATGTAGCGTTGCTCTGAGGAGCGCAACACTATAGGAAAACTCAGGACGTATATATACATCCTTGAGGACCATGCTTTTCAGGACATATATATACGTCCATGTGCGTTAAGGGGTTAAAACACATCTCAAACCCATTTCAATGATTGGATTTGCTATCTCCTGACTACAACTAGCTTTTGTTTTAATCATTAGCCTTTAATCATTAGTACACATCCGCTTTCCAATCAATACTGTGAATGTTTGAATGAAGTATTCAGTAAGGGCAGAGTCAATAGTATAATTTGTGTGTTATTGGTTAAAATAGATTGTGTTGGTTCATTATTGTAACTTAGATGAAAATCAGACCATATTTTAAGACAGATCAATACATAAATACTGGTAATTCCAAAGGGTTCACTACCATTTTCTTGCCACTGTATATGCTAGAGGTAAAAGAAGCAGGTGAGGATAGTTCCCATGATGGAGGAGATTGTGTCAGTAATATATGTGGAGACTTGGGGTGGGCACTTGATGTTTGAATTACAAACTTCTTTGATTATGTGAGATCTGATGGAATTCTTGGAGTTTTTTGGAAATGAGTTCCAGAGTTATGGAGTCATTTTGAGTAATGTTTTTAAAATATAAGTGGGAAGAAATGATAAGGCAAGAGAACCAGACTCATAACATGATTTACTATAGCATTATAAAGCAAAGAAGGCACGTTCTGTAACTGTAACATAAATCTCTGAACATCTGCCAATATGCTTTTTTCATCAATTCATATCATGGTATTACTGATGCTCTAGTAAAGCACCATTGTACCTTTTATATGCTGAATTTAAGAATATCGTGCAATATTTGTTTGGCTACTAGGGAAATTGCAAATCTTAACTTCCAAGCCATTAACAAATCAAAGTGTATAATGCTCTTCGCACCCTACATTTCTCTCAATCCCTTCTGCCAGCTAGTAAACAGTCTGTCCAGGGTACACCCATAATTAAATTTCAATGTATTACATCAGCACACATCCAACTATCAGGATTTCACAACCTAAGATATACTACATATTACTATTTGCACATTTTTATGACTTCATTTGGCTGAAGTGTAAAACATCCCACATGAAAAAAAAACTAGAACACACAAAAATATCATATTTCTATATTGATAGCCTTTGTTACAAAGAACACTTAAAAGTAGGCCTTATCTTTTTCCAGGGGACATGCTATTGCAAGTTTCTTGTCATTTTAAGATAATTAACTGAAATTACCAATCCACAGCAATTTCATGTAAATGGCATCCTATCATTAAAAAAAGTTCTGTAATGCTCTTACATGTCTATTGCATAATGCTTCTTACAATAATAGCTCGTTATAAAATAAAAAGTAATGTATCATTAAAAAAAATCTACCCTCTCATGGGCTTACATGGGATACTTTTTTGAAATCATAATAAAGCTTTACAAAACCAATATAAAAAAATCTTTATGGAAACATTTTCAGCATATAATACTGTGAAATGTAATTACAGATATTCTCTAGCCTTGAAAAATGAATTTCTGTGGAAAAGAAAATGCTAGTGTACAAGTTCATTGTTTGAGGTGAATGCAATAGAAAATACACATGAAATGTAATAGCCGTTTAATCAGGAAAAACTTGTAAAATATACCATGGTAGGTTGGTTCTTTGAAACCCCATCTAAGAGAATAGTGTAATTACTATGCTATGGATCTAGAATAAAAAGAGAACTAATTCAAGTGCTTGAATGATTTATCACAAGTGAACTTTTTTCTTCTTCAATGGTTTTGTAACAGGTCAGAGATTAAATGTTCAGGGAAATTGAGTTACATATCCCAAAAGGTGTTTGCTACAAGAAAAAATGTTACATGTTAACTGTATACTGCTTAGGAGACTGCAGAATGGATGCTTAAATCACAGTTAGTAGGAAGAATTTTAATTAACTTTTGTATTGTCCCTAATGTTATGTACCAGTAGATATTTCTCTGTAAGATCCATACTTATTTTTAACATTATGTGAGAATGGAGACATTTTTTCAGGACATAATATAATGGTCTTGATAAGTGATAAGATAACATTTAATGACATAGCCCACTAAAGGTAAGAGACAATAATATATGAATACTTATATCAGTGCTGTACATTCTAATGCAGGTCCAGCATCTGGATATACACTGTACTCTAGGTTGAGTTTTTTTTTTATTTAAATAGAAGATAGCCACACATACTATAATACAATGGATTAACCCCTTAGTGACAAGACATTTTCACCTTGACTTTCCCTTGGTGACAATGGCTGTTTTGACATTTCTGGGGTGTTTGTGTTTAGCTGCAATTTTATTCTTTCTCACATACAGTACCCACACAAATTATATGTTGTTTTTATCGTCATAAGAAGGGCTTACATAAGATACCATTATGTTCATCATATCTTATAATTTACTACAAAGAAAATCATAAAATATGATGACAAATTTAAAAAACCCCACTTTTTCTAACTTTGACCTAAAATATAATTTACACAAATAAAATCATTAGAAAGACCCCGTCTAAATAGTTTCTAAATGTTGTCCCGAGTTCAGAAATATGCATGTTTCCATATTTTTCGGTATTTTTTTGCGAGTTACAGGGCAAAAAACAAAAATAGTGGGTTTTTTCTTCCTATATTGACCTTTTGACCCCAACCCGAACCCAAAATTTAACCCTAACCCTATAGGCTAATCTACCTATATAACCAGTTTTTAATTAATTAAATATTTATTTAAATTTTTTTCCATTGCTATGCTACTCAACTACCACTAGGGGCAGTCAAGTAGCATATTCAGAGCGGAAGTTACTTTCACTTCCGAAGCTCAGACCGGCAGAGCGCATAGCAGCATGCTCCGTCAATGTGGGGCGATCGTGGGTGCCCCAGAGCAGAAATTTCAGTGCTGGCTATTGCCTCGACATCGAGGCAATAGACCAGCACCGTTAAAGCGGTTCTCGTGATCGTTGATCACGAAAACCACTTGATTCACTTGTCGTTAAGGGAGTTTCTCCCAGGACGTGCCTGACACGTCTATTGTCGCGAAGGGGTTAAAGGCACTGCAGGTATTAGAATGATCATAGGTAAGGCAGTGATGTTGAAAGTGTTAACATGTTAACTTTTTGTAGTATTGTGGGGAAAATTCAGTTCTGAGCCCACAATGAAATAATCTTAAAGAGATACTTCCCGCAAAAAGTATTTTGTTTTTGTGATGCGCCTGTATTTAATAAAATATTTAACTAAACAAATGTGACTGGGCGACACCATTTTGTGAAATATAGTGTTTTTTGGTGCCACCCCCTAATGATTTCACATCTCAAATTTCTCACTTTGGGGCGGGGGACACAGAATGCAGTCTATAAGTCAGAATTCTGATCACAGACGTTCACTGAATGGGAGGGTAATGTAACAATTACATCACAAGGGGGCAGAGTTAGGATCCTGTTTGATCAGGTTAATCTCCTCTCTTTGTGTTGGAAGGCAGGTAAAAATAGTTATAGAAACATAGAAACATAGAATGTGTCGGCAGATAAGAACCATTCGGTCCATCTAGTCTGCCCAATTTTTTTTTTTTTTGAGTACTTTTATTAGTCCCCCGTTCCCGGTCTTATAGCTAGGATAGGCTTGTGTCTATCCCACGCATGCTTAAAATCCTTGACTGTGTTTACCTCTACCACTTCTGCTGGCAGGCTATTCCATACATCCACTACCCTCTCAGTAAAGTAATACTTCCTGATATTACTTTTAAATCGTTGCCCCTCTAATTTAAGACTATGTCCTCTAGTTGTGGTAGTTTTTCTTCTTTTAAATATACTCTCTTCCTTTACTGTGTTGATTCCCTTTATGTATTTAGATGTTTCTATCATATCCCCCCTGTTACGTCTTTCCTCCAAGCTATACATGTTAAGATGCTTTAACCTTTCCTGGTAAGTTTTATCCTTCAACCCATGAACCAGTTTAGTAGCCCTTCTCTGAACTCTCTCCAAAGTATCAATATCCTTCTGGAGATACGGTCTCCAGTACTGCGTACAATACTCCAAGTGAGGTCTCACCAGTGCTCTGTACAATGGCATGAGCACTTCCCTCTTCCTACTGCTAATACCTCTCCCTATGCAACCAAGCATTCTGCTAGCATTTAATGCTGCTCTATTGCATTGCCTACCTACCTTCAAGTCCTCTGAAATTATTACTCCTAAATGCCTTTCCTCAGATGTTGAGGTTAGGACTGTACCAAATAGTCGGTATTCTGCTTTTGGGTTTTTACGCCCAAGGTGCATAATCTTGCACTTGTCCACATTAAATGCCAGTTGCCACTGCTCTGACCATTTTTCTAGTTTAGCTAAATCATTTGCCATTTGGCTTATCCCTCCATGAATATCAACCCTGCTGCAAATCTTAGTTGTACACATCCACCGAGTCCTGCTCCCTATAATACACAGGAGCCATTAAAAGAGCAGGGGAGTATCTTATGACATCATCATGCAGGCTTTGGCCACAGTTGTAAAGTGAGAATCGCTGGCAGATTTTGAAAGATGTTGCATCATGGGAAATATTCACAAAATGGAGCCAGGCGATAAAAACCTAATTTTATTTTTCTTTGTATATGCAATTAATTTAATCATATAAAAAAACAGTGGCATATGATTTATATATGTGTTTGTTGTAAATGACCAGGTTATCTAGTTACATATTATGCAAGTAGTAGTGTCCCTTTAGCAATAAATATAATTTCCTAAGCAGAGATGAACATTTATTTGTAGTTATAAGATGTTTATCCAGGAAAAGTAGCCCAGACACCTTCCTTTCTACTCACCAGAAAAAAATATGTAGTGCATCCTAAGCTTTCATAAAGATGTATAGTACATCTACAGGAGTAAAGTAACTAGGAAAAGTACATTGAGATTTCTCTAGTTTTTGAGTATGTCCTGGAGAACATGTCCAATACAATCGAACACATTTGAATATGTTAATATAATTGACATAAGAACACATTTAGCATAAGAATACACATTTACACATATAATTAAAAATATTTGTACCGATGTACACATTTTAGACTACTGGAAGATTTGATGATTTCTGGAAGGTTATGCCATGTTTAAGGAACACTGTAAAATAAAAATGTGCCTGCCCCCACTTTAGTTTTTGTAGTATGGTATTATAATACTGAAGTCTAGCATACTGTCGTGTGTCTATAATTTAGCTCATCCGAATTCGAATTGGCTGTTCTCCGGCCATATTTAGAATATCTGCATTTCAGTACGTTTCAGCCGACTCATGGCTGCCAATTTCGTCAGGATTTGACTCAAATTCACCTGATCTTGGCCTTTATTCAGCTGTTATATAAGTCCTACTTAGGACTTTCACCTTATTTCACATGAATTCACATAAAAGATTTCACTTGCTTCCTAAATGGAAGAATCAGACCTTTGGGTGACCCCCACTACAGGTGGGAGACTGTATTATATATTTTTGGTGTATTCACATTTAACCCTACTAAGGGTCTGTGTACTGGTGTGATCCCCCATTCTACTATTCCCCAACTTTAACAAGGTTAGTTTTATTCAGGGGTGACCCCTCTCTCGATGTGAACAGGCACTATATCTAGGCCTTTGACCATGACCCCCATAATGTACACAGGTGAACCCTGATTCCTCTACCTTATTTATATCTCAACATTGTATCTTTCAGATATATCACTATACATTGACAAACATTGCCAATGGAAGGTGAGGGTGATTTTCATGTGCCAGCTGGTCTGCCAGGATGGATCAGAATCAGATGATTCACATCACTGCCAGAACCAGACCCAGTCTCAGAAATGGTCTTGGTCAGACTATCAGCCACTCTCTGAAGGCAAATCGCCTCTTAAGGCTTAACCCACGCTGACAGTCTCCCTGAACCCTACGCTAGTAATGGAAGAAGCCACTCCCAGAGATGACATTGAATTTGACACCTTGGACAAATACCTGGCAGGGTCATCCAGACCAGTCTCCCCCTTGGGACAAATGCCCAACATTCAACCATGGTTTGTTTATGGACCCTAGAGGAGAAAACGTTACACATCAACTCCCTCGAATTCATTGTGGAGTCATTGACGATACACAGCTTCACCAAAGACAAAACTCATTGTTCCCTAGTGCTGCGGATGTATCCACCGTCCGTAATATCAATCAGCTAGGTGGTGCCACATCCCTACTCCTCTTCCCCGTTTTATGAGACTTCTGTCTGATCCAAAGGGAGGTCCGCATCCGCTAATCCTTCAGGACAGGCAAGCCTTAGTGGAGTCTACCTTCCGGACCTTTAATTTTCGGCCCTGGGTTCATGTGTCTCTTGCTCTCATGTCAGGGAGTTAAAATTGCAAATACAAAGCCTCCTGTCCTGTGATAAAATTATAGACTATCCTAGCCTTGGTGCAGTGATAATCTAAATTTTAATAAGGATAGGAGGTGAGTATCTCCCTCCCTATTAGTGGTCTTTATTTCCATCCCTTTTGTAATAATACTCTCTGGGATATGTATAGTAATACTATGATAGTTATGTTGCCTTCATTTCTGTATGAGTTGAACGACCCTTTTGTTTCTCTCCTGGTGTAAACTTATCAAGGGATTTTGGATGTTCTGTTTCTTCTATCGTTGGTGTTAATTGGATATTTCGGCTCTACAAAGAAAGATTGTGATGTTACTGATTGGTTGAACATTTTTTTTCTACTAACTGCTAACACTTTCATTGCTGCTGGAGGTTTTTCAGTAAAGAAAGTAATGAAAATACTCGCCTCCTGTACGTATTAAAATTTTGATTATCATTGCACCAAGGCTAGGATAATCCCTAATTGGGTGCAAATGGCCAGTATTAGTTTCAACATAATGCTCTTAATTTTGTCTTTCATGAGCAATAGTATGCAATTAACTGCTTTCCGACTTGAACGCTTCTACAGACAGCATGCATGCGCCCGATTATCTGTAGAAGAGCAGATGAGTGGCAGCACCCATCTTTAAACCACTGATGCCTGCTCCTCTCGGACGGAGCAGACATGCGGTGATGGGAGCTACAGTCCACAGCAGATGATGTGCAAGATATTTGTTTTTACTTTGAGGAAAAAAGAACTGGGAAGTAATGATACTTAGCGAGCATTAGTCATGACTGAGCATCAGTCAGCAAGACTACAGCTCTCAATTTGCTCAGGCAGCCACAGTTGGTTTAGCTATCACTGACAATGGGTAAAAATGATTACTCTGCTATTGTGGCTAAAAAGAAAATGTTTGGGTTTCTTCCCTCTTTAAGAAATAAAGGCATCATAGCTTCTGTAAACTCTCATGATGCTCAGCCAGCTGCCTAGCTATTGGAAGCTGTAGCCAAATTTTACTGTTAGCACCACAGCAGCTGTGCACTACATCACCCATAACACTCAACCACAGAAACACACAGAGATGGAAAGACACATACAGCTGACAAAGACAGATATAAGAGAAACACATACACACAAGAGAGGTGTATTAGACAGACAGACACATGCATACACACAATAGACATATTAGACACACACACACACACACACACACACACACACACAAAAAGACATATTAGACAGACCTGGACACACATTTCCACAAAAGAGACAAATTAGACAGACCTGTACACACACATCCACAAAAGAGACACACTAGGCAGACAGGGACACACACATCCACAAAAGAGACACACTAGACAGACAGGGACACACACATCCACAAAAGAGTCATACTAGACAGACAAGGACACACACATCCACAAAAGAGACATACTTGACAGAAAGGGACACACACATCCACAAAATAGACATATTAGACTGACAGGGAAACACACATCCACAAAAGAGACATATTAGACTGACAGGGACACACACATACACAAAAGAGACATGTTAGACTGACAGACAAGGACACACACATACAAAAGAGTCATACTAGACAGACAGGGACACACACATCCACAAAAGAGACATATTAGACTGACAGGGACACACACATACACAAAAGAGACATGTTAGACTGACAGACAGGGACACACACATACACAAGAGTCATACTAGACATACAGGGACACACACATCCACAAAAGAAACATACTAGACAGACAGGGTCACACAATCCACAAAAGAGTCATACTAGACAGACAGGGACACACACATCCACAAAAGAGACATACTAGACAGAAAGGGACACACACATCCACAAAATAGACATATTAGACTGACAGGGAAACACACATCCACAAAAGAGACATATTAGACTGACAGGGACACACACATACACAAAAGAGACACGTTAGACTGACAGACAAGGACACACACATACAAAAGAGTCATACTAGACAGATAGGGATGCACACATCCACAAAAGAGACATATTAGACTGACAGGGACACACACATACACAAAAGAGACATGTTA
Organism: Pelodytes ibericus; assembly: GCA_036172795.1. Lineage (NCBI taxonomy): Eukaryota > Metazoa > Chordata > Amphibia > Anura > Pelodytidae > Pelodytes > Pelodytes ibericus. Next base: position 126,468,175 of record CM069858.1, on the reverse strand, counting down.
GACTGACAGACAGGGACACACACATACACAAGAGTCATACTAGACAGACAGGGACACACACATCCACAAAAGAAACATACTAGACAGACAGGGTCACACAATCCACAAAAGAGTCATACTAGACAGACAGGGACACACACATCCACAAAAGAAACATACTAGACATACAGGGACACAGACATCCACAAAAGAGACATATTAGACAGACAGGGACACCACATACTCAAAAGAGACATATTAGACAGACAGGGACACACACATACACAAGAGATATATGAGTCAGATATGTGTGTCCCACACACATCCACAAAAGAGTCATACTAGACAGACAGGGACACACACATCCACAAAAGAAACATACTGGACAGACAGGTACACACACATCCACAAAAGAGACATATTAGACAGACAGGGACACACACATACACAAAAGAGACATACTAGAAAGACAGGGACACACACATCCACAAAACAGTCATACTAGACAGACAGGGACACACACATACACAAGAGATATATTAGACAGACAGGGACACACACATACACAAAATAGACATATTAGACAGTCCTGGACACATAAACAGACCCAAAATACATGGAGGTCCTACATTGTGCAGCCAGTTCCAGGGTGGAAGGGAAGTGGCAAGGCCAGTCATGGAGGTGGAGGGGAAGCTCAGCTGCTGTTTTCTGCAGCCCCTGCAGTGTTGAGATGGTTCAGCCTTCCCAGAGCAGCATAGCACAGCATCCCTCGTGGTGTTTGCCTGTCACATGGTAATGTGTAGGGTTGGGGGCAGGGCTATAATTTCATATCCCGTGCTCCCTTCCCTATTGGTGGCAGAACAGGAAACACAGCAGCTGGGGTGAGAGCAAGGGCAGCTTCAGAGACTCGGGGCTAAAACATACTTTAGCCCCAGAGTCTCCATTTGGGGCTATGGTCAGGAGATTTGGGGCTTCAGTCCCATTAACCCCCCCCCCTCAGTGATGCCACTGGTCCTGGGTGTGAAATGTGGGTGATGGGCCATGTACTGATAAGTCATGCGTGTGCACTGTGGGTCATGAGGCTTATCCTGGATGTGGGATTGCATAGACAAGTCTGGGGGCTTAATAGCAGACAGGGGTGCATTGAAAAATCTGGGGGCAGAATGGCATGTATGAGGGACAGATTGGCAAGTATGGGGATGAATTTTCCAGTCTGAGGGCAGATTGGCAAGTCTGAGGAATAGACTAGCAAGTCTAAGGCAGAATGGTAAGTATGCCAAGGTTATACATTACTGCTGATGTTGCCATGACATGCCAAGTGTATCCATTACTGTTGATTTAGTCATGATATGCCAAGTGTATCCATTACTGTTGATTTTGCAATGATATGCCAAGTTTATACATCACTGCTGATTTAGTCATGATATGCCACGTTTATACATTACTGCTGATTTAGTCATGACGTGCCAAGTTAATACATTACTGCTGATTTTTCCATGATATTCCAAGTTTATATATTACTGCTGATTTAGTCATGATATGCCAAGTTTATTACAGAGCTACATAGTAAGAAATCTATCTGTAATGTGCAGTATGTATGAGTCTATCACAGACTGCACAGCAAGAAATCTCACAGTAATGTATCTTTAAACTGCAGGAAGAGTGTTTATAAAATATATTATGTAAATAAAATAATTTGTTCATATTCTGTAAAGCAATAGCTATCTATAATTTAAAAAAAAAAAAAATTCTTGGAATTGTTCACACCTTAAACCTAACCCCGTTTTTAGTATTTTACATGTTGAGCAATATCAGTGCAGACCAGTGTCTACATTTTCTCTCCATCACATCTTACATACATACACTCATTACATGAAGTTCAGTCTCTTGATTGGTCACTTCATTCCTCTTAGAGCTGCGAGATGCCGGCGACCGATTGGAAAAGGAATCCACTGATGTGAGTTTGTTAGTATTAACCTGGTGTATGTGATCCTCTGCATAAGGAATTCACTGGGTAAGAGTCTGATGTGTTGCAGAGTTTTGTGAGCATTAACCCCTTTCCGCTTGTAGGATGTTCCATGCCGTCCTACTTTTTAGCGTCAGCTACATTTTACAGCAGAAGCCTGCAGGATGGCATAGACCATCCTGCATGTAACAGCTCATCGCGGCTCCCCACGATGAGCTGTACTGGGGTACACAGTGTCAGATGAGGCCACTCGCTCAAACCAAGCGTCCACTAAATTTCTGGCTTTCCGGCATGCCTGAACTTCCGAATGGGAATAAAGATCAGAAAATATAATGATGGAGGAAAATGAATGAAATATACTAAAAATGCCACAAACGTTCAGATTGTAGCAAATTATTTTCCAAATTCCTTCCCTGCCTTGTCTGCCCTCTAGTATCCAACAAACTACACTGCACCAATTAAAGTAAACCAGTAAGGATCATAAAAAAAACAAAAAACAAGAAGTGCGCTTTACATATACTGTGGAATAATATAATACCTTGAAATATGTGAGTGAGAAACTTAAAAGTGATAATGATCCATGAGAGATATGGTCTCCCTTAGGATTTTGCACTCACAGACTTTAAGAATAAGAAGGGCTCATCAAAGAAATATCCAGGGAGAGATCAGGTGCTGCAGGTCTCCTCAAAAGCTCCAAAGACAAAATGATGGAACAGCAAATGAGTGGCAGAAAACAAATGTAATAAAAAGAACAATTAACTGCTTACATGAAGGGTTTCCTTAGAACTGCAAGGTGGGCGCCACACTTCCGTCTGTATAGGGAAACAAGCTTCCGCAGTGTTCTTTAAAATGTAATACACAAGTACATAAAATCCTTTTAAAAGAAAGTAGGTGAGTCCAGTCGCTACGCGTTTCGCCTCTATCGGCTTCAACTAGGCGTCTGGACTCCCTGCATTATTGGTTTCCTTTTATCCTGATCAGAGGAAATCGCTTCCGTAAACGTCATCTTCTCGCGATGTCTCGGCTTCCAAAGTTCTCGGCTTTACCTCCGCATTATAGTTGATCCGAAGGTATTGTAGATAAATCGAGCATCGGCTTAAGCTTCGGATGAGAGCAGTGTTCTTCGCTTCTACCTTCGTGTTATAGTAAAACCGAAGGTGTTGTAGATAAACCGAAACTCTGCTTGAACATCTTTGTCCTTACATTACCCATTCCAATAGAGCCGAGATTCGGTTTCAGAGGTCTTCGTTTACACATTTGTCATCGGTTTGAGGCAGTTCGAACTTATGGTATAAGATGAATATAACGGGAAGAAACACACAGAAAAACAAATGTTTTATCCTAGACATATAAAAAAGTTCCAACAGTCAAATAAATGGAAAGTGCTTGTGCAAAACAGGAAAAGATTATTCTGTTTTTTAAAATATTAAAAAATATATTAAAATTGTAAATTTTTTTTTTTATTGATAAATTTAAAATATGTTGCACAGCCCATTCAGTTAACTGTTATAAATATCATAGAAAAAAAGGGTTTACATAAAATTGTAGAGGTCAAAATCCGCATTCAATCCTTGCGGTCTTAACGTATCTAGGTTAAAAACCCATTTCATTTCCTTTTGACCTATATTCTTAATATTGTCTCCTCCTCGCCAATGTAACTTTTTCTATGGCACAGACTTTTAGGCCTTTTGGGTTTTTTTGGTGACATTCTAGAAAAAGTTTAGAAAGACTATGGGTTAATAGACCATTTTTTATATTTCTGACATGTTCCTCAATTCGTTTTTTTAGTTGTCTGGTGGTTCTCCCCTCATACTGTAATCCACACGGGCATTCTAAAAGATAAACGACATTGGCAGTGGAACATGTGATAAAATGGTTAATTTTGTGTACTTGACCATTTTTAACGGAACAGAAGTTTACAATAGGGTATTTCTGCCGGGTGGTAGACCTACATCCAATACAATTCAGGCAACCTTAAAAACCTGGTTTACGGGTCATAAAGTGACTAGGTGCTATAGTTTCCAGTTTTGTCACCTTAGTAAAATTTGAGGTTAATTTTTGTTTAAAATTTGGTGCTCCTCTGAAGACAATTAAAGGTTTCTCTGGTATAATATTTTTCAATATATCATCTTTATAGAGAATTTTCCAATGTTTATTAATAATTTTAATAATGATTTATTGTTATAATTAAAAATAATAGGAAATTTATTTTGTAATGTATCTGATAGGTCTTTTTGTTTGTAATTCAATAGTTGGTTTCTGTCTGTTTCCGCTATCTCTTTAATGGTCGGGTCTATGCTATCTTCATTGTATCCTTTTTCGATGAACCTATCCCGTAGAATTTTAGTTTGTTCCTCATATTCCTTTAAGTCTGTGCAGTTCCGTCTTATTCTGGTGCATTGGCCTTTAGGAATTCCTTTTAGCCAAGGTGGATAATGGCAACTTGACTTCTCTATATAGTTGTTGGCATCAACTTTTTTAAAATGATTTTTGGTTTTTATTTGGCCATTTTCAACATATATTTCTAAGTCTAGGAAGGTGATTCGCTCTTTGCTATATATGGTATTGAGGGTGATATTGTTCGCATTGTTATTCAGATGTTTTAGACCAAATTTAAGTCTCCCTCATCACCTTTGCATGTAAAAACAAGGTCATCGATGTAGCGATTGTAGAGAACCAGGTTCGATTGCCAGCCATGCCCCCCCCCAGACAAACTTGTTCTCCCACTGGGACATGAAGAGGTTGGCATAGCTGGGAGCGAACCTGGTTCCCATGGCAGTGCCCGTAACTTGTAGGTAGAATTTATCCAAAAACCAGAAAAAATTGTGATTTAAAATTCTGTCTATGTCCTCTATCACATAGTCAATCTGGTCATCTTTAAGGTTATTTCTGTCTTTCAGACTATCTTTTAAGGCTTCACAACCTTGTCGATGATCAATAATAGTGTATAGTGATGATACATCACTAGACACCAGGAAAAAGTCCTCTTCCCATTTGACTGTCTTCAGAATATTTAATATACTCATGGTATCTTTCAAGTAGGATTTTGTTTCCTTTACATACGGTTGGAGGACATGATCGAGGTACTCTGACAGATTAGAGAACATTGAGTTGATGCCTGACACTATAGGTCTTCTGGGTTGACAGGGTCTTTGTGTATTTTTGGTAGAAAATATATTACCGGTTTTCTGGGATTCATGACATTTATATAGTCGTATTCATTTTTGGATAGGACATTTTTATCTTTGCCCTTATCTAAATAGTTGGTCAAAACTTTCTTAAACTCATTCGTAGGGTCTTTCTTTAATTGTTTGTAGGTATTTTTTTGTTCTAATTGTTTATGTGCCTCTTTAATGTAATATTGTTTAGATAGCACTACTGTGCCTCCTCCTTTGTCGGCCGGTTTTATGACCAATTCTTTGTCTTCTTGGAGGATTTTCAAAACATTTAACTCTCATTTAGACATGTTTCAATAATCGTATTTAGTTGGCTGTAATTTGCGGAAGTCTTCTACTCCGGCTTTTTCAAAGACTTCGAGTGCTCCTGATTTGTATGCGGTGGGATAAAATTTAGACTTCCTCTTTAATTTGGTGGGCATTATATTGTTAGGGTCAATTTCTTTTGATATTTCTATGGTTGGTTTCAAGGCATAGAATCTTTTTATGGTAGAGTTTCTCACAAATTTGTTAATATCTATATATGCCGCAAATAGATTGAATTTATTTGTGGGATCAAATTTTAGACCCTTACTCAACACCAACAATTGTTCTTGAGAGAGGGCTTTATGTGATAGATTGAATACACCTGCAATGCTTTTTGTCTTCAATATCTTAATCGTCTTTTTCCTCTGTAGTTTCCCCCCCCCTTACTTCCTCTAAATTTCCGTTTGTGTTTTCTCTTTCTCTGGGGCCCCTCAAGTGTTTTTTTCTTTGATTTTCCCTGTATCTTTCCCGTTGTTCTTTGGGTAAGGGGCGTAGCAGTCGGTGGTCTGAATCTAAAAAAGGAGATGTTTCTCCGGATTCTGATAGTACCTGAAATCTATTGTTTATTTCAATTTGACGGTCTCTTTCCCTAACATTAGGGGAAGATAGTCTAACATGTTGGCTAAGTCTGGTTAGCCTGGTCTGTATTTGAGTTCTCGAGGTATTAATTACCTGTCTATCTGGGATAGTATTTCGTATTTTTGGACGGGTATTGTACTCGTGACTGTTTTTTATAGAAATTATTTTGTTGCTTTGGGTGTGTAGTATATTTCTTATTTCTATAGTCAGCCGGGTTCCTTACCGTATTTAGTTTATAATCTTGTAGATCTCTATGATATTTCTTAATTTTTGTCGTTCTTAATTTTTGTTCTATTTTTTCTATTTTTTTTACCAGTATTGTCTGAGAGATCCCTGTAGAGTGCATTTGGGGTATACACTCTCAATTTTTCTTGTATCTCCTGAATTTCTAAATCTAATGTGATAAGGGTTTTCTTTCTTTGTTTAACAATAATATTCATGAGTGAAAATGTGCACGATTCAAGAGCTTCATTCCACTCTTGCATAAAAACAGTGTCCTCTGTGTCAAAAGTGGGGCTGTGCAACATATTTGAAATTTATCAATAAAAAATTTTTTTTTATATTTTCAATATATTTTTTAATATTTTAAAAAACAGAATAATCTTTTCCTGTTTTTCACAAGCACTTTCCATTTATTTGACTGCTGGAACTTTTTTTGTTGGAATATGGAACGCGTTGTTTTGGCAGAAGATAACGTTTGGCGATGGAGTCGCCATGACGTCACGCACCCGGAAGCCCGCGATATTCAGATATTTAAGGAACTCACACAGTACAGTGGTCACACACTTAGAGGAAGCCTAAGGAAAGGCGAAACGCGTTGCGTGACCCACTGTACACCATTGACTTTGCCCATCTTCAGCCCTGCCAAGATTTGGGACCTTTTATTTGCTTCACATCTGTCAACTGATTCGGCTGCAGGAAAAGGAAAATCTGCAGTGCTGCTCTTCCAATGCTGTATATGTAAGATACTATGTTTTATTAAAGTTGTTTGTATTCTACTATATACTGACTTCATTTCCACTTTCTGCCATTACATCCATATATGGCCACTGAATGAGTGAGAAGAACTGAATAAATCATTCCAGTTGGATCAGATAAGCTCTATTTTCTATTTACTTTTGTGAGTGCAATTCACCACCTCAGTATAAAATATTTCACATTGCCTACAGGGCTGCACTATGGTTTTTGTCTTTTTCTGTCTTTTCATGTGTTGAGACTGTTGGCATTACCTGTATGTTCAGTCCATGAAGTGAATCGCTATTTCAGGCAATTATATATATTTTTTTACTATATATTATTCTGTGGGTGGAAGACCTCCAGCGCACCTACCACCCCTGTTTTCTGTTTGTGTGTATTTTTCACGTGTGTTTGCAGAGATACACACAGGTTGGTGGTGCTGCTTGGTCACGGACCTAGCGCTGAATTTTATCCTACTGTTCTATTTATGCATTTTCTCTGTATATATTCTAAGCTGCTGATCTAAACCACCATCTATTAAATAAGGGGACTATAATGTCCGTATTTGAATATCGTTATAACATTTTTTCCCATGTAGAGGAAGCATTCAAGGTAGAAAATCCCCACCATGAAGAATATGGTAACCCAAATTTAACTGAGATGTTTCTCAAATTAGAGAAATTCCTTGTAAAAGAAACTAAAATGAAGTGGGAAATTGCTACCCTCAAAAAATATCTTGATGAAGGTATTACACCGAGAGGCCTCAGGCTCTTTAAAAGTCCAACTTTTGATGTAGATGATGACGATTTCATGTCTGAATGGAATAACATCTTGGAAAAATGTACGTGTCATCTAATCAAAACTATTATTGAACAAAGGGAAAAAAATCTTATACTCCTAGATAAGGAGATCAATAGGCTACAGAATGAAGTCCCATGATAGATTTAGAGGAGTATAAAGACAAAACTCTCTGTATTATACAAAAGCTTGAAAAATTGGAAGCTGAGACAAAACAAATTAAGGTCAAAAAATTTATGCGGGATTAAGAGGACTATAGGCTTAACACAGTCAGACAACCCACTGACTATCGCAATAATAAAAAAGCCAATCAAGAAGCAATGAGAATACCTACTAAAAAACATTATTCTCACTCAAACAACTTTCAGGCACATACCAATCAATCTTTTCATAACTTCACGTACTATAGTCCAAAACAAAAACAATATTCAACACATCAAAGCACTGCCTTTAAAAGGCATACACCCAAGACACCACCCATGTCGAATATTCAAAATAGACTCACCAAAATAAGTGAGGGAATCAACACACAAGTACGTAAAAACGTTTCATATTCACAAGCACTCACTACAAAAGAAAATATTGTTTCAGAACAAAATAGATTTCACGTTCTCTCACAATTAGGAGACACATCCTCCATCTTAGACCACAATCACAGGTTATTAAAACCTCTACCACAAGACACAAAAAATTCCCATTTTTTAGATTTGGACCAAAGAGCACAAAGAATCCCACCAAGACCACAAAGATCTCCAAACCTAAGAAAAAAAAGATTTTTCCCTCAGGGAGAGGAAAACAAGGGGGCAAGTTGGTACAGAGAGGGAGGGCAAAGGAGATAAAGAAAACAACAACTCCCTCTTTCTCTGGCATCTTTAACTTGTTCCAAAAAATCCTATCCCAAGAACAATTGTTGATACTCAGTAAAGGCTTAAAATTTGCTCTGACAAAGAAATTTAATATGTTCGCAGCGTATATTGACGTCAACAAGTTCGTCAGACAGGCAACATTAAAAAGATTTTACGCTTTGAAGCCTACTATGGAAAACAATACCAACTCAAATGAAAAATACAAATAATATCACCATTTCCAATTTAAAGAAAAAATCTACTTTCTATCCCACCACCTATAAATCTGGTGTTTTGGACACTTTTGAAAAATTGGTTGTAGATTACCTTAGAAAAATTAAATACACTAGATATGACACTAATAATTTCACCAAAAGGGAACTACAGACACTTAAAGAACTACAAGAAGACGAAAATATCGTCATTAAACCTGCTGACAAGGGTGGGGGTATTGTCATCTTATCCCGAGATGACTATAAAACAGAGGCACATAAACATCTGAGTAACTCGGAAGTTTATAGTATATTGAGAGAGGATCCAACTAACAAATTTGAGAAAGTGCTATCATCCTATCTAGACAAGGGCAAAACTAATCATTTTCTAATCAAAAAAGAACTTGATTATATAAATATCGCATATCCTAAGATCCCAACTATATACTTCCTCCCAAAGATCAAAAAAATCCCCCCGGAAGACCAATAGTGTCTGGTATAGGATCCATCTTTTCAAATCTTTCAGAGTACTTAGATGTGGTCCTACAACCCTATGTTCAAAATCTAAGATCCTATTTAAAAGACTCAATAAGCTTAATTCAACTTCTAAAAACTATAGACTGGGATGATAATTACATCTTAGTATCAAGTGATGTATCCTCTCTCTATACTATTATTGATCACCACCACGGTTGTCTAGCCGTAGACAAAATTCTTGAGAGAGAAAATCATATGACCCTCATACAGAGAGAGTATGTCCTAGAGGGTCTAAGGATTATCCTGGAGCATAACTTTTTTTGGTTCGAGGATGTTTTTTACCTACAATGTAAGGGAACAGCCATGGGGATCAGGGTCGCCCCCAGCTATGCGAATATATTCATGGGAAATTGGAAGGACCATTATGTGTATGAGCATGGCTGGGAGGCGAACCTGGTCCTGTATAAAAGATATATAGACAATTTGTTTTTCATCTGGAAAGGCGATCAAAACAGCCTTGACAACTTCCTGACATTTCTAAATAATAATGATAATAACATTGTCCTCAATACAGTATGCAGTAAGACCAAAATACATTTTTTGGACTTGGAAATTTATATAGAGGATGGGCATTTAAAGACCAAAACCTTTTTTAAACAGGTGGACACTAATAGCTTTATCGAATCTAACAGCTGCCATTACCCACCATGGCTTAAAGGAGTTCCAAAGAGCCAATGTATACGACTGAGAAGAAATTGCACAGATCTTGACATGTATCAACAACAGGCCCATATCCTCAGACAGAGATTTGAGGTAAAAGGCTATGAACTCCCAACCTTAGATGAAACTATAACAAATGTGGGGCTAATAGAAAGAGACACACTACTCCAACCCAAAAATAGGATGGAAAGCTCAATGATGTCCAATATTCCTCTAATATTCGATTATAACAACAAATCGACACACATCAAACGAATAGTCAATAAACATTGGGATATTCTTCTAAAAGACGACACCCTAAAAAATCTAATACCTGAAAAACACAGAATAGTGTTTAGAGGAGCCCCAAACCTAAAAAAGAAACTAACAAAGATCTTTTTTGAAAAAGAAAAAAAGAAAAATCCACCACACTTCATGACACAAAAAGCAGGCTTCTACGGATGTAAAGTCTGTGAAGCCTGTAAAGTTTCGGCATCACAAAAATACCCTATCACCAATTATACATCTTTCTCCAACAAAAGGGAATTTTCCATTAAACAATTTCTAACATGCTCCTCCACAAATGTCATCTATCTGGCCGAATGCCCATGTGGATTACAATATATCGGCAGAACATCAAGAACTCTTAAAAAAATAATGGGGGAGCATGTTAGAAATATTAGGAAAGGTTTCACTCAGCACGCCCTCTCCAAACATTTTTTAGAAAAACATAATAAGAATCCAAAAGGTTTAAAATTCTGGGCAATTGATAAAGTACAGAAACACTGGAGAGGAGGGGATAACATCAAAGAAATGGAAAAAACAGAAATGAGATGGGTTTTTAACATAGATACCCTCATTCCGAAGGGTCTTAATGCAGATTTTGATCTGCATAATTTTTTGTAAAATTCATTTACATTACCCACTAAGTCTCTATGTATGTCCCTGCTTCTCTAAATTTTATTCATTTTTTCACTTTTTTCTTTGTCTTTTTTGTTTTCCTGCATGTTTATATCCATATGTCTTATGTGTATTTTGGTATGCATATGTACGGCAGCTTCGAGCTTACTAAGATACGGATATATATAGGACACAGTAGAAAAAAGGGACTTTTAAAAAGGGAATTTTACAATGGGACCTCATCTCAAAAACGAAGCCAATCATGTATGGAAACATCCCTCTGACTTCGAGGATATATTCCCAATATGTATAATACATGCCTCCATGAAAATACCCCATGGATATATATTTTTATATTTTTATATTTTTTATATTCATTTAAATAATAAAAAAAATCAATAAAAACCCAATTTATTTGTTTATACATAATAATGTCCACAAAATATTTTTAACTTGAATTTTTGCTGTATATTTTTAAGATTTTTGATATTAAAATGGGTTTGGAAGCTGCACAAGCTAAAGTACATTATGCTGCTCAAATAGAACATTGAGTTACTTAGTAGATTGTAAAACCGTTTCTCTCTGCATATTCTCTATGTTATTATGCTGCCAACCACGCCAACCAAATGGCCGACGACCGAATCTCGAGATGTTTTGGCAGAAGATCACGTTTGGCGACGGAGTCGCCATGACGTCACGCACCCGGAAGTAAAGCCAGCGATATTCAGACATTTAAGGAACTCACACAGTACAGTGTTCACACGCTTAGAGGAAGCCTAAGGAAAGGCGAAACGCGTTGCGTGACCCACTGTACACCATTGACTTTAGCCCATCTTCAGCCCTGCCAAGATTTGCTTCACATCTGTCAACTGATTCGGCTGATTGCTGCATGAAAAAGAAAATCTGCAGTGCTGCTCTTCCAACGCTGTATATGTAAGATACTATGTTTTATTAACGTTTTTTTGTATTCTACTATATACTGACTTAATTTCCACTTTCTGCCATTACATCCATATATGGCCACTGAATGAGTGAGAAGAACTGAATAAATCATTCCAGTTGGATCAGATAAGCTCTATTTTCTATTTACTTTTGTGAGTGCAATTCACCACCTCAGTATAAAATATTTCACATTGCCTACAGGGCTGCACTATGGTTTTTGTCTTTTTCTGTCTTTTCATGTGTTGAGACTGTTGGCATTACCTGTATGTTCAGTCCATGAAGTGAATCGCTATTTCAGACAATTATATATATATTTTTACTATACATTATTCTGTGGGTGGAAGACCTCCAGCGCACCTACCACCCCTGTTTTCTGTTTGTGTGTATTTTACACGTGTGTTTGCAGAGATATACACAGGTTGGTGCTGCTTGGTCACGGATCTAGCGCTGAATTTTATCCTACTGTTCTAGTTAACTGAATGGGCCGTGCAACATATTTTAAATTTATCAATACATTTTTTTTTTTAGAATAATCTTTTCCTGTTTTGCACAAGCACTTTCCATTTATTTGACTGTTGGAACTTTTTTATATGTCTAGGATAAAACACTTGTTTTTCTGTGTGTTTCTTCCCCTTATATTCATCTTATACCATACGTTCGAACTGCCTCAAACCGATGACAAATGTGTAAACGAAGACCTCTGAAACCGAATCTCGGTTCTATTGAAATGGTTAATGTAAGGACAAAGATGTTCAAGCAGAGTTTCGGCTTATCTACAACACCTTCGGTTTTACTATAACACGAAGGTAGAAGCGAAGAACACTGCTCTCATCCGAAGCTTAAGCCGATGCTCGATTTATCTACAATACCTTCGGATCAACTATAATGCGGAGGTAAAGCCGAGAACATTGGAAGCCGAGACATCGCGAGAAGATGACGTTTACGGAAGCGATTTCCTCTCATCAGGATAAAAGGAAACCAATAATGCAGGGAGTCCAGACGCCTAGTTGAAGCCGATAGAGGCGAAAGGCGTAGCGACTGGACTCACCCGCTTTCTTTTAAAAGGATTTTATGTACTTGTGTATTACATTTTAAAGAACACTGCGGAAGCTCGTTTCCCTATACAGACGGAAGTGTGGCGCCCACCTTGCAGTTCTAAGGAAACCCTTCATGTAAGCAGTTAATTGTTCTTTTTATTACATTTGTTTTCTGCCACTCATTTGCTGTTCCATCATTTTGTCTTTGGAGCTTTTGAGGAGACCTGCAGCACCTGATCTCTCCCTGGATATTTCTTTGATGAGCACTTCTTATTCTTAAAGTCTGTGAGTGCAAAATCCTAAGGGAGACCATATCTCTCCCGGATCATTATCACTTTTAAGTTTCTCGCTCACATATTTAACCCCTTAACGCATGTGGACGTATATATACGTCCTGAAAAGCATGGTCCTTAAGGACCATGAGGACGTATATATACGTCCTCCGTTTTCATGTAGTGTTGCGCTCATTAGCGCAACACTACATGCCTGCAGCTACTCTCAGAGGCTGCTTCGGATCCGAAGCAGCCTCTGAGAGGGCTTTCAGCCCCCCTCTACCCCCCCGCGCGCATACGATCACAGCGAATGTGATCGTATGCGCGTTAACACACATAGGCAGTGAAAGCTGATCACTGCCTATGTGTGTTAAAGTGTTGCATGATGCCTCTATCGAGGCATCATGCAACACAATCTGTGCCCTCCTGGGCACCGCGATCACCCGGTGATCGCGGGTGTGTGCTGTTTCGGAGGAGCATGCTCCTCCGATACAGCATGCCCAGAGGAGAGCGACGGAAGACAGAAAAAAAAAATCTCTTCCGTCGCTCTGAAACCGCTACTTGACTGCCCCTACAGGCAGTTAGACGGTATTACAGTTAAAAATAGAAAATTAAATAAATAAATACATTAAATAAATAAATAAATGGAAAAAGCTAACCCTTGATCTACTGAACCTAGATCTAGGGTTAGGGTCACAAATAGGGTAATAATTAGGGTTAAATGGGGGTTTGGATGATTACAAGGGTTAGATTAAGGGGTGGGGGTCAATTTAGGGTTAGATTAAATTTAGAGTTGGGGTAAATTTAGGGTTCGGGTTAAAAAAATCACTGTAGAAGAAAATGGTTAAAAAAAACACTAATATTGTTTATTGCCCTATTACGTGAAATAAAACATAGACAAACAAGGAAACATTGATATTACTAAACTCAGGACAAATAGTAGAAATATATAGACGGGGTCTTTTTTACCATTTGTAATTGTGTAAAAAAAAAAATCAGGTCAAAGTTGGAAAAAGTGTTTTTTATGGCATATTTTCATCATATTTTATATTTTTTTAATAGTAAATGATATCATATGATGAAAATAATAGTATCAAATGAAAGCCCTATCTGTCCTTTAAAAAATGATATATAATTTGTGTGGGTGGACTGAACACAAAGAAAGAAATTCACAGTTCAGTAAACGTATGACAAAAATAATGGAATTCTGGTCTTCAAGGCACGTCAAATGCAACATAGCACTCGGTCACTAAGGGGTTAAAGGTATTATATTATTCCACAGTATATGTAAAGCGCACTTCTTGTTTTGTTTTTTTGTATTCCTTTTGCATATGTGTGGTTTAGGGACACACTAAATAAGTGCAGCTTGCATTTGATTAAGCGCTGGGTTAACCCCTTTTTGATTCCCAGTAAGGATCATGTTCAGCTGATAGCATCAATTGTAAACATTTTAAACCCTTCAAGACCGGACAGTTGTTGGAATGTTGTGCATTAGTGACCAAGGCTGTTTTAACACTTGTGATTTGTTTGTATTTAGCTTTCATTTTTTTCTTTGTCATTTGCTGTACCCACACAAATTTATGTATTGTTTTTTTCACACAAATTATATATTGTTTTTATTCAGGACAAGAAGGGCTTTCTTTTAATGCCATTATTTTGTTCATATCATTTATTGTATTATGATTATGTTATAGGTTAATAAATACAAGTAGCACATAGATGTTTCAAAACCATTTTGTTTTTTAAAATTAGCGTTAGTGACATTGTCACACCAATATCTGTCATGAACCCTGAATAACCCCCCACATGTACACATTTTTAGACATTCCAAGGTATTCAACTTGGTGTATTTTGACACTTTTCATTCAGTCATTTTACCACCAAGTTTTGGCATAGTAATTTTAGTTTTATTTCCAAACACTTTGAACTTTAGGTATGAATTTAAAGTGGTTGTTTTATTTTATTGCCAAGCAACACCCCGATTTATGTTCAGCAACTTCCCCTGAGTATAACGGTACCCTATATGTATAGGTTTTATAGGGTTATGTGGCAGGGACAGGGCCAAATTTAGAAAACGCTCATTGCAGCTTTATAATGTGTATTATTTTATGTAATGCTTGCAGACTACATTTCCTATCATGCTCAGCCAGAAAAAAGCTACCTTAGCATCATAGGAAATGTAGTTCATAGTAGGAAGCACAGATTGTTGCTATCCTTGCTACCATGCTGCTGCATGACTCATATATCCAGCAGCTGGGGGCCCCTATCTATTGCTGGGGGCCAATCCAAAGCACTGACCCCACTAGCAGTAGAGATACAACATATGGCCAGAGGAAGATTTCTGTGATAGGATTGGTGTTTAGAGCTTCCATACCTGCAATTCACTGTAAAAGGAATGAAGATTGTTCGCTCTGGTGAAGGTAACGTCAGACAACATATGGCTAGAGGAAGATTTCTACAATGGGATCAGCATTTAGATAACTCAGATACAGGATTGCGTCTTGGGACATTGACAGAAAAGGTATGCCATGTCAGGGTTTTTTTAGTTATACAAGTGCAGAATCTGGTAGGGAGTATAATGTAAGGGTCAGGATATTACATCTGAACCTTGATTGCATGGAGAATCAGACTATGCCGAGGGATCAGGATTTACTTGTGAAATGTGG
Organism: Pelodytes ibericus; assembly: GCA_036172795.1. Classification (NCBI taxonomy): domain Eukaryota; kingdom Metazoa; phylum Chordata; class Amphibia; order Anura; family Pelodytidae; genus Pelodytes; species Pelodytes ibericus. Next base: position 126,452,364 of record CM069858.1, on the reverse strand, counting down.
TGTTCTGAACATCATGATTTTTCGCTCTGGTGAAGGTAATGTAGGACAACATTTGGCCAGAGGAAGATTTATGTAATGGGATCAGTGTTTAGAGCTCCAATACTTGCAATTCACTGTAAAAGAAATAAAGATTGTTCGCTCTGGTAAAGGTAACGTCGGACAACTTATGGCCAGAGGAAGATTTCCACAATGGGATCGGTGTTTAGATCACTCAGATAGAGTATCACGTCATGGGACATTGACAGAGAAGGTATGCCATGTCAGAGGTTTTTTAGTTATACAAGGGCAGAATCTGATAGGGAGTTATATCTAAGGGTCGGGATATTATATCTGACCCTTGATTGTATGGAGAATCAGAATGTGTTGAGGCATCATGATTTACTTGTGAAATGTTGTGTTCTAAACGTCAAGATTGTTCGCTCTGGTGAAGGTAACGTTGGACAACATATGGCCAGAGGAAGATTTTTGCAATGGGATCGTTGTTTAGAGCTTCCATGTCTTTAGTTCATTGAAAAAGGAAAGAATATTCTTTTGCTCTGGTGAAGGTAACATCGGACAACATATGGCCAGAGGAAGATTTTTGCAATGGGATTTGTGTTTAGAGCTTCCATGTCTTCAGTTCACTGTAAAAGGAAGGAAGTTTGTTCGCTCTGGTAAAGGTAACGTTGGACAACATATGGCTAGTGGAAGATTTCTGCGATGGGATCAGTGTTTAGAGCTTCCATTCCTGGAATTCATTTTAAAAGGAATGAAGATTGATCGCTCTGGTGAAGGTAACGCCGGACAACATATGGCCAGAGGAAGATTTTTGCAATGGGATTGGTGTTTAGAGCTTCCGTGTCTTCAGTTCACTGTAAATGAAAGGATGATTGTTCACTCTGGTGAAGGTAACGTCAGACAACATATGGCTAGAGGAAGATTTCTGCGATGGGATCGTTGTTTAGAGCTTCCATGTCTTTAGTTCATTGAAAAAGGAAAGAAGATTGTTCACTCTGGTGAAGGTAACGTCGGAAAACGTATGTTTAAAGGAAGATTTCTGCAAAGGGATCAGTGTTTAGAGCATCCATTCCTGCAATTCACTTTAAAAGGAATGAAGATTGTTCGCTCTGGTGAAAGTAACATCGGTCAACATATGGCCAGAGGAAGATTTCTGCAATGGGATTCGCATTTAGATCACTTAGAAAAAGGATCTGGTTGGGAGTTTTATGTAAGGGTCGGGATTTTACATTTAACCCTTGACTATATGGAGAATCAGATTGTGCCGAGGGATCAGGATTTTCTTCTGAAATGTCGTGTTCTGGAAATCAAATTTATTCGCTCTGGTGAAGGTAACGTCGGACAACATATGGCAGAGGAAGATTTCTGCGATGGGATCATTGTTGAGAGCTTCCATTTCTTTAGTTTTTTGAAAAAGAAAAGAAGATTGTTCACTCTGGTGAAGGTAACGTCGGACAACATATGGCCAGAGGAAGATTTCTACGATGGGATCAGTGTTTTGAGCCTCCATTCCTGCAATTCACTTTAAAAGGAATGAAGATTGTTCGCTCTGGTGAAGGTAACGTCGAACAACATATGGCCTGATGAAGATTTTTGCAATGGGATCGGTTTTAGAGCTTCCATGTCTTCAGTTCACTGTAAAAGAAAGGAAGATTGTTCGCTCTGGTGAAGCTAACGTTGGACAACATATGTCCACAGGAAGATTTCTGTGATGGGATTGGCATTTAGATCACTTAGATAGAGGATGTGGTTGGGAGTTTCATGTAAGAATCGGGATATTACATTTAACCCTTCATTGTATGGAGAATCTGATTGTGCCGAGGGATCAGGATTTTCTGCTGAAATGTTGTGTTCTGAAAATCAAAATTGTTCGCTCTGGTGAAGGTAACGTCGGACAACATATGGCCAGTGGAAGATTTCTGCAATGGTGATCGTTGTTTAGAGCTTCCATGTCTTTAGTTCATTGAAAAAGGAAAGAAGATTGTTCGCTCTGGTGAAGGTAATGTCGGTAAACAAATGGCAAGAGGAAGCTTTCTGCGATGGGATCAGTGTTTAGGGCTTCCATGTCTTCAGTTCACTGTAAAAGGAATGAAGATTGTTCACTCTGGTGAAGGTAACGTCGGACAACATGTGGCCAGAGGAAGATTTCTACAATTGTATCAGGGTGTAGATCACTCAGATAGAGGATTGCGTCATGGGACATTGATAGAGAAGGTAGGACATGTCAGGGTTATTTTTAGTTATATAAGTGCAGAATTTGGTATGGAGTTTTATGTAAGGGTCAGGATATTTCATCTGACCTTTGATTTTATTGAGAATCAGATTGTGCCGATTGTGTTGTGTTCTGAACATCAAGATTTTTTGCTGTGGTGAAGGTAATGGAGGGCAACATATGGCCAGAGGGAGATTTCTGTAATGGCATCATTGTTTAGAGCTTCCATACCTGAAATTAACTGTAGAAAGAAAGAAGATTGTTCACTCTGGTGAAGGTAACGTCAGACTACAAATGGGCAGAGCAAGATTTCAGCATTGGGATTGGCATTTATGTCACTTAGATAGAGGATCTGGTAGGGAGTTTTATGTAAGGGTTGGGATATTACATCTGACCCTTGTTTGGATGGAGAATAAGATTGTTCCAAGGGATCAGGATTTACTTGTGAAATGTCGTGTTCTGAATGTCAAGATTGTTTGTTCTGGTGAAGGTAACATCAGACAACAAATGGCCAGAGGAAGATTTCTAAAATGGGATCAGCATTTAGATCACTCAGATAGAGGATCGTGTTGTATGACATTGATAGAGAAGGTACGGCATATCAGAATGAAGGTGAAATGAACATTCTTCATTGTGCACCCGCAACTTTAATTGTGGCATTAAAATGCCTTATATGGTGTTATACATAAAATGCCTTTTATGGTGTTATACACAATATACCTTATATGGTGTTATACATAAAATTCCTTATATGGTGTCATACATAAAATGCCTTAAATGTTGTTATACATAAAATGCCTTAAATGGTGTTATGGATAAAAAGCCTTACATGGTGTTATATATAAAATGCCTTATATGGTGTTATACAGTATCTTACAAAAGTGAGTACACCCCTCACATTTTTGTAAATATTTTATGTGACAACACTGAAAAAATGACACTCTGCTACAATGTAAAGTGTACAGCCTGTGTAACAGTGTAATTTGCTGCCATTAATGTCTAAACTGTTGGCAACAAAAGTAAGTACACCCCTAAGCAGAAATGTCCAAATTGGGCCCAAAGTGTCAATATTTTTGTGGCCACCATTATTTTCCAGCACTTCATTAACCCTCATGGGCATGGAGTTCACCAGGGCTTCACAGGTTTCCACTGGAGTCCTCTTCCACTCCTCCATGACGATATCACGGAGCAGGTGGATGTTAGAGACCTTCTCCACCTTCCGTTTGAGGATGCCCCACAGATGTTCAATAGGGTTTAGGTCTTGACACATGCTTGGCCAGTCCATCACCTTTACCTTCAGCTTCTTTGGCAAGGCAGTGGTCGTCTTGGAGGTGTGTTTGGGGTCATTATCATGTTGGAATACTGCCCTGCGGCCCAGTCTCCAAAGGGAGGGATCATGCTCTGCTTCAGTATGTCACAGTACATGTTGGCATTCATGGTTCCCTCAATGAACTGTGGTGGCAGCACTCATGCAGGCCCAGACCATGACACTCCCACCACCATGCTTGAATGTAGGCAAGACACACTTATCTTTGTACTCCTCACCTGGTTGCTGCCACACACGCTTGTTACCATCTGGACCAAATAAGTTTATCTTGGTCTCATTAGACCACATGACATGGTTCCAGTAATCCATAACCTTAGTCTGCTTATTGTCAGCAAACTGTTTGCGGGTTTTCTTGTGTATTACCATATTTGCTCGAATATAAGACCCTGATTATAAGACGACCCCCCTAACTTTGGATATTCCTCTAGTAAAAAAACTAAAAGCCTGAATATAAGACTACCCTGTAGGAAATACGTTTAACTTTTATATATTCACATGTAAATTGGTTTTTAATATTTAATAAAAATTATGATATTAAACAAATGCATTTCTTGTTTTTATTTCCTTTTATGTGCCAATGCTTCCTCTCTTAATATCCTTTAATTTGCAGGATGATGCCAAGGTTACCTGTAAAGATTACATTAAATAGTCTGTATGGTATGTGTTAATTTATACTGATGTATATCACACTCACATATCATCTCACGGTTACTTACAGGTTCCTATGGTGATGTATTTTAATATTCTGGAATATTGTAATGTTTACACACAGGAAAATATCACTTACATGATAAGTGGGAAGGTGCAGTCATTCAGAGCGGGGGGCTAACCCTGCTCATCTGATTGGGATCTGAATGTAGTTGGGGTCTTTCTCTGCTGCTGGTGCAGTAAAAATGAGAGTCTCTCTCTGAACTAGCAGACTGACAAAGCTTCCTATTTCCCATGGACATATATTGTTAAAAGTACATGCCAGTTATCCTTATACTAGGGGCACCAAGATTTGTGCTTCTAGATTTGGAGCACAAGTGTAAAAAAATCAGTTGTCATTTAACAGATAATACTTCAATTTCACAGGTCAGTAAAGATTTCAGGATTTTGCTCCAGTCCTTTTTTTGTATAACTCGTATTTGAGCATCATTCCTAGTCTCCAGGTCCATTGCCCTTGGCACAGGTTCCCAATAGGTTCTGGTTCAATCTCCCCCATTTAATGTGTGGCAGCAGCACATTGTATCTGTGCTGAGCAGGTGAATTAGCCTAAATAACCTACCAGTGGGACACGTGTTAATGACAGGGGTCGAAATATGTCCCTTTACATGGCCATACTAATACAGGTGTGTAATGTTACCATCCCTTATATGAGAGTCACAAGATCCTTTCCTTATATGGTTATAAAGAAAGCTGCCTTACATGAAAATAACAGGTATACTCTACAACCTGAAGACCTATATCAGCCATGAAAGTTCTCATAAGCTCAATCTAAAACAATTCATCAAAATGTTACTCCTGTGAGTGCAATCTAAGTGCTGGCGTAAGTACTGGTTGCTGGTGCAAATCCGGTGAGTGCAATTTAATTGCTGGAACATATTCCCAATCCAATATTACTGGAGGTCTCACAGTACCTTTAGCCTAGGGGCCTACACTGTCTTAATAAGCCCTTGAAATTATTGCTGATTTAGCCATGAGATGTCAAGTTTATACATTACTGCTGATTTTGCCATGATAAACCAACTTTATATTTTACTGCTGATTACTTCAAGGGTTACGCAAGGTTAAAAATGTAGAGAACCACTGGTTTAACTAAATTATGTGTGTAAATATATGTTCTTCACTAAGATCTTAAAGGAACTGTGTAACATAAACATTAATTTTACTGGAAATGCAGAGAATAAAAAATGAAATGTAACTTTTCCATGATTTGGTGCTGGGAGGGTGCCGATAGAGCGCCTCTCCATGGCCCACCAAAATCTACAGCACCAGGCCCATGATGCTCTTAATCCGGCCCAGACAGAACCTGTTCACTTTCATTTGAAACATGAAGCATCCCTAAGATTAATTAACTCCAAGAGATCATCTGAGACAAGCACTAAGACTCGAAATAGTCAATTGCATAATGGAAGTCAGATATTTAGATATGACATAAGCAGTATACCAAGCAGTGATCACTATTGCTGCATTCTAGTTTGGCAAGATGATAGAACCTAGTTCAGCAATGGTTAGAGATTACATGAACTGGAGATTACATGAACTGGAGATTAAATCCACTTGGTATTAGGGTCATTTATTTAAACAGTTAATATGATTTGCTATTTTTGGCAAGTTTAACTTTATCCAGTAGAAATTGTAAAAGTGTATGTTTTAATGTAAACCACCTTTAGTAGTATGCTCCATTGAAGACTTTCACATATAGACAGTGGATTATTAGTTTATTGTTCATTCATAAATAAAAACATTGCAACATTTAGCGCTGCGTAATACGATTAATGACTAATAAATAAATATTTAAAACCTTTATTATACCCAAGAAGAGGTGAAATATAAAAAAGTATTTAAAAAGTTATACACCTCGGATTTATATGAAATTCTGACTCAGACGTTTGGACCTTACAGCACAGCATTATACAACAATTTAAAAAAAAACATATTTAGTAGAAGTAACAAATTAGACATTTTTAAACAAAGGCTGAGGAGGGTTTGCTCAAATGTGCACTTCCGTAAACACCTGTTTCAATCGCTACAGGAGACTGTTTTCGTCCACCAGGTTATGGATGAAATAATATACTTAATTACTTAATTAAATATAGAGGGGAATATGACTTTTATGTTTATTGTTTTTAATCAAGGGTTTCAGTACTGCATTACCTGTTACATAAAGGGTTAAGTAAGCTATATATTTTTCAAGTGATTCAACCTTCAGGCTTCCCGGAGTGTTAAAAATGTTAAGTAGAACATACTGGTGAAAGAGTAAAGTGTTCTATGATGTGAAAGTTATCTGGAGGCAACCAGGTTCTGTCAAGTGTGAAATCACAATTAACATAGCAAGTGTTTTGTAAGTGAGCAGAAGCTGCTGCAAATTACATTCTGCTATTAGCTCATTTCAATGCTGTGTTGAACAGATCATGACTACTGGACCACAAACTGTATTAAAATAACATTAATAAAACATAATTGATTGTGTCCAAATTGCAGTTCATGTTTTGTTCTTTAAATTGCTAGTGTGGTTTGGCATGTTTTCCGTTTGCTATCTATACCTGCCGCAAGCTATCAAAGCTGATTGTTTTACATTAGATCATTCAACAAGGTTGTAAAAATAGAAAAGATATTAAACAGCTGATGCTCATTTTAACAGCATCATAAACTACAATTGGTACAAGTGAATATACAATAGCTATTTCCCTCCAACTCCCATTTTACTCTGCTGACTGCTGATTATACTTGGTGGAGGCAGCTGTTAGGTCAAACTTGGGTATACATATATGCAATTTGGAAGCACAATTCCCATTATAGAGCAGTGGTGTTACCTGGTTGAAAAAGAGGTACCGGCTGAACACAGTTAGAAAGTAAAATGTAGTGTTTATTTCTTCATTTAAAGTAAGAGCAATTCATTACAATCTTGTTGCAACAAGGTGCAAAACCTTAACACATTTCATCTGTACACAGTCAAGCCTTAATCACAGGCACATATATATTTCATTCTAAAATGTTATTTTAAACTGTTTTACTCTCTAACTGAGTCTAATCTGTGTCCATGTTTAACCAGGTAACAGCACTGCTCATTACAAGGGATTGTGCTTTCAATTTTCATGCTGTATGGTGACAGGACTAGGAATCCTGTTACCGATGAGCCTCAACTGGTGCGTTTTACTGGATGTTCTGTCAGGAGGTGCTTTACTCATCATGAATATGGTAAATACAAATACTATGGAGATAATGTAAGTGTAATACTAACAATAATTTACCATGAAGGATACAAGATATTCTGTCATTTTATATATCTACACTGATCAGCACACCCCTGCAAATGGCAAGCTGGTAGAAGCAGTCTGATGATTTGGGCAATGTTCTGATGGGAAATCTTGGGACCTGCCATCCTGCTATTCATGTGGATGTTACTTTGACATGTACCACCTACCTAAGCAGAGGTAGACCATGTACACCCTTTCATAGAATTAGTATTCCCTGATGGCATTGGCCTCTTTCCGCAGGATAATGCGCCATGCTGCAAATATAACAACATGCCCTACCACAAATACAACAACAAACTTGCTTTTTGTTATGTATTAAGGGAATTGTGCCTTTGCAGTGCGGGAGAAGGACCTCCACCAAACACTGTTTGATAGATGTTCCCCGATACACATCAGGTGCTTTTCAGTGACAGCGCAAACTCATAAAATTTGCTTTATTCATTGTTGCAAACACACCAATTGTGCCAGTATTTGCGTAATCTGCATGTGAACCGAGTTTATACATAAACCCCAATAGTGCACATATCTGGTCCGAGCTCACTGATTCCCACATTATTATTATTTTTTTATGGAGGGGTTTGGGGGGGGGGGGGGTGTCTATTGTCTAGAATTACTCCCCAAGGAAACACAGGTTAAACTATGTGTTGCATTTGGATTGTTATACCCAAAATACATAATTTTACAATTGGCTATACTGAATCTCATTTGCCATTTATCTGCTCAGTTAACTGAATTGTCCAGAAGCTCTTGCAGTAAAGACACATCTGGTTGAGACTCTATTACCCTACTTAATGTGGTGTCATTGTCAAACACTGAGACATGGCTCCCTATGCTCACTGGGAGAACATTATTAAACAAATTCAAAAGAAGAGGACCCAAGACAGATTCTTGAGTTATGCCACTCTTTAGCCAATTACCAATTCACACACATTGCTCCCAAGCCCATTTCAATCAATTTGTACAGTAACAATTTGTGTGGAACTGTACTAAATGCCTTAGCAAAGTCTAAATACATCACACCCACCAAGAACCCATATCTATATTTTTACTCGCTTCTTCATGAAATGCAATTATGTTTGACAAGATCTGTCTTTCACAAAGCCATGTTTGTGCAAGATAATATCTTGAAAATATTCCCTTAGCAGCCCTTTAATTTCCCTACCACAGATGTCAAGCTTGCAGGTCTGTAACTGGCTTGCTGGGATTTTGATCATTTTAAAAATATGGTCACCACAATGGCTTTACACCAATCTGTGGGCACCATGCCAAAAATCTGAAAGTAAAAAATAACTGTCTGGCCAGGACGTGATAAGCCCATGTGTGTATACCATCAGGCCCTGGGGGTCTGTCTAGCTTAACACCATTTAATTGTTTTAACACCTTTTCTTGTGTCAACCATTGTTCTGTAAAAGTAGCTTGCAGGTTCTTGTCCATAAGTACTTCCTTGGTAAAAACAGAAGAAAACAATTTATTTGAAATATCTACTCTCTCTCTTCCCCCACTGACCATCTCACCCATTTCAGATAAAAAAGCCATTTATGTATTTCATGTATTTTTTGGGTTTCCTCTTGCTCTCCTTAGCAATTATTTTTTCATTCTCCAATTTAGCTAATTTAATCTTGTTTTTTTGGTCAGGCTTTTTTGTCATCTTTATGTTTTGCAAATTTTGATCCCTCAGCTTTGTAATGTTTGAATGCTACTTTATTTTTACTTATTTACTGATTTACCTTACTGGTTAGCTATATTGGTTTTAGTTTGCTTGTTTTATATTTGTTTTCCAAAAAGTTGTATATTTATTATATGCATATTTTTTAGTGTTAGTATGAATGTATTCCACTTACCTTCTGTGTTTTCTCCCAAATAATAATCCATCCCAGTCAACAGCACCAAGGGATATATTAAACCTGCCTTTTTAAAATTCAGTGTTTTGGGGCGACTCATACCAATTAGCATTTTGAATTAATCTCAAAAGATACTATGTTATGTTAGATATAAGCTCCTCAATGTTAGGAGGTTAGTAATTTCCAAGTTGGAGTGGCCCTTTAAAGCAGTACTCTGCAACTTGTGTACTGTGTCACACCATTGTGCTGTGTAAATAACAAGGTAGGTGTGCCGTCATATAGCATGGCAAGCTGAGGAGATCAAAACATCTCCCCTCACTAGCCCACTTTTTGCGAGAGGAGGGTAGGCAGCCAATGTCTGTGTGCAGTCCAGGTGTTGGGTGCACATCCTGGGTGCAATCTGCGGATGGGTGAAGTTCTGTGAGTACAATCTGGGTGTTGGGGTAAGTCCTGTCAGTGAAATCTGGTGCTGGAGCAAGTTCTTTGAATGCAGTCTGGGTACTGGGTTAAGTTACGGGTGCTCGGGTATATGCTGGGCATAAACTGCATGATGGGGTAAATCCTGTGCGTACAATCTGAGAGCTGGCATATGACCTGGGTGCAATCTGGGAGCTGGGGTACATCCCAGGTGCAATTTTGACATTAGAGTATGACCTGGGTGCAATCTGGGAGCTGGGTTAAATCACGGTGCAATCTGCATGCTGTGCTAGATCCTGTGTGCAATCTGCATGCTGATTGGGTGTACTCTGGGTTCTGGGATAAATCCTGCATGCAATCTGGCTGCTGGGAAAGTCCTGAGGTAAGCCCTAGGTGCAGGGGCGTTGCTAGGTCTTCGGATGATCTGGGGCTAGAGCCCAGATGAGCTCGGTCACACACAGGGGCGTACCTAGAGCATTTGGCACCCGGGGCGGACCCTGAGTGTTGCACCCCCCACCCCCCCACCCCATAATAAAAATGTAAGAAAACACCCACAAATTTTTCAGTGTTTGAAAATTGTACAATTATAGATACCAGGAATATTGTGCCACTCAGAACCCAGTAATATTGTGCCAGTCAGATACCAGTAATATTGTGCCTTTCAGATACCAGTAATATTATGCCAGTCAGATACCAGGAATAGTGTGCCATTCAGAGCCCAGTAATATTGTGCCAGTAAGATACCAGTAATATTGTGCCACTCAGAGCCCAGTAATATTGTGCCAGTCAGATAACAGGAATATTGTGTCATTCAGATGCCCAGTAATATTGTGCCAATCATAGCCCAGTAATATTGTGCCACTCAGAACCCAGTAATATTGTGCCAATCATAGCCCAAGAATATTGTGCCACTCAGAACCCAGTAATATTGTGCCAATCTTAGCCCAAGAATATTGTGCCAGTCAGAACCAAGTAATATTGTGCCAATCATAGCCCAGTAATATTGTGCCACTCAGAACCCAGTAATATTGTGCCAATCATAGCCCAGTAATATTGTGCCATTCAGAACCCAGAAATATTGTGCCAATCATAGCCCAGTAATGTTGTGCCATTCAGAACCCAGTAATATTGTGCCAATCATAGCCCAAGAATATTGTGCCAATCATAGCCCAAGAATATTGTGCCACTCAAAACCCAGTAATATTGTGCCACTCAGAACCCAGTAATATTGTGCCAATCATAGCCCAAGAATATTGTGCCACTCAGAACCCAGTAATATTGTGCCAATCATAGCCCAGTAATATTGTGCCAATCAGAACCCAGTAATATTGTGCCAATCATAGCCCAAGAATATTGTGCCACTCAGAACCCAGTAATATTGTGCCAATCATAGCCCAGTAATATTGTGCCAATCAGAACCCAGTAATATTGTGTCAATCATAACCCAAGAATATTGTGCCACTCAGAACCCAGTAATATTGTGCCAATCATAGCCCAAGAATATTGTGCCACTCAGAACCCAGTAATATTGTGCCAATCTTAGCCCAAGAATATTGTGCCAGTCAGAACCAAGTAATATTGTGCCAATCATAGCCCAGTAATATTGTGCCACTCAGAACCCAGTAATATTGTGCCAATCATAGCCCAGTAATATTGTGCCATTCAGAACCCAGTAATATTGTGCCAATCATAGCCCAAGAATATTGTGCCAATCATAGCCCAAGAATATTGTGCCACTCAAAACCCAGTAATATTGTGCCACTCAGAACCCAGTAATATTGTGCCAATCATAGCCCAAGAATATTGTGCCACTCAGAACCCAGTAATATTGTGCCAATCATAGCCCAAGAATATTGTGCCACTCAGAACCCAGTAATATTGTGCCAATCATAGCCCAGTAATATTGTGCCACTCAGAACCCAGTAATATTGTGCCAATCATAGCCCAGTAATATTGTGCCAATCAGAACCCAGTAATATTGTGCCAATCATAGCCCAAGAATATTGTGCCACTCAGAACCCAGTAATATTGTGCCAATCATAGCCCAGTAATATTGTGCCAATCAGAACCCAGTAATATTGTGTCAATCATAACCCAAGAATATTGTGCCACTCAGAACCCAGTAATATTGTGCCAATCATAGCCCAAGAATATTGTGCCACTCAGAACCCAGTAATATTGTGCCAATCATAGCCCAAGAATATTGTGCCACTCAGAACCCAGTAATATTGTGCCAATCATAGCCCAGTAATATTGTGCCAATCAGAACCCAGTAATATTGTGCCAATCATAACCCAAGAATATTGTGCCACTCAGAACCCAGTAATATTGTGCCAATCATAGCCCAGTAATATTATGCCACTCAGAACCCAGTAATATTGTGCCAATCATAGCCCAAGAATATTGTGCCACTCAGAACCCAGTAATATTGTGCCAATCATAGCCCAGTAATATTGTGCCATTCAGAACCCAGTAATATTGTGCCACTCAGAACCCAGTAATATTGTGCCAATCATAGCCCAAGAATATTGTGCCACTCAGAACCCAGTAATATTGTGCCAATCATAGCCCAGTAATATTGTGCCACTCAGAACCCAGTAATACCCACACACACCTAGACACCCTGACACACACACACACACACACACACACCTAGACACCCATACACAGTCACACTTTTTTTTTTTTACTTACCTTACACTTGGTCCGTCATCCAGGACCTTCTGCCGGATGTCCGTCCACCTGACATCCGGCAAGCAGCTGACACAGCGCGACGGGGGCGGAGCTTGCACCCGTCGCGCTGTGATCTCTATGGCCAGGAGGAGAGGCTAGGGAGCGAGCTCCCTATAGCAGCCTCTCCTCCCAATCGGCCCTCACCCCCGCGTGAGGTTAATCCTCCGATTCTGGGACTATGTCCCAGACGGAGGAAAGCTCACCGGGGGATTTTTTTTTTTTTTATATTTATAGCCCTGGAGTCTCGGGGCTAAAGAATACTTTAGCCCCAGAGTCTCCATTCGGGGCTATGAATGGGGGACTCGGGGCTATAGCCCCAGTAGCCCACCCCTAGCGACGCCTCTGCCTAGGTGGAGGGACAAGTCCTGGTAGCAGGGGCAAGACCTGGGTGCAGGAGCAAGTCCTGTGAGTGCAATCTGGGTGCTAGGGCAAGTTCTGTCAGTGCAATTTGGGTGTGGGGTAAGTCCTGGGCACAATCTGGGTGCTGGGGCAAGTCACACTATCACAAAACAAAGACTGAAATACGTGAACTTTTATTTTAGGTTTTCATGGGAAATCTTCTCCTTATTTTTTGTCTTACAATGCTTTTCAGGTCTCTTGCAAGTAAATGAAAGAAGCTCATAAATAAGATATAGAATATTTAAAATAGTGAAAATGATAATTCTACAGTATTTACAAGTAAAGGTTTATATCATATTAGACACAGTACTTTAGGAAGATATTGAAGTATAGATGTCTCCTTTATTCACTAACCAGATGGGTTATGAAGAAAGCTTTCAAGACCACTTACTTCGGTCTGTTCTATAATAAGCCAGTATAAGGCATTTAAGTGATCGGGGAAGTTGCACTTTATAGCAGCTAAGTCAGCCAGTCAATAAATGTATCACCTTTACTCCAATACTTGCTACAAAATAGGAAATCCAGCTGAAATCCTCTCACCCAGGCAGCATATAAATGCGGTTTACAGAATCTTGCAAGGATAATTTATTATTTGAAAAGGCTGGAACTTCAGAGAGAAGGATATAAGGGCAGACAGATGTAATAATTGATTAGACAAGGTAGTAATCAATAATACATGTGTTGAATATTATAACAAACATGCAACTGATTCATTTTAACTGGAATAATTCAATCACATGATCGTTTTTATGGCAATCACATAATTTGCTACTTCAATTTGTAAAATATTCCATTATTTTCCTAAAATTGCACTGGCATCACAAAATGAGGATAACTGTTATTTCTAAAGTGTGTCTCACGTATTTTAACCTTCTGTACACCAGAAGGTTTGCAGCTTTCATTCAAACCACTTGATTTTAAACAAAATATGTTTTAATGTAGGTGCTTTAAAATTAGATATATGGTATTAGCATTGTCAATCATTTTAATGATGCAGCTTTAATACAATAAAATCTGTAATTGGAGGGCGCATCTTGGTTACAGCAGACCAAGGTGAGAGTGGGAAGTATTGAAGAATATAAACCACAGGAAATAGTATTATGTTCTAATTAATCCTATTTCAGAAAAAATATTCTGAATATTACAGCCATGACACACTCCACATCAACACAGATTAAAAAATAAATGCATGGTTTTATCATTTGTCAAAATCAGTAATAGTAGAAAAGATAACATTGAAAATTTTCTGCTACCCTTGACATATGGTCAAGCTGAACAAACATGTTATTCTAATCTGACATGATAAACCAATTGTATAATGGCAAATAACAATCAAACAGCCTATCTAATCTGTATGTTTTGAAACGTAGTGCCAGACTATATGTAAAGGTTTCTAGTGGACATAGTTGTTGCAGTTTACTAAAACGTTAACTGCAAAATTCAAGCATTAATAACTGAATTGCAAACATTCTCCAACTTGCCTATCTTCACAACTCGGGCACTGATGTTGCAGTTCACTTCTTAGTTCACAAAGCATTTTATTACATTTTTATCCTTGCTTTCGATCTCTCAGATTTATATTGTTGTCTATGGGAAATTTGATATTTAATTACCAGTGGCTAGTTTTATCTCCTGTGATATAATCTAGATCTAGACTGACCAATTGGTTTCAATATGTTGTCATGATCAATTTGTTTTTCGGTCTGTGAACAAGAAATTAAATAAGGACAACATCATTATTTGGATTTGGAAACTCTGAGCAATCTTCACCTTAGTTGAATTAAATATACATCTTCTTTCTACTGACTAAATCACTTGCAGGTAATAAAAATAAAAATATTAAAAACCATGTTTTAGAAAAGTAGAGAATTAGAAAATATAACATAAAGAAGTCGAGATGGGAGAAGGTGACAATGAAAAAGAAAAAGTTAAATAAGAAAAGATAAAGAATATAAGGGGTGAAGGGAAGATGGGAAACTGCATTAGACAATGGCGGCTGAAAATTTACTGAAGGTAACTGAACCAGATATTGCACCTGTAGGATAGTTAATCACCTCATCCCAAAATAAAAAACACTGTTCGTTTAACCAGTTAAGGGCTACTTTTCATTAAAACATCCTTGATCACTCTCATTTAACAGAATGAAATATTTCACTTGCAATTTTGTGCAATAAAGACCAGCATTATTTTCACATTTGAATTGCTAAATCTTATGTAAGTATAATGTAATTAATGATATGCATGGAATAACATTTTAAATGTAGAAAAATATATCGTTTGTAAAAACAAAAACAAAAATCATCTATGGTTTTCACTTAAGATAAACCCCTTTACACAGTGGTGTATCTTGGTTTTGTGCTGCCCTAGGCAGACAAATTTTGGCCACCCCCCCTACCCACGATTCACACCCACGATCTGACCCATAACCCATGTTGCACACCAAGGACATGCCCCATCACCCCATTTACATGCCTCTATCACCCCATTACATACACATTGCCAATTTTATTTGCCCATAATATTCCCCAGCTAATTTGTCCAATAATATGCCAGTATCATTTGCCATTTAATATGCCCCTGCCAATTTGCCCAATAATATGTTAGTGTAATTTGCCATTAATAAGCCCCAGCCAATTTGCCCAACAATATGCCAGTGTTATTTGCCATTTAATATGCCCCTGCTAATTTGCCCAATAATATGCCAGTGTTATTTGCCATTTTATATCCCGCAGCCAATTTGCCCAATAATATGCCAGTGTTATTTGCCATTTAATATGCCCCTGCTAATATGCCCAATAATATGCCAGTGTTATTTGCCATTTAATAAGCCCCTGATAATTTGCCCAATAATATGCCAGTGTATTTTGCCATTTAATATGCCCCTGCCAATTTGCCCAATAATATGCCAGTGTTATTTGCCATTTAATATGCCCCTGCCAATTTGCCCAATAATATGCCAGTGTTATTTGCCATTTAATATGCCCCTGCCAATTTGCCCAATATGCCAGTTATTTGCCATTTAATATGCCCAAGCCAATTTTCCCAATAACATGCCAGTGTTATTTGCCATTTAATATGCCCCTGCTAATTTGCCCAATAATATGCCAGTGTTATCTGCCATTTAATAAGCCCCAGCCAATTTGCCCCCCATTTCCCCAGTACGTACCTTTCCCTGGTGGCTAGTGGCAGGCAGCATGGTCTCCTCCATGCTGCCTGTTTGGCTCCGAGGCGGTTGTGCCGACAGGTCACGTGACCCGGCGCGCGTATGACATCAAAGCGCCGGTCACGTGACTGTCGGAACTTCCGTGTCACACTGCACGGGAAGCCGAACAGGCAGCACGGAGGTTTCTCTGCGCTGCCTGTTCGGCTCCCCATGCAGCCGGCAGAGATAGTGATGGGGGGGTCTTCCACTCACCTCCGTCTTTGCCTGCAAACGCAGTCTTTTTCTTTTTAGGTTTATTCACCTATAGAAATATAGCATAGCATGTGTCGGTAGATAAGAATCATTCATTCCATCTAGTCTGCACAATTTTCTTAATACTTTGTATTAGTCCCTGTCCTTATTGTATTTCTAGGATAGCCTTGTGCCTATCCCACACATGCTTAAACTATTTCACTACCTCTACTACTTCAGCTGGAAGGCTTTTCCAAATATCCACTACCCGCTCAGTAAAGTAATACAGCCTAATATCACTTGAAATATTTGCACCTCTAATTTAAGACTATGTCTTCTTGTTGTGGTAGTTTTTCTTCTTTAAAAAATACTCTCCTCCTTTACTGTGTTGATTTCCTTTATGTATTTAAGTATTTCTATCATGTCCCCCTTGTTATGCCTTTCGTCCAAGCTATATATGTTAAGATCCTGGTAAGTTGTATCCTTAAAACCATGAACCCATTTAGTAGCCCTTCTCTGAACTCTCTCCAAAGTATCAATATCCTTCTGGAGATACGGTCTCCAGTACTGCGTACAATACTCCAAGTGAGGTCTCACGAGTGCTTTGTACAATGACATTAGCACTTCCCTCTTTCTACTGCTAATACCTCTCATTCTGCAACCAAGCATTCTGATGGCATTTTCTGCTGCTCTATTACAATGTCTACCTAGCTATATATCCTCTTACATTATTACTCCTAAATCTCAGATTTTGAGGTTAGGACTGTATCAAATAAAGTAGATCATGCACCTACTTAAATTATTCTGTGCTTTTTAAGGCAACGTATGCAAAATAGTTTTAAAATCTAGTCTCTGTACTTTAAGGGGTAGTATGGAATGGTTATGTTCGTTTAAATTTTTACATAAGACAATTCTAAAAATGGATATATTTAGCTAATGTTATTACACCAAATCACTCAAACTAGTCAAAGTGTGCCATATTGTAAGACAATTGCTATTGATGTTGATCCCTGATTCCTTTTTGTAATCTAAGAAAATAAAGCTCCCATCCAAATTATATTAAAGGCTAACAATAAAGTAATTTATACAACTCTGTGGAAATAAATATAATAAACACATCAAGGTTAAAAAGCAAACTACAACCATTCACGTGCACCTTGAACTATATTAAAACATTTTTGCTGTTGTTTTGCTCGTTTTATGGATGGAAAAATCATTACAGAACAGTAACTAAATATACATGGTTATAAAATATACATATGTTCAACTACAAACATACAAAAAATGCATAGGAAAAAAATGTACATTAATCAAAGTACTAGGAGTCCATAAGAATATATCTTAAAAACAAATGGAAACATAATAATTCTGGACATACATTTCAGAAAAAGTTTAAAAAGTCTTTCAAGACATTCATTCAAAAGCTGTTAACTTGGGAAATGTTCTAAGGATTTGATCTTTCCCTTCAAAATCCTCTGCAGCATTAGTTATTCTATGTAGCCTATGTCAAATTGAAAGGCTCTTTCTAGAATACAGATACTTAAGAATAGGAGAAGCTTCTCTCCCAGGAGTGATAGCCCTTGCTAAAATAAAACCATATCCAATATACAATATATGAATTTGCCCCAGGCCCAGCAATAAAATCAAAATATACATTACAAAACAGTAAAGAAATACTGAATTCAGCAATACCATATATATTTTTTCAATTAAATTGCCCTCATCCCAGCTAATGTACTACATCTTAACCCTATTACTTCATCAAGTACATGTAACTGTATTTGGGAAAAGACACTGGAAGTGAGACAGGGTGACAACAAACTTTAGTGGTGATCACAGTCAAACAAACGATAAAAAAGATAAGTTATCCCTCACCAACTTAAATAAAATCCCTCAACCAACACTAATAAAAACATCAGGAGCAAAAGCACATAACAGAGACAATAAAACAAACGAGAAAAAAGGAAAAAGTTAAATGAAAATGGTGAATGTATAGTATGTATGCTTACCACTGAGAACATATATAAGCATAGAATAAGCACACCACAATAAATGGATGTTAAGGTTAATAACCATATCAGATACCACTAAAAGGTCTAATTAGACAATAAGAAAAAAACAAATGAGAGTCGTTCATTTAATCATCTAGTCATTAATCCTCAAAGTCTGGATCCAGTAAGCTGCACGCTGCTACAGCTTTTTGGACCTCTTGGCAAGGGAGGAACGTGATCAATGGCAATGAAACATGATTAAGATAGTTGGTGATGAAAGCTTAAAAAATGCTTCGCTACCTGTATTTGCTTCTGGTCCCTGTAGGCTGTTCTGATTGAGGATCAGTATTCCCTGATACAATCTCATATTGTTAAATGAGTTTTACCAATGTTAGACAAACCACAGGGACATGTGATCATATAGACCACAAACTCTGTGGTACATGTTATCATCTGCTTAAATATGAATTTTTTCCCTGTATTGGGATGCGAGAAAACGATTTCAGAAATCATGTAGGAACTCAGACAAGGTACCTAAAGCAAACATAATGTTGAAATTAACTGTCGCTGATGTAGCTATCACAACATTTTATTTAGAAAGTGTTTTACCAGGAAGAATACCTTGAGATTTCTCTTATTTTCAAGTATGTCCTGGGGATCAGAGTGGAACAATCTGTCCAATTTTTTTCCTCTTTTTTTTTTCAAAGGACTTTGATGGAAAATAGGAGGCATGGATTTGTCTGCACCCATGGAAATTCCAGATAAAAGTTCTTCTTAAACATATATATCTATAGATTTAATTACGCGTAAATTAAAACACTGTTATAAAGCCATTTACAGTATAAAAATCAAGAAGCCTTTCAGTAGATCTACTGTTTCACACTCATTCCATATAGCATGCCTATTCACAATAATATACTCCTGGTTGAACATCTGGCTTAGTGCATAGCTTTGGAGCTTCACTTTAGCATATACTATCTGTGTTGGGATTTGGTGTATTTATCTCAGAGCGTGTTGGTCCTTCTATTTTGAATAAACAAGCTCCTCTTGTTTTTATTTGGAAACATTTCTAAAAATAAATATATTGAGAGAAGTTGGAGACAAAAAAAACAGTCATCTCAGTCACATAAGGACATTGTTATTTATCTTTATGTAAAATAACTAGACCATTTTGAGCACAAAAACAGGGTTATAAATAATTGGAAATACAGTGAAACAGATGAAGTGTTACGCACATCAAAAAAGAAGGAATTGGGTGTTCAAATCTTACATGATATATGTACAGTGATTTTCAAAATGCAATTTTATAAAAACTGACATATATACAGGCTTTATCAAAATTTTTAGCATCAATGAAAATACATGTAAATAGCATGATCAATACTTCATGAAGATTTTTACATTTTAATTTGCATTTTTTTATTTAATTATTTACAGCCTTTCCCCCTTTAGATATCAATAATCTCCCTATTACATATAAATACATATTTTACATTTTAATGTTTGATTCTTTACTAATCTTATTTTGTATTTACTAAAAAAAGCTGTAGGCAGTTTCATTATTATTTGGCAATACAATATGTGTATGGCGCAATGCAATATAAGATTAAAAGCTTCCTTTTTTTCTTGCCTTGTGAGTACACAAAAACCTTGTCAGGTTTGATTAATAGCACACATTGGTCAGGAATTCACTGTCCTTTCATGCTTTGTACAATATTCATTGGAATCCACAATGCAATAGGAACACTACAGAAATTAAAAGAAATAAAATATAAAAGAAACACTGTACTAGAATAGTAAACACTGGAGTGCTTCAGGTTCATTGATGTTTACAATGGGAGTGAGATGGTCCCAGTACTCCAAGCAACATACCACCTATTTATTTAAGTATAATGGGTTTTTATAATGTACCACTAGGGGTTTGAGGACCTAAGCCCTGCTTCTTTTCCCTATAGGTTAGAAAAAAGAATTAAAATATTACTTCTTAAGTGGGTTTAACTAACATATAAGCACGTAAGGGGGTTTAACTAAAAATAAAAATCTTATTTAACATTCCTTAAAATGTATCCTACACATGTTCATGATGCTCACTGGAAATGGGAATCCAAAAGAATGAAAAAAAAAGTATTACAAAATAACAAACAAAAGAAAACAAACAGACAAAAGGGAAAATCCCTTGATCTAATATTTTATTTGTTTACAAAGTATTTAGACCTTTTTTAAAACTTATATCTAAACATAGCAGTTAATGTTTTAAAATGAGACTTTCCTGATGCGGAGCCTCCTAGATGTAGTGAATTGTGATTGATGGTGTGATAGTTACAGAGTATCTGTTGTGGGTGACTAACTATTTCATCTCTCCAGTACTTTGGGGATATGATTGGAGTTATCACTTGTAAAAATGTGGGATAAGGAATGAGCCTCTCACCCCTATGTAATACACAAGCTAACAATTCCCCGCGTGTTTATGTGGACTTGGGACAACCTCTACATTATTATTTTATTATTAGTTATCTTCACATGCCAAATGCTTGTGGGATTGTTCAGTTAGAACGCCAGAAGAGAGCACGTGTAGATAGAATATTCTTCTTCAGTAATGTCTATAATACATTTTATTTGTTTTTCTCTTTATGAAACTTTAATGCTTTTACAAAATTATTTGGAAAAAGAATAAAAGTACTTGTTTTGTAATGCATTCTTCAGACTATAGACTTGTATTCTTTTGGGATTTATTATCCCTTTTCTGTTTTATAACCACTTCTCTGGACACCGTGGCTCTCCATACCTCCTTGTTGCCATAATATAGTATACACTGAGTCTGATGTCATATCCTGGTTCATGCTATCTTTAGGCATGCATGTAATAAAAATATTGCATAAAAATGAGCATTTTCTAAAAACAAAGTAAAAAAATGTGTACTAAGTAGAGAAAGGATAGTTGCCTTTTAATGGCATCTATTTAAAAAATATATATGTATTAATTAGTGATGTATACCAGACTTGTAGAATACTTAGGTGTTTATTCAGGTAGCTCAGATTTTCAGAGCTGAAATCGGAGGCCCTATATTCAACAGTAATAGGAACATATCGGTGAAACGAATAGTCCTGAAAATTGGACCTTTCAGATATTATTGGAATGCCTCTGAACACGGACATGACAGCCAAATGGAGACCAATATGACTGATCATCGAAATCAGCCAAAATCCATCTGAAAAGGGAAGCACTGATGTGGTAGCCTCCAAATGCTCCATTTTGTACTATGGAAGGTTTGGAGATTGAAAAATAGCTACCAAATACCAAAATGTATCCAAAATTCAACCAGAAAGTAGCGATCCATAGGAAGAAGGCCCAGGTTCAATAAATTGATACAAAGTAATGTTGCAATCAACTTAGAGCCAATCAGTGTCAAGGAATGTTAGTATAAATAGTGAGTACATGGTGAGACCACCATTTTAGAGCAGGATACTGAGCAGGATATGGATGTAAATAAAATAAATACTCAAATTCTGTCAGGACCAGTTTAAAACCTATTTTTAATCTGTGAAGCCTATTAACGAACTTGAAAACAAAGTTTATACAATCTGTAAAGTAACTCCCTGGATTAGGTATTAGTGCGTATTAAAGTATTTGTATGAAAATCTTGCATGTTAAAATATATCATTTTGAACACTGATATTGGGATTATTATGCCAGTGAACTACCCTCAACTTATTTAAACTTTTTATAGTCTCTCTGTGTCTTCATTAGAATTCTTTCTCTGAATATAAATGTTTATTTGTGTGGGTAACCATGTTTCAGTCCAGTGACCATTATCATTAGAATTCAGCTCTAATGCAGTTTTGGGATGTGATGCAGCTGCCACTGCACATGCTTTGCATTATTATACAGCACTTTGAAGCTCAGGAAGAATTTGCATTGGTTTAAACAATAAAATGGATTGGTTACTCAGGCATCCAGTTTGAGCTATCTGTACTGGCAAAAGTGCAGGACTGCTAGACTGTCCCCAGGCAACTGAAGTACATCATCTGCACATCCTAAATTCTACATCAGTGGGTCGGTATAAAAGGTGAAGTCAATGTACGCCAATTATTCAAATACAATAAAATCTCCCTTTAGCTACAATTTGTGATAATGTTCAATGAATCAAAGCAGCAGAGTGCGGGAATAGAGAGAGCACATACAAATATATGTTTCACATTCTTTCCTCTTCAATAATTCTCTATACCGTATTGTATTTATTTCTCTGTTCACAAAGCTGGAATGTTTTCCCTACAAAAATAATTTGGATAAAGTAAAAGGGAATGAATATCTCTTACTAGTTTATTGTAATGGATTCTTCAGAATGGAGAGTTGTATTGGGTTGTATAATTAATCTATTATTGCAGGTTTATTGCTAGACATATTTGCACCTTTTCAGTCCAGTCACATTTTAAAATGATTTCCTAATATGTTTGTCAATTTTATCCAATCACGTTTTCTGATTGTAAATGTTAGCTCTAAAATCGCATAATAATGACTTCACTTCGACAATAATTGCAGGGCAGTGAAATTTTTTTTTGCATTCTAAAAGTTGCTCATAACTTAGGTGGTATAGAACGTATTGGTCAATGGTATTTGTCTGATTGGTGGTTCAGTGTGTCCGCGAGGGAATCTGCTGTTGTTGGCATGATGCCCTCATGGACAGAAGCTGCACATGAGCCTGTATGGTCAGTGCTCTGATTGGAGCACTTGTCCGAGAGGGCACTGTTTGGCGGGAAATTCAAAACTATAAATACTTAACAGTTCCCCTCAGGTATTCTTCAGAGCCTTAAGGGGAAGAAATAACTGCTGCCCCACCGCCCCTCCCTATTTTTATTACTGTTGTTGTCTTTTGTTGGGGTAAGAGGTCACCTGCCTATTTAAAGGGGGTGGGGGGGGGGGGGTGGACTTCATGGTGAAAGTTATTTGATATTCAAGTGAACAATATGAAGTTATGTTAATTATTGAAGTTTTAAGTTCTGGCTTTTAGGGCTGAAGGGTGAAAGTTATGAGTTAATTTTCTGGGGGTTAAAGCCCGAGATGTGTGGTTATATATATTACAGTTCCAGAGGTGAATTGAAGTTATGTTGCAAATGATGTGTAAACCAAATAAAAGACCACAGCCTTTTCTTGAAAAATAATTGTGTTGTGTATTTATTTATTATCTTTGTTAGTGTTTTAGTAAGTACCAATTAACCCCTACAGCACTTAAGTTTAACAGGATTATGCAGATGCTGTGTTGGCATCTGGCTGAGTCACAAAGATGGTTATTGTAACGGACCGTCTACCGGACGAAGTAGACCCTCTGTCCGTTGTGGGAAATCACCTCCTTAGCCCCCCACTTACAGCTCAGAATTCCCGCAGCAAGTCTTTCCTGGACCCTTGCTCTTTGTACCCAAATAGACAGGACATCTAGCCGTTAGGTACAGCAAGATTGAACAACTCCTTTATTTGTGTAACAGCACAGGCTTATATAAAAAGACATACACATGACATCACAGACATTAGTATACAATGGGGGGAAGGAACTAAACATAGTTCTCCAACTAACTGGGGCTAGGAAAACATTAGACATTCAGACTTCAAACCAACTAGGAATTAACATAGAGTGAGTAGACCTAATTACAATACACACAGTAAGAAACATAATGTACACAACATAATCAGTTTACCAGTTAATCCAGTTAATACAGAACAATGGATGTTGGAGTAAACTATCAATTCTAGTCACTGACACATTATAACCTTCAGAGTGGTCTACTCACAGAATTAAACGTTACACCTAAACCAATACACTAACAGAATATAACTAACTAACAATTTTAACGTATAGAGTTATGGTACATAAACCAGGGTCCATAATCTACAGGAAGGTGTTTGGCCCTCAGGCCCCTCCAAGAACCCCAGTCAGGCAGGCTGTCAGAATTCACTTCGTGACAGTTATATATAAAGGTAGTTTGTGAGCAAAAGTTCTAAAATGTATCTAATCAGCATGAATAGTCCATTGGTTTCCATAGTGACTGGACCAGTTTTACATCTTTGTCCAACCATTGATATTTATACACTACACCCAAAGTGTCATTTTTTGAACAGCAGAAGAATGTTTGTTGATTGATACCTGCATCCGGTACGTAGTTTAGATTAAATAAACCTCCCCTTAGTGAAGGCACAAATTTCTACAGAGCCTTCTTTTTTCCCGAACTGTCTTTAAGAGTAATTTTGTCCCTGTCTACGCATTAGGATGCTCTATGCCTTTATTAAATGTATGACCCAAACCACCATGCAGAATGCAAAGATCACCTGGCGCCACTAACCAACAATAGCATTAGTAAGGTTGCCATAAACTGCTATCATCCAGTAGAGTCCCATGGGATCTATAAAGACAATGACAGAGTCTCAACTTCTGTGTCATTCCAATCGGATCACTGGATGGCCAGGTCCAGGAGCACAAAATCATAAGCTTTATGGTTTTCTCTTTGGGAACAAAACATTATCAGTCATTAATGAGTTAAACTGTGTGTTTTTACTTGAAAAGCGAAAGGACCATGGCCTTAATAAGTGGATAAAATGGCAATATATGTTTCAAAATGTCTGCCATTTTGTATAATACCAAAGAGCCAAAAATTTTTTCCTGAGAAACATGCAGTTTTCCCTGGTCATTGTGAGAAATACTTGGTTTTATATAAAAATCAACAGAGGCCCCTTATAGTGATTATGTTGAGAAATGAGGGTCTGTCTCTGCACTAGTAAAAAGACAGTTGGTACCCAACATACAAAAACAGATGTGAACAGCAAGTAATGTGAACTGATTATCTGTGAAAATAGATGCTGATTTTACACTGGAGATGCTGCATTGAATTTTTTTCAAAAAAGTAAAAAAACAAATCCAGAGTACCGTATTTATCGGCGTATAACACGCACTTTTTCTCCCTGAAAATAGGGGGAAATGGTGTGTGCGTGTTATACGCCGAAAAAAAATAAATTCTAAAACTTACCTCGTTCCTGCTCTGTCCCCCGGTGCTCTGAAGCTGCGTGGCTGTGAGGGAAGCGTTGTGAGCTTCCCTCCAGCCGCGCGGTCAATAAAGTCTGTTTTTTTTAAAACAAACTTTATTGACCGCGCGGCTGAAGGGAAGCTCACAACGCTTCCCTCACAGCCACGCAGCTTCAGAGCACCGGGGGACAGAGCAGGAACGAGGTAAGTACTGGGGTCTGGGGGAGGAGGGTGGCATAACGAGCATACTAAGGGGCAATATCCTGGCATATTGGGGGCAATATCCTGCATATTAAATAGCATATTGGGGCAATATCTGGCATATTGAAATGGCATATTGGGGGCAATATCCTGCATATTAAATGGCATATTGGGGGCAATATCCTGCATATTAAATAGCATATTGGGGGCATTATCTGGCATATTAAAATGGCATATTAGGGGCAATATCCTGCATATTAAATGGCATATTGGGGGCAATATCCTGCATATTAAAATGGCATATTAGGGGCAATATCCTGCATATTAAATGGCATATTGGGGGCAATATCCTGCATATTAAATGGCATATTGGGGGCAATATCCTGTATATTAAATGGCATATTGGGGGCAATATCTGGCATATTAAAATGGCATATTAGGGGCAATATCCTGCATATTAAATGACATATTGGGGGCAATATCCTGCATATTAAATGGCATATTGGGGGCAATATCCTGGCATATTAAAATGGCATATTGGGCTTCAAAGTTCTTAATTTAAGTTCTTAAGTTTTTTTCCCTGAAATTTCCTTCTTAAAATTAGGTGCGTGTTATACGCCGGCTCGTGTTATACGCCGATAAATACGGTAATTTTGTAAGTTACATTTAAATCCTGCATTTGACTAACAACCAGAAAATGGAATCCTATCAATCTCATTTTGATTAATAGATAGAATAGCAGCATGTATGGCTACCAAGAAAAATGATGGGGCCAGTTAAAGATGAAACATCCAGGACCATGGAGACTGGACATTCCCTCATCTCTATCAGTCAAGTTCCTCTTTCCTGCTTCTATCAAATTCCTGTACCATCCACCTCAGAGTTAGCAAAACAATTCTAGCCAGTGCAAAAATGCCATGTCCACATCCAGTGTCACGACGAAACCATGTAAATCTGCTGCATAAGGAACTAGTTGATGTATGTTTCACCCTTGCAAGGGCATCTTCCGATCTAGGTCCAATGTAGGGATGAAATGTATGTTGACTATTTTCTTATGGAGCAGCAAATAGTGGTTTCATCATAACACTTTTCCTGGATGTTGATGTTGCACTGGATTGAACTGTTTTGCTAACCCCAAGATGGAGTATCCACTAAGTCTACATTGCTGAACTGCTGAAGCGAGTATTGGCACTTTGAGAGTTTGTTACCAGTGCTCCCCAGCACTCTGTTCTGTGCCAACTATTAGTGCAGAGCACTGACCTCACTATTACCATTAGAAAAGTATTAGGATGACATTCAGCAGCGGTATATCAGCAACTTAGTAACACATTATTTTGCTGTAACTGGGGAGTATTTATTCCATTGCCACTTCATTTGGATATGAACTCTGGTGATTGGATCTTAACATTGGGAATGCATGAATACTTAACTACTCATTACTGGGAGCAGGGGCGGATCCAGAGTCTGATCTCGGGAGGGGCACATGTCCGTCTGTCTTTTCCTCTCTCCCTTGTCCGTCTGTCTTATCCTCTCTCCCATGTCCGTCTGTCTTATCCTCTCTCCCATGTCCGTCTGTCTTTTCCTCTCTCTCATGTCCTTCTGTCACGCTCCTCTCCCTTCCCATGTCTGTCGCACTCCTCTCACTCCCCGTGTCCCTCTGTCTCTCTTCCTTCCATGCCCGTTTCTCTCCTCTTCCTTCCCATGTCCGTCTATGTATCCTCTTCTTTCCCATGTCCATCTGTCTCTTCTCTCATTTCCCATCTCTCTGTCTCTCCTCTCCCATCCCATGTCTGTCTGTCTCTCCTCTACCATCCCATTTATGTCTCTCTCTTCTCCCTTCCTATTTATGTCTCTCTCCTCTCCCTTCCCATGTCTGTTTGTCTCCTCTCCCCTTCCCATATCTGTCTGTCTCTCCTCTGCCATCCCATATTTGTCTGTCTCTCCTCTGCGAACCCATGTCTGTCTGTCTCTCCTCTACCATCCCATTTATGTCTCTCTCTTCTCCCTTCCCATGTATGTCTCTCTCAGCCAATTTGCCCAATAATATGCCAGTGTTAGTTGCCATTTAATATGCCCCAGCCAATTTGCCCAATAATATTCCAGTGTTATTTGCCATTTAATATGCCCCTACCAATTTTCCCAATAATATGCCAGTGTTATTTGCCATTTAATATGCCCCTGCCAATTTGCTCAATAATATGCCAGTGTTAGTTGCCATTTAATATGCCCCAACCAATTTGTCCAATAATATTCCAGTGTTATTTGCCATTTAATATGCCCCTGACAATTTTCCCAATATGCCAATGTTATTTGCCATTTAATATGCCCCTGCCAATTTTCCCAGTAATATGCCAGTGTTATTTGCCATTTAATATGCCCCTGCCAATTTGCCCAGTAATATGCCAGTTATTTGCCATTTAATATCCCCTGCCAATTTGCCCAGTAATATGCCAGTTATTTGCCATTTAATATGCCCCAGCCAATTTGCCCAGTAATATGCCAGTTATTTGCCATTTAATATCCCCTGCCAATTTGCCCAGTAATATGCCAGTTATTTGCCATTTAATATCCCCAGCCAATTTGCCCAGTAATATGCCAGTGTTTCCTATCATTAATAAGCCCCTGCCTCTTTCCCCAGTACATTCCCCCCATCTCCCCAGCACTTACCTTTCCCTGGTGGCTAGTGGCAGGCAGCATGGTCTTCTCCATGCTGCCTGTTCGTCTCACAGATGGTTGTGCCGACAGGTCACGTGACCCGGCGCGCGTATGACGTCAGCGCGCCGGTCACGTGACCTGTCGGCACTTCCGTGTCGGCACACTGCACGGGGAGCCGAACAGGCAGCACGGAGGTTTCTCTGTGCTGCCTGTTCGGCTCTCCGTGCAGCCCGCCGGCAGGCAGAGAAGGTGAGGGGGATCTTACGATCCCTTCTCACCTCATTCTCTGCCTGCAAGCGCGTTTTTTTTTTTATTTTTTTAAAGTGTCTTTTTTTTTTCCCTCTCTTCTCGGGGGGGGGGGGGGGGGGCAATTGCCCCGTTGCCCCCCCCCTGGATCCGCCACTGTCCCAGTCCCATTTGATTATGTGAAACTGTGACCCATATCGCTCAGTGGAGTGAGGCAGTTTTTGTTTTAAGCTGGCATCTGAGGACTCTCTACTCATTATGGAGAAATATGAGTTTTCATTTCCTAGATCTCAATCAGTACTTTGAATAGTTCATGTGCTATCTCAGCGGCTATTTATCGACTGCAATTTGAGTTGCTATAAGTTATTTCAACAGTGCTTAGAGTTATTGTTGCTTTATATCTGGAGCTTTGTCACTGGACCACTTTACTCAGGTACAATTACGTTTTATGGTGCATTGGTTTGGTGTATTGTCATAATGTGTAACTATTTACTATTTATCTGTGATTATATATATAAACATTTATTTTTCTTTCTTTTCATTTATTGTTTAGTTGTATATTCTTTGGGTTTGTATTGCTATTTTCAATGAGATAATTTTTAGAGTTACACCCATACAGTAGTGCTATTATTCATAGCTGATCACACACTTTTTTTTTTTTTTTAGCAAAATAATGATGTCTGTGCATCATGCTAAATGCAGTTGGTCTTTCAGTTAAACACTACATGTGTTTCGCAAGTTTCCAAATTATTATACATTTCTTGTCACATTCAGAAGGAACAGTGACCTGCAGTGTAGGAGATGTGAAAGTAAGAGATGCATCCCAGGTGGGGACCATTCTGATTACTACGTACCATGTAGATAGAATCAGTAGGAAACCAGCAGCTTTTCAGATATTCTGCAGCAAGAATTTGCAGGGTCCTGAGAATGTAGATTCCTGAAGAAGGAAGCCAGAAAGAAATAAAATTTCCATTGTTTGCGAAGGACAGAGAGATGTAGGTGCGTTAGGGTGTTGGACAAAGGTAAAGATGCTGCACCAGGTAGAACCCACTGTTTGTGGTGGAGATTCTGACCAGTGAATACATGCACTCAGAATGAAGAAATATGCTTAAACCAGAGAGGCACCAGAGAGGCACTGACACAAAGTCCGGGACCAGCAGAACAAACCATGGTCGGGTGTGCCAAAGACAGATTCCAGGGGATCAGACCAGAGGGAATTTTAAATTGCCTGATGCAACACCAAAGGTCAACAGATTTGTGTTCCATAGGGCAAGCCCAATGACGACTGGAAATTTGCATCCGAACGATACAGGATCTCCTTACACTCACCAGAGGGACCCACAGTGCTGGAGGCTGACTGCCAGGATCTTGATGCTGATCACTGCTGCAGACCCCTGGGTTTGAGGTCAGATGCAGGGCTCGAGTCCTGCAGGAACGCGTGGGAACGGCGTTCCTGCACTTTTTTCATGGCAGGAACGCCGTTCCCTTTGCAGCTGCCTCATTTTTTTTTTTCCCGGCAGCCGCATCCACTAGATGCGGTCCGAGAAAAAAAACTTCCTGTCAAATCCGGTGGCATTTTCCCTCCTCCGTGCAGGAGGGAAGAAGACTGCACGGAGGAGCTGGACGGGGAGTACTTACCTCCTTGTTGCTCTCTGTCTCCGGTCTTCTCCTCAGTGCATCTTCCCCCCTGCACGGAGGAAGGAAGCTCCAATAGTCACGTTTTTTTTTTTTTAACTTTATTGAAGTCACGCGACCTCAATAAAGTTTAAAAAAAAAACGTGACGACCGGAGCTTCCTTCCTCCGTGCAGGGGGGAAGATGCACTGAGGAGAAGACCAGAGGTAAGTACTGTCTGGGGAAGGGGGAGGAGGGTGGATTAAACGAGCAAATCCTGTAATATTGAGGGGCAAAATCCTGACATAGAGGGGCAAAATTCTGGCACATAGAGGGGTAAATCCTGGCATAGAGGGGCAAAATTCTGGCACATAGAGGGGTAAATCCTGGCATAGAGGGGCAAAATCCTGGCATATAGAGGGGCAAAATCCTGGCATAGAGGGGCAAAATCCTGGCATATAGAGGGTCAAAATCCTGGAATAGAGGGGAAAAATCCTGACATAGAGGGGCAAAACCTGGCACAGAGGGTCAAAATCCTGGCATATAGAGGGGCAAAATCCTGGAATAGAGGGGCAAAATCCTGGCATATAGAGGGGCAGAATCCTGGCATAGAGGGGCAAAATCCTGGCATATAGAGGGGCAGAATCCTGGCATATAGAGGCAAAATCCTGGCATAGAGGGGCAAAATCCTGGCAAATAGAGGGGCAGGGGCAGAGTCCTGTCATATAGAGGGGCAAAATCCTGACAAAGAGGGGCAAAATCCTGACATAGAGGGGCAAAATCCTGGCATATAGAGGGGGAAAATCCTGGCATAGAGGGGCAATATCCTGGAATAGAGAGGCAAAATCCTGACATAGAGGGGCAAAATCCTGGCATAGAGGGGCAAAATCCTGGAATAGAGGGGAAAAATCCTGGCACATAGAGGGGCAAAACCCTGGAATAGAGGGGCAAAATCCTGACATAGAGGGGCAAAATCCTGGCATATAGAGGGTCAAAATCCTGGCACATAGAGTGGAAAATCCTGGCATATAGAGGGGCAAAATCCTGGAATAAAGGGGCAAAATCCTGGAATAGAGGGGCAAAATCCTGGCATATAGAGGGGCAGAATCCTGGCATAGAGGGGCAAAATCCTGGCATATAGAGAGGCAGAATCCTGGAATAGAGGGGCAAAATCCTGACATAGAGGGGCAAAATCCTGGCATAGAGGGGCAAAATCCTGGCACATAGAAGGGGCAAAATCCTGGCATATAGAGGGGCAAAATCCTGGAATAGAGGGGCAAAATCCTGACATAGAGTGGCAAAATCCTGGCATATAGAGGGGCAGAATCCTGGCATATAGAGGCAAAATCCTGGCATAGAGGGGCAAAATCCTGCCAAATAGAGGGGCAGGGGCAGAGTCCTGTCATATAGAGGGGCAAAATCCTGACAAAGAGGGGCAAAATCCTGACATAGAGGAGCAAAATCCTGGCATATAGAGGGGGAAAATCCTGACATAGAGGGGCAATATCCTGGAATAGAGAGGCAAAATCCTGACATAGAGGGGCAAAATCCTGGCATAGAGTGGCAAAATCCTGGAATAGAGGGGAAAAATCCTGGCACATAGAGGGGCAAAATCCTGGAATTGAGGGATAAAATCCTGACATAGAGGGGCAAAATCCTGGCATATAGAGGGTCAAAATCCTGGCACATAGAGTGGAAAATCCTGGCATATAGAGGGGCAAAATCCTGGAATAAAGGGGCAAAATCCTGGAATAGAGGGGCAAAATCCTGGCATATAGAGGGGCAGAATCCTGGTATAGAGGGGCAAAATCCTGGCATATAGAGAGGCAGAATCCTGGAATAGAGGGGCAAAATCCTGACATAGAGGGGCAAAATCCTGGCATAGAGGGGCAAAATCCTGGCACATAGAAGGGGCAAAGTCCTGGCATATAGAGGGGCAAAATCCTGGAATAGAGTGGCAAAATCCTGACATAGAGGGGCAAAATCCTGGCATATAGAGGGACAGAATCCTGGCATAGAGGGGCAAAATTCACTGAATTTTCGGTGAAATATATATTGGGGGGGGAGGGGGGGTCTCAGTGGATTTTGTGTGAGTTCCCACACTTTTTTTCCCAGGACTTGACCCCTGGTCAGATGTGTCCGCATGGCAGCAGTGGGGGTCTCATATATACACACTGGTAAATCCAGGCGATGTAAAGCAATGGATTAATAAAGTGTTTTAGATTCTGCAAGCTTAGTTATACTGATGTTGTAAGGTAATGAAATCCACAGTGAAGGAGCAGCACATGAAAATTGTAGATGCCAGATACCAATATCCATGTTTGATTGTCAGTGTACCATTGATGACTCTGTGTTGTGAGTGAGGGCAATCAAAATTAATGACTGTTAGCATGTCTCAGTCAATGTGGTAAGCAATAAGAAGTATAGAGAAAGTAAAGATTTCAAATAGCAGGGGGAGTATCAGTTCATTTACACTTAGGCATAGAAAAGCAGAGATTCTTCTTAATGCTTTTATTTTTCCCAGCTGATGCCTTTAAGTATTCTGATTAGAAGCTTTATAGTCAATGCATCTTTGTTTTGTGTATTCTATGTACGTACAGATTAATAGGAGAATGTTAAACCAGGTTTCTAGTGTACTTTTAGTTCTTATAGGTGGACACAGGATGCATAACATATAATACAGAATAGGGACTTTTTTCTATATGATGATCACAGATTTCTACATGCCACACTCAGGTTTCATAACCACATTACCTATGACATTATCCTATTCTATGGAGTTATGCTACTAAGATGATGTACACTACAAAGTAAAACATACTTTACATTGCTGATTAGATATATTTTTTATACCTGTTGTCTGTAATTATTTTGGACATCTTGTTTGGAGTTTTGTTTTTAACTGAAAGTCGGAATAAATACATTGAATAAATGGTAGATAAAATATTACCTACTAGGTAAAATATTTGTTAAGAAACGAGAACCAGACACTATTAAACAGTATCTGTTTTGACCTTATCACTTATTTAACATTAATATATCATTATTTGCAGTTTTGGCAACAGAAGCACTGTGGCAATGAAAAAAGTTTAGGTGTGTGAATTAATTTCATGAAAATGAAAATGTGTTATATTCACATTCTTAAAAAAGATGATTTTTTTTACTTGAAGTTACAACTGAAATGTTTTATATTTAGTTGTAATTTTAATTAAAATATGAATATGAAAATGCAGCGGTTAATTCATACTCTATTACTAATACATATTTGTTCAAACTATTATTTAGTATTGCACTAAGAGTGTCTGATTTTAAACCCAAATGTTTACTTTCATGAGATAGAAATAGACTTTTGCATCATCAAACGTATAAAATGAATGGTGCATTAAGTGTGCACCATTCAAAAGATTTGCTTCACTAGTCTTTGCAAAAGAACATAGCACTGTGGCTACAGAAAAGAGACGATCGAACAACCATCTATGTCTATAATTGGTGTGTGCACACGTAAATCGCATGCCACACAAGCAAGTTAGTGAAGTGTTTTTGGTGTCAAAGACGTAGTAATCTAATTAGCGGTACCAGGTCTCAGAGAACTATCTCCATAACATGGCAGCCAGGAAGCCCATGTTTGAATTCTACAGGAAGCCATCTTTCTTACACAGAAATTACCTTTTGTTTTATTAAAGGACCACATGAGTGTTTAAGAAAGGTTAAAAATGAGACACACTATTCAAGGTCAAAATGAAAATTTATGAGAATGAGACCAAACTAAATACCTCACATCAATATTTTAACTATATGTTTTTGAAGCATATAGAAAGGTGGTACCTCTTTGATCATTTCATTGCAGCCATACTTGCAGATAACAGTGTTTACAATTTTTTTCTGAGACCATTGGTGTCTAACTTATTAATGTGGTCTGCTTATCAGGCTGAAAGTTAATCCTGTGGGGCCGGACATCATTAATATTATTAGTTAATACCATAAAACCTGTGGGCTTTCCAGCTAAGATATCAGCTGGACAAAAACTGGCCTGTGGAACACCAGACCAGTTGAACATTAATGTGTTCGACCAAACATGTTGCCTGTAATTTTCTTAAATCATAAATGCTCTAGAAACTTTTTTATCTTCAGTTTGTGTCAGGACTATTTTAGGGTTTAAATTGGCTATAGTATATGTAAAGTGATAAGTTTTTCTCCTTCCTTCCCTCGAGTTCTAAGAACCACTAAAATCTATTTGCAAACAGTTATGCAGTCACCTTCCTAATGGCTTACAGATGGCTTTTGTTTTTGTAATTCAGACACAGCACAGCCCAATCTAACTGCCTCATCGAAATAGATTGAAAACTGTTCCTAAATGGGATGCTTCATTGTATAAACTGTTTTATGCTGGTAAACAAGAGAGCAAGAAAAAGATAATCTGCAAGTAAATGAAATTATGAATGTTGAGTTTATTCTGTTAGTTAATTAAATAACCCATCAGGATATCATCTCATTGTGTTGAAAAATGATAAAATATTGTGATCTTCTGCAGGTAAAATGTCTTATTAAACCCAAATTCATGCCAGGATAAATATACTGTTACAACAAAAGAAACAGAAAACACAACCTGCTTCTAGAGAAGTTGAAGTGTGAAAAAGAAATGAAAGTTAAACACAAAGACTTTTTATTGTGTCATAAAAATAGAAATTTTTGATATTCACTCATGCAACACAGTTATAACAATGGAGTCACGGAGCAATGTAGAATGCGAGAATAGTTCTAATAAAATAGGATTCTGGGGGAGATTGAGTAGAAAACCTGTTCATCTGAAGTCAGGAGCTAATTATGCAAATGTATTTTGAATACCATCTGGCTTGGAAAAAGGAGAAAAATATATAACTTACCATGAAGTATAAACCCAATAGCTATGAAAAAGTGACATTACGTGAAAGTCTTATACGCACATATGTAAATATATATTGTGTTGGCAGCAGAGAGGACAGTGCCAAGGCATTTCCAAAGTCCACAAACTGGATTATTTCTGCCTCATTTCCTAATGGTTTGTGGATTATTCAGCTTTAAAGGGGCAGTACCACCTACTCTGCCACCCCCCAAAAAAAACAATTATGTAAGTATTGTATTTTTTTTCTTTCAAATCTCATCCGTACTCATTCTCAGAATTCTCAACAGAAATTATGAGCCCCAATGAAATTATTTTCAATGTAAAACTACAGGAGATAATTGTTTTAAGTTAAACAAAGCTTATGTAAAATATATTTCAACAAACCAACATCCCACTCATATGCAATTGCTAGGAGGGCGGGTGCTCCACAGCGCTGATTAGGCGTTATAATTGAATGCAGAAAGGAAGGTTGTGCACTCCACTCTCCAATGATAGCAAATATAGGTCCTGAATTATGTGCATAAACAGACAGAGTAACAATACAAGGACAGTGCGCTGGAGTGAGGGATGACCACCTTGCGCGTTTCACGTGTTCCCACGCTTAATCATAGGTGTGTGACAAGGTGAATACAGAACTATTAAATACATACTATCAGCCAATGAATAGGAGAGTCACACAAATGCAACTGTGTATTCATACATTGCAGGTAAATGAGTGCAAGGTTTATGGGTGCCAGGGATAAGCTAGTGCATAACAATATTGTTGTTTTAAAACACTAATTTGTGAGTGAATCTATCAGAAAAACGTGTACTGAGTAAATTAAAAAAATGTATATAAAAATATGGTGTATGAGCTATGTGCTACAATGTAGATAAATATATAGTAACATGTAAATACCACTATAATAAAATAATATTATTTTATAATAATAAAATAATGATGTGAATAAAAGATGAGTAGATGTTAGGTGCAATGAAGAAAAAGTTGTCATACCGCAGTGTAAGCACTATGATGATACAAATATTGTGCATAATGGCTTATTATACACAAACAAAATGAAAGATGCAGGCAACCAAACCAATGAACACGGCACAGATAGGATGTAGATACAAAAATAGGTGATGAATAATTTCATATAACTTTAAACTAAGCAATGAAAGATATAAAATATAATATATAGTGACACATATATAAAAAGGTTAGTTATCAGCAGACATGTGACCATATCCACGACCAAATCGACTAAATGGTATCTATTTATAGGAAATAATAAACAAAACTGCTTTAAACATGTTGCTGTGTTCCAACAAGGGCACATGTTATTAAACATGACCTATTGTAAGACATGATCTATTAAAAACTTTAAACGCTAACATTTATTAATTGTTAAAAAGAGAAAACAATTCCTCATAATCTATTGAAAACAATAATAACATCTAGCTCAACAGTAGAATAGAATAGCTAATATAATGTAATGTAGAATAATTGTAGAAACACTATTAAATACGTGATGTTAACTAGCCAAATAATTGGCACTTGTTGTTCTTGGACCATTCTTGATATGAAGGACTTTTATCCATATGGACCACTATAATATATATAAAGAGTAAACTAAATATAGAGAAATAACAGTAATGAATCTTAAAAACAAGAAGAGGGGGGGGGGGGGGGGAGATGGAGGAGTACATGTCCAAATAGGGAAGTAACAGCATCTAATGAAAGATTAGAGTAAAGCTTTACTCAAATCTTTCATTAGATGCTGTTACTATGCTAACCCTAATTTAATTGTAACCCTAACAACTATTCTAACCCTAATCCTAGATTTTAGCTAACTGCCTCTAGCAGTCAACGAGCAGTCAAGCAACAACATCAGAGTGTCGGAAGCGGATTTTTTTTCACTTCCGAAGCTCTACCCACAAGAGGATATAGCCATGTTGCAGGAGCATGCTACTCCTGCAATATGGCGTCCATGATCGATCCGTGGAGCGATCGTGGGTGCCCCACAACTGAGATTTTGGGGTTGTTTATTGCCTCGACATCGAGGCAATAGAGCAGCACCATCAGAGTGGTTTTGGCGATGGACATGTCATGCACGTCCATTGTCACAAAAAGGTTAAAAATTAGGGTTTAAATACATGTTTTTCTAATTTCTGTGTCGATCATTGCATGTTTCAAACCAAAAAAACAAACTTTTACCACTAGCAATGTAACAAGGATTGTGCAGTACAAGATCGCATCAGGGGCTGATTTTTGTTTGTTTTTATTTTCTCTTTTATGCACAATTTCAAAGTGAGATTTACAAAGATAGTGCTGGACTCTTTTACCTTTTTTGTGAACACTCTGTACGTTTCTGTATTGTTTTCAGGAAGAAAAGGAACCACAGGTGTCATGACAGTAACACATACTGTGATCTTTGTGTAGCCCCTTGAATCCATTGTAACAATTTGGTCTTTAAAGAAATATTATGACTTTAGAAAGTCCTAATCATTTTTTGTTGAGTTCTACAGAGCTGCTGATGATATTCAGGACATATAAGAGTGGTATAGGCTATCTAAGGACAGGAGTATTACATTTTATTTAAATTGCATTTGCAATTAAGGGGTTCATTTATTGTGTCTATTTACAGAACAGACTATTTTATGTGCATCACCAATTAGAAATTCCCTTTTGTTAGTTCATGTAGACTACGAGTTTGCAGTTGAACTGTTGTTTGCTCCTAGAAGTCCACGTTATAATAAAGACCATTACAGGTGATTGGGCACCAGTAGCAGGGCAGAAATGTGCCAAACTTGAGGGACTAATCAACATACACTGAACCATCCTGAATTGGCTTTGGATCGGGAGTAATAGATGGATTTCACAAATTCCCGAAATATGGTGTCCAAATTGCGGCCCTATCCGAAGGCACATAGGTGCATATTGGGTAGCTTGCAATTCGATTTCAGATATGTCCCTGATGTGCCCCAAATCAGATCAGACTCCAAAGTCTGGTGTTGTATGTGTAAAAGGTAGCATCCTTTGACACTAAAGATCACCTTTAGTACTTTATTTTTATTGGATAATTTTTTTTCCCAAATTTATTTTTTTCCAGAACACTTTGAAAAATAAACCTTGTGTGAAGTTCAAGGATAATGAGCGTAGCGCTGGGTGGCGGGTAGAGAGATGGAGTGACCCAAAAGGTAAATCCAAAAGTGACACAACAAAAGGGTAAGGCAAAAGAGTAGTCAGTCCAATCCA
Organism: Pelodytes ibericus; assembly: GCA_036172795.1. Classification (NCBI taxonomy): domain Eukaryota; kingdom Metazoa; phylum Chordata; class Amphibia; order Anura; family Pelodytidae; genus Pelodytes; species Pelodytes ibericus. The sequence goes on along the minus strand of CM069858.1, from coordinate 126,414,247 downwards.
AAAGGTCAAGGCAGCAAGGTTGCAAAAAACGGGTATAGCAAGTCCAGGTAGGTTTACAGCAATAAGGAAAGCAGGTAAATGGAAAGAAATGGTACTGAGAACAGACACCACAGCTCAACAAGCAAGCAATGATTAAGGTGAGTGTGGGGTTCTTATAGAGCTGCTGATCAAGGACATCTCCCCTTTACACCTGGGGACCACCCCTGAACCATGTTATGAATAGGGAGAAGGGGTACAGCCTCCTCTCTCTATTCTCCCTGCCCCCTTGTCAACAACCAATCACACAACGTTTCTCACGAGTAAGCCCCGCCCCCTAAACCTCTTGGAAGTAGTTGCATTCACTGTGAGCGGGTGACTAGCAACTCGAGGCCGGGGATTCGGCCTACCTCGCGGTCGCACTAAAGCACGATGGCTGTAAAACAGGGACAGAGGATGACTTTGGCTGTGAGGGTCCCCTGGTCAAGGTAGGTGATGGTCCTGGGACCTGACACCTTGTTGCTTATGCTGTTTGTCTCTAATCTGGTCAATCTCATATCATCTGCAATAGAGTAGGTTTAGTATTTCATCAAACACCTGTGATTTGATATTTTTATTTTATCCAATAGAATTGAGCCGACTGTAGTAAACCCGCAACCACTGAAGCTGGATTAAAATAGGTTGAGAACAATTAATTCAGATCAAGCTCTATGAATAAGTGGATGTTCTGAAATATTTGAAGTAAAGTGAACAAAACAGTGTGCGTGTCTTCTAATTAACATTTTATTTGTTTATACAGGATGTTCTCTGAGTGCAATTAACCCCTTAAGGACAGAGCCTTTGAAACATTTTTGTCCTTTCTGGACAATGGCTATTTTAACATTTCTGTGCTGTTTGTGTTTAGCAGTAATTTTCTTCTTCGTCATTTGCTGTACCCACGCATATTATATATTGTTTTTATCGGGACAAAAAGGGCTTTCTGTGGATGCCATATTTTTGATCATATCTTATCATATTATTAAAAAAAAATAATAAAATATGGTAAAAAAAAAAAAATACACAAATGTCTTTGTTTTTATTTGAAACAACTTCTCCTCATCGACAATAGCGAACGAAAAAACATGCTAAATAGATTCTACTATTTCTCCTGAGTACAGGGATACCACCCATGCATAGGTTTGTTGGGTTGTTTGGGGGCTAAAATGCCAAATTTGTGAGGTGCAGTTTTTTGTTTTCCAACTTGAAATTTTTACATGCAGACAGCCTGCACCCATGTCCCATTTGGGACATATTTGAAACCAGCCAGTGTATTTTACCCCATCAACCCATATATTTTTTAAAAGTAGACACCCTAGGCTATCTCAAATGGTGGTATTTTAACACTTTCCATGCACTAATTCTACCACCAGCCTTTGTCAAAGTTTGTGGTAGTAATTTTTTTGTGTTTTTTTTTCACAAACCTTGTACTTCAGACATGAATTTACAGATTTTGGTATGTGTCACTGCCAAATAACACCCCAATAAGTGTTCAGCAACATCTCTTGAGTACAGGGATACCCCCCATGCATAGGTTTGTTGGATTGTTTGGGGGGTAAAAGGCCAAATTTGGGAGGTGCAGTTTTTGGTTTTCCAATTTGAAATTTTGACATGCAGACAGCCTGCACCCATGTCCCATTTGGGACATATTTGAAACCAGCCAGTGTATTTTACCACATCAACCCATATATTTTTTAAAAGTAGACACCCTAGGCTATCTCAAATGGTGGTATTTTTACACTTTCCATGCACTAATTCTACCACCAGCCTTTGTCAAAGTTTGTGGTAGTAATTTTTTTGTGTTTTTTTTTCACAAACCTTGTACTTCAGACATGAATTTACAGATTTTGGTATGTGTCACTGCCAAATAACACCCCAATAAGTGTTCAACAACATCTATTGAGTACAGGGATACCACCCATGCATAGGTTTGTTGGGTTGTTTGGGGGGTAAAAGGCCAAATTTGGTAGGTGCAGTTTTTGGTTTTCCAAATTGAAATTTTGACATGCAAACCGCCTGCACCCATGTCCCATTTGGGACATATTTGAAACCAGCCAGTGTATTTTACCCCATCAACCCATATATTTTTTAAAAGTAGACACCCTACGCTTTTTCAAATGGTGGTATTTTAACACTTTCCATGCACTAATTCTACCACCAGCCTTTGTCAAAGTTTGTGGTAGTAATTTTTGTGTGTTTTTTTTTCACAAATATTGTATTTTAGACATAAATTCACAGATTTTGGTATGTGTCACTGCCAAACAATAACCCAATATGTGTTCAACAACATCTCCTGAGTACAGGGATACCACCCATGCATAGGTTTGTTGGGTTGTTTGGGGGGTAAAAGGGCCACATTGTGAAGGTGCGCATTTTCAACTTGGAATATTGACGTGTAGCCAGCCTGAGCCCATCTTTCATTTGGGACTTTTTTTTAAAGTAGGACAGTGTATTTTACCCCAAAAAGTATATATTTTGTAAAAGTAGACACCCTAGGCTATTTTAAATGGTGTTATTTTAACACTTTCCATGCACCAATTCTACCACCAGCCTTTGTCAAAGTTTGTGGTAGTCATTTTATTGTGTATTTTTTCCCACATACATTGTACTTTAGACACAAATTCACATATTTCGGTATGTGTCACTGACAAACAATACCACAATATATGTTCAGCAACATCTCCCGAGCACAGGGATACCACCCATGCATAGCTTTGTCAGCTTTGTTGGGTGTTGAAAGGCTACATTTGAGAGGTGCGCTTTTTGATTTTCAAACTTGGAATTTGAACATGTAGAGCAAGGAAGGGGTTAATAGCTCTTATAAGAGCCTTTGTAGTACTGTACAAAAAAATTAACCCCTAAAAATGCACAGACAAGAAAAAAGGTTCTGCTGTGCAGTGATCAGTGGCAGGGAAGGGGTTAATACACTACACTATACAAAGGGTATGGCTTTTATAAAAGCCCTTGGGACTCACAATTTTTTTACATTTTATTTAATTTATTACAATTAAAAAATTATGTTATACAGATCTGTCTCTTTCCCTCACTAAAACTCAAGTGAGGAGAGGGAGGCAGATCCATATGGGTCAGAACAATATTTACGAACCAGACGAATGGTGATGCTCATCTGAGAAATCACCAAACCACCTTTGCCACTGATCGGCTGTTACTGATCGCTATACACGCGTTCAGACAGCTTCAAAAGGAATACACGTAATCCCCTAGTGGGTATAACTAACCCCTAGCGAGTCTGATAAAAAAAATGCTGATAGCAAAAAAAAATCCTTCTGCGACTAGATTGCTCCATATGCGCTGCTTAGGCAGTGACCATATGCACTGCTTAGGCAGTGACCATATGTGCTGCTTAGGAAGTGATATACGGCAAGGAAGGGGTTAATAGCTCTTAAAAGAGCCTTTGATATACTGTAATAAATCAAAGTAAAAAAAAATAACCCCTAAAAAAATGCACAGACAGCAAAAAATGTGCTGCTGTGTAAGATCACTGCGTACACAGCGATCAATTGCAGGGAAGGGGTTAAATACTGGAAACGGCTTTTATAAAAGCCTTTGGGTCTCAATTCTATTAAATATATTATAATTAAAAACTTACATTATACAGCTCTGTCTCCCTCCCTCACTAAAACTCAAGTGAGAGGGAGGCAGATCTACACGGGTCAGATCAAATATTTACAAATATTGATCTAACCAGACGAATGGTGATGCTCATCTAAGCAAACGCCAACCCGCCTTTGTCACTTATCAGCTGTTACTGATCGCTATACATGCGGTCAGACAGCTAAAAAATTTTTTTTTACGTTAAACGTAGTCCCCTAGCGGGTATAATTAACACGTGACGGGTGTAATAAAAAAGTAAAAAAAAATTTAAAAATGCTTCTGCAGCAAGATTGCTGCATTTGCGTCAGATCGCTGCTTAGGCAGTGATCTACAGCAAGAAAGGGGTTAATCTCTCTTAAAAGAGCTTTTTTTTATACTGTAATGAATTACAGTAAAAAAAAAAATGAACCCCTAAAAAATGCAGACAGCAAAAAATGTGCTGCTGTGTATGATCACTGCGTACACAGCGATCAATGGCAGGGAAGGGGTTAAATGGCTTTTATAAAAGCCCTTGGTGTTTAAAATTTTATTAAATATTTTTTTTATTATTTTATTTTATTTTTTTACTTTATCTGATCTGTCTCTCTCCCTTACTATAACTAGTAAGGTGAGGGAGGCAGATCAATACTTGTCAAAGGCAATATTTGCTAATATTGCCTTTGACTGTATGGTAAGTGCTCATCAGAGCACTTACCATACATGCCTGCACACAGATCACATAGATCTGTTGTGCCGGCATCGATTGGCTCCCCCTAGAGGATCGGAAGTGAAATACTTTCACTTCCGATGCTCTTGCCATTAGAAGGGAAGCGCTGCCTGTATAGGCAGCGTTCCCTTCTACTGAGCCGATGGGGTCGCTCAGGAGAGCGACCACCATCGGCTCTGGGGCAGCTGAAGGTGTTGTTAAGTGCCTCGCTGGCGAGGCACTTTAACAACACCGCAGATGCTTAGAAAGCGAACGATCGTTCGCTTTCTAAGCACATGTGTGCAGCGTGCGCAGCCATTTTTAAATGGCTGCTACGATCACTCCGTGGAGTGATCGTAGCGCGCCCCTGCACATTTGGGGGGTGTTGCACAATGCCTCTACCTAGAGGCATTGTAGCAACACCGTTAGAGTAAAGAAAGCGACCGCTGGTCGCTTTCTTTACTCCATTTAGTGCATGACGTGCCAGGCACGTCACCTGTCGGCAAGTCCTCGATTTGCCGTGACGTGCCTGGCACGTCACCTGTCGTTAAGGGGTTAAATAATCCAGTTTTTGGTGCTAAGTACATTATCCTAAGTAATACACGTAGTACATGGTCCCTGAAGAGAGTTTGAAAACCACTGACCTAAGTGATATTTAGATTCCCTTCATAAATTAATGTGGTATGCGAAGCAAACATACTTAATGAACAGCTGATGTGTCTGCTTTTACAAGTCTGTGGATGCTAGGTCATTGATTTGCATGCTGCTGAGGCAATATTTTCCTAAAGTCCTCTCTGTCTTGTTTTGATGAAAAATAATTGATTGCTCAAACTTGCAGCAGCTGGATTGTGAAAAGACAATGACATTTTCTTCTGAATTTTTTTTTCTTTTTTGCAAAGGTTAACATTTCCCAAAGCTTTAAGTCAACTGCAGTACAGACACACTGAACATCATTTTATTTGTACTGTCTGGTAGTGAATTTTGCATGTATTTCAGTGTTGTCACTTTACAATTTCAGCAACTAGGGCATTATCTTTTAATGTGTCATCATTAATAGAGTTCACTCGGAGGAAATTCTTCATGAATCTCTCATAATGAAGACTAGGAAGTTGGTGCACTGCAAAAATCTAATACTATCAATGACATTGCTTTTATTTGTTGGCCTCAAATGTAATTTTATTTTTAATGAGTTCTAATTATTACAAAACAAAAATGGCATTTTAATTATGGGAGCAATCAAAATCTACCAGCAGTAATATTTAAGAAGCAATAATACTGCACACAACTTGCTTTCAACCGGATATTTTAATTTATTAAAATGATTAATAACCTTTGGCAAATCCATTTAATTATTGGTGAACGATGATACAGGATCATACAAACTATGAGACAGAAATTGGACGGTTATCCTATGGTCCTAAAGTCACCATTTTAGGCGTGACTTTAAATGTCAGGTTGCTGTGAGAATCCCTCAGGTCCATTCTAGTACAGCATGAGATTTCAGAATGATAGAACACAGGCAACTGAAAGCTGGTGCAGAACAAATTATCGGAAAAGGGAGCAAATGGGAAGAGTTGCTTCGTGTGCACTGACAACTGTGTGGGGTTAAAAAAGGTCAACTGACCCTACAGTATAAGTAAGGACTCTTTAAGGAAAGAACAGGGGAGCTGAGAAAAATGGAATGTGTGGATATAATGCTCATCTTTTGTTATTTAACTACTATCGCTCATATAGCTCTGCCGTACATGGTACAAAACTAGCCCCCCTTTTACAAATCAAAATTGCTGTTTGATTTAATCCATTCATTCCCTATGACAGGTTTTGCCAAACCAGTTTAATATGAAAGGCCGCAAACTATGAAGAAGCGTAAGCTAGGGGGCGTACATTACCTAATATCAGAACGTAATGCAATAAAAGATAGGAACATTTCACCTGGATAGGGCAGGCTATTTTAGTGCTATCCATCATTCTCACAAACCTGCATTCGTCGCTGATTTCATGTATAATGCATAACTTTCCTTTCTGAATCTTGGATAATCTGACACATACATAGCAAAACAATCTTGGTAAATTGTCATTGTGCCCGTTAAGTTCAACAATACTAGAAACACAAGTCCATTGTTACCATCTATTAATTTACAGTGCATAATCTTATTTGCCACATCATCATGCTTTTCTTAAACCATGTTAAGGATTTACCTGAGAAAAGGTGCTAACGTGTTGTTCCTCTCACTTACAGGGAAGACTCTGGTTTGTTGAATAGAGAGGGAATTTAACCATACATTAAATATTTCTATAAAACATAAATCAATACATGCAGTTTTTTTTATGTATGTGAGCATAATGCTTCAGATTTTGCCAAGCTATATTTCTTAATATAAAAGAGTAATTATCACACTGGGGTGGTTTAAATGAGTTCCGAAGAAATGGGATTATTCGAAAGTTGCATTAGTAAAGGCAGCAGAACATTTTGTTATGCTTGTCATTAAGAGCAAAACAATTGCAGTAAGCACTGTGGTACTCTGCAGCATAGGCAGAAAGAGAGCAAAGTATATAGGATCTTAACATGTAAAGCTTGGAAGAAAGACGAGACCGAGCTGATATAAAACATTTAAATATATATATATAAATCTTTTTCATTTGTTTATTAATGATCTCCCAAGTTGTGCCGAGAGTCATGTCTCAGTGTTTGTTGATGACACCAAATTAGGTAAGGTAATATAGACTAATCTTGTTCTTTACAGGAAGATTTGGACAGAGTGGGGGACTGGGCAATTGAGTGGCAAATGAGGTTCAATATAGACAAATGTTATGCATTATGGGAAAAATAATAACAAAGCAACATGTACTTTAGATGGTATTTCCCTGGGAAAACCTACTAATGTAATGGATTTAAGAATAATTGTAGATAACAGACTTAGCAACAGTGCTCAATGCCAGTCAGCAGCTGCAATGGCCAATAAGGCATGTATAAAACGAGATTTAGATTCACTGGAGGAGGATATCATCCTGCCTCTTTAAAAGTCAATGGTAACACCTCACCTTGAACATGCAGTACAATTCTGGACACCAGTCCTTAAAAAGAATATTATGGAACTAGACAAAATACAAAGGAGAGCTACAAAATTAATGTTAACCTGTTCATTAACAGAAATGTACAAAGAACAAGAGGTCACCCCTGACACTGGAAGAACAACAATTTCATAGACAGCAAAGGAAGGGATTCTTTATGGTAAGAACAATAAAGTTATGGAACTCACTGCTAAGAGAGGTAATGCTATCAACTACAATAGATGCATTTAACAATGGAGTGGATGTTTTTTTTTTTTTTTTTTAGAAAAGCAGAACATACAGGGCTATTAAAATTACAATATACATTAATAATAGAGCTTATTGATCCAAGGATAAATCTGATTGCCCTTTGGAGTCAAGACGGAATTTTTCACCCTAGGAGGCAAAATTTGAAATAGCTTCCTTAGGGGTTTTTGCCTTCTTTTGGATCAAAAGCTGGAATGATATGTAGAATGATTGAACTTGATGGATTTATGTATTTTTTCAACCTAAATTACTATGTTACTATGTTAAAGGGTATAAACACAGTAAAGGCGCAAAGTATACTTAAAAGAAGAACAACTGGCACAACAAGAAGATTTAAGGGTCTAGTCAGGCATGTCTGATTTTCTATAAGAAAATCAGACCTCTGAGTTGAGGACTCAATCGGATCAATATAGTGATTCAAATAGCCCTTAAATTTGACTACTCACCGAAGTGTTATCGAATTGGCATGAAAATTAAAATGTTAAAATTTGTATATAAATGTAAATTAATATATGTATAATATAATTGTATAATGTATAACATTCATATATTATAATTGTAAATGAATATGTTTGTGTTTAAGATATGTTTAATACTTCTATCCTTTTTTCTATTCAATTCTCAAACCTATAGCCAAATTTGTGCATTTCTGGGCCTTTCGGCCATTTTACGGTACCAAATATGGCTGGAAATTGCCAATTCTGGAATGAAATCGGCTATATTGAGTAGCCGAACTGAGGAAAATTCTGCAATTCATCTAGAAGCTCTTTTGACCATTTTGGGCCAGCTCAGTCCATATTGAATACACTGAAGATAGGCAAACAATGTTGTAATTCAAATAACGATTCCGGACCCCAGTGTTATTCTGAGACTAGATTTCTATGAGTATCTCAGCAGTAGCGGCACAGATTAACCCTCACCTGGTGGACAGGAAGCCTACGTGTTTTGCACCACACACTCGGCGCTTCGTCAAGGCATAGACCCAATAATCTTAAATTAGAAGGGCAAAGGTTTAATCGTAATATCAGGAAGTATTACTTTACTGAGAGTGTAGTGGATACATGGTATAGCCTTCCAGGAGATGTGTTAGTGGTTGGTTAATACAATGAAGAAGTTTAAGCATGCATGGTATATCCTAGATAGTGGATAAGGCCAAAGGCTAATGAAAGTATTCAGATTTTTTTTTTGTCAGAAATTAGGCAGACTAGATGGTTCTTATCTGACACATTCTATGTTTCTATGTTGAATGATATATTGAGTGATATTTTTTTATATTCTAAGCTAGGCCTTTTAGATTTACCAGTACAATAAGTGTACCATTTACCACTCAAAGTGCTTAGTATGGAGAATAAGACAAATCTCTTTTTTTTGTTTGGGTGCCTAAGGGATTCAGAAGCTGACAAGGGTGTTTATCTGCATTTCAGAAATTTGTATTTCTTTAATAATTTAGTAGTTAAGTTTCCATTTGTACTAAAGAGCTGCCAAGTGGAAACTATAACAGATAAGAGGTATTATTTAACAGTGCTTGCTATAGAATAATGTCATTCCCCAATGTGTGATGTCACTGCAAGATTGTTGTGAAAAATCTGCATGCTCTGTATCATTTGAACAACTTCTAGATAACAGCAGCATTGCTAATTAGTCTTGTTATTTTAACCAAGAGGTAAATACACTTGAAATTTGGCAGCTAAACACTGTGAAAATGTATAAAAAGCCAACTTTGTCAACAGAGGTTTTATGTAGTCTGAGCAATGGGCTGAATCTTTGAAGAAAAGACTTCAAAGAAATTGAGAGAAAGGAAACAATGTCTAATCTTCATACAAATGTGCTCAGGGGTTCTCTAAGCTCAAAGTCTTTCAAGATTTAAGAATTAATTATCATTTGCCAGAAGCAAGTTTCCTCACAGGTAACTAGTATTGCAATTTGAGTCCTTTAGGTGTAAAAATCATGAAACTATATTAAACTGATTAAAGCTGAGTAAATCATCATATTTCCCTTTGGTGTATTTGCAAATTTTGTAAATGTTTGATACTATGCTTTGCATCATTTATTCACGGTTTGAAGCTCTGGGCCCAATTTATTATTGTTATTTTTTTTTGTTAAGCCTATGTATACTTTGCATTCTTTTGTTTTTATCACAGTGGGATGGTTTGTATTTTACAATGAATTCCTTCTTACTGGTCTAAAGCAACACAGATTAAAGAAGATGCAAACTATTAGATTTATACAGGTCACATGGACATAACAGCAGTTATAGCTGACCTAATAAACAGTAAGTGGTGGGAAAGGTAAGTATTTGGCAAACACATAGTACTGGAAATATTTCACATGCTTATTTAATTTACTCTGCCAAAGTCAGAAGCACAATGCATGCTAGGGGTATTCAGTGCCAGGTAGTGCTTACATGGTGACACCTTTGAATCTCCGCACTAATGACCACCATGGAACACAGGTGAATTTAAATTAAAGGAAACCTCGGGAGATGTTGGGTACTTACCACAAGGGTGCAAGAAGATCTACACACTTCAGGAATAAGCTTTCAAGTGACACCAAAAAGTAATATCAAAATGTTAATATCATTGACCCACCAGCTGTGATTCTATTTATGCTATTTATAAAAATAATAATAATAATAAAAAAAATAATAATAAAAACTAACAACAATAAATTGGTACATGCTGAATGGTTGGCTCTTCATGAATTATTGGGAGAATACATCTTTCCAAATAGCTATGGCATTCAAATGAACCTCTTTTCTATAATAACAATTTAATAAGATTTAACTTATTTACTCACAATGAAACACATCTGTCTTATTGCATCCACCTGAAATCAACATTAACACCCACCTGTGTTGAAACAGTTTTATACTAACCATTGACATTAAAAAAATAACATAAGTTTCAAACAACTAAGGTCTGATGCCCAGTATAGAACCAATCAGTCTCAACACTTTCAGCTAATAGAACACTAAACAGAATATTGACAAACATACAAAGCTAGTGCAGTGTTGTACAACACTATCAGTGTGAGCTTTTCACTAAATAAAGAGCAATTATTTTCTCTGAAAACAGCTAAAAAGGAAGCAACAAAAGGAGGGAATAATGACTCCTTGTGACAAGGGCTCAGCAGCAAGGGATACATCACTAGATGATGTATCAGAAAGCTGACCAGGGTCAAAATCGAACACTCAGCAGCCTCAGAATCAGTGCCTAAGCAGTGATTTACTGCAAAGAAGGGGTTAATAGCTCTTAGAAGCGCCTTTGTAGTACTGTAATACATTACAGCACAAAGAAATGAATCCCTAAAAAAATGCAAACAGCAATTTAATAATACTGTCTCTTTCCCTCACAGAAAAGTAAGTGAGGAGAGGGAGGCAGATCCAAATTGGTCAGATCAATATTCACAAATATTGATCTGACCAGGCGAATGGTGATGCTCATCTGAACAATCACCAAAACACCTTAGCTAACTAATACGCTGTTATTAATCACTGTACATGCTCTCAGACAGCTTAAAAAAATAAATCAAAAATATTTTTACTTTATATGTAACCCCCTAGTGGGTGTAAAAAAAAAAATACACAAACATCAAACTTGCTGATGTGCAAGATCATTGCTTACGCATGATCAATGGCAGGGAAGGGGTTAAATGCAGGGAATGGCTTTTATATTAGCCATTGGGTCTCAATTTTTTATTTATATTGGTTTATTGTATTTGTATTATTTTATGTTATTTTCACTTACATTTATTGCATTGATCTCTCTCCTTCTCTAAAAACAATGTGAGGAAAAGGAGGAAGATTCAAAGTGCTCAGATCATTATTGTGACTGCTTAAAGAGCTACTTCCTGATTCCTGTGCACTTGCCCTTAGAAGGGCAGCGCCATCTTGGTCACACAGTGATCAAGATCGTGCGTTTTTTTTTTTAGTGTTGCTGATTAAATTTGCTTCCTATGCTCTTTTTTATTGCCCACATGGAAGCATCATAGCAATAGCATTGGCGCACTGAAAGCAAAAAAAAATCGCAGGTGCAGGATGGACTAGGTCTGTCCTGTGTCACTAACGCCTCTCCATACAGGACGGATCTAGTCCGTCCTGTGTCGGCAAGGGGTTAAAACTGTGCTATTTCCCACAACATATCCAGTAAATATTTAATACATGGAGTTTGCTGGCCAAATGTGGCCTATCTGACAGCATGGTGCAACCCAAATGATCTAACTATATACTCATTTGCCCCATACGTTTTTAGATTTCTTTGAATCAAGTATATTTGGTGACTGGCTTTGCACTATTTTTGTACTACTGCTAAATAGCCAAAAACTGTTCAATGATTCCCAATTTATTTTTCACTATAACTGTAAATGAAAATAATATGACACAAAACACATATGCATTTCTGAATATACTTGGACTTAAATATAATATGGACTGCAATACACTGTGCAATGATAAGAAGTACTAATAATTTATAGGTAATGCCACTCATAACATGAAACAGTTCAAATAAATTGGCACATATACCCCAGAAAAGTCTAACGGACAAAGTAATAAATTATATTCTATTTTTCATATGGAAAATGAAAAACAGTATTTATTTCAAGAACAGCTGGTTAGCTAGAACATATCTAAATCCCTAATAAATACCTGTCTTCAAAATCAGTGGCATTCAACAATCCTATTAGATTGCCTTGATATTGCTCTGTGGGATTTACTCTCTGTCTGATATAGGATTCCTTTTATCAGAGATTCAATAAACTGCTTCTTCAACTGAATCTATCTTATCCTGTCTCACAAATGCATCTTCTTTATCTGTGTTTTTCATCATAGCAAATACATTTTCTTGGAACTTCTATCTAAACATATTTATGTGTGCATGAAACATTCTGATATCATGCATAAGATCTTACTCAACTAATACAAACTGATAAAACCTTGTAAATGCTTCAGAAAAAAGAAGCAATCGTTCCAAGACATTTTAATAACGTAGTTAGTGGAAAGCTGAAAATCCAGATCCCTTCAGTTCTAAGCTTACTCCATTATTGTTATTAAGTTAAAAATATATATATCGGTCAGCAGATTCTATGGTAGACAACCACTAACTGATATCACTAAATTTGTTCAGTTCTTTTATATATTAAATAATTTGCCCAACTTCAGCAAAATAAAAATTACACTTTTGGAAATCAATGTCAGATTCAGGAAAATATACTTAAGTGTGTATTAAATGCTATTCCAAGCCTGTGCTATTTATTTTCCAATAATGTTTTGGTGCAATTCTAATTAGTCAGTAGCATTTATTTATTATTATTAGGGAATCTGTTGAAAAACATGCACTACTTGTTTGGCTCATTCATAAAACAGGATAAAATTACCATACAGCATGGACTGACAAATATTTAATGAATTTATCAACCAAACCAATTCAGGATGCAGGGAAACGGTACTTCTATAGAGGTCCATTTAAATAATCACAACCATGGCTTACTTGTGCCTGTCATATAGCTTTTTCCTCTGAATTCTGAAAATACGTGACTTTGAGGTTCCCAATGAGGTAGGTCACTTATTTATTTTTTTGTAGAATTTCAATGCATGATGCCAAGCAAGGTGAAACATCTAAACCAAATGGTCATGATTTGAGGAAAATGTGTAAGGAAATGTATCTCATAGACACCATGTCAAGTCTTTGATCTTATCGCAAAAAAGAAACAGTTAAAGTAAGAGAGAGAAAAAACAAAAATGGGAAATGAGAAATTATATAAAAATAACAATACAAAACCATGTTTAAAACTTAGTGCAGATAATAAAAAAATAATACTCCACTAGTGCCTTGCAGCACCACAATCTATAAACCAAGAAAACTAAACCAATATAGGTTTAGGTTTAGTACATAGGGAAAGAAAATAAACTGAGTCACTGGTGTGGAGCTTCAAGTGCATGATTTCTCTGTTTACAGGTGATGGCAATTTGCAGGATGCCAAGGTTTAGTGACCCCTAGATATCTTATGCTTGTCATCAAGCAAATGTTTGATTCTTAAATACTTTAGTAATTCTACAGGCAGGAGAAGCAGTTTGGTCTGTTGAGAAAGAAAGTCATCAATATTGCTTGAAATATGCAAATACCTCATTTGGAGGCCATTCCCACATCTGGGGCTTATTATTTTTTTAACAGCAATCTCAACTTCTTTAGGTGATATTTTTCTTCTAATGTTAATCTAGCTTCTGCACTGGGAATATTTGATTTACACAGACACTTATTGATAGCAGAAATATTAGGGATTGCTTTATTGCTTGGCTCATATTTTAAGTTATACTTCTTCGGATAAAATTTCGGAAATACCTAAGCTATATCCTTATTCTTAAAAATGTTAGTATTTTTGTCTTCAAAGGAATATATAAACCATGTCTCTGCAAAATCAATGCTCTTGCTAAGTATTTACTTATTTTGCTCACTGACTCACAAAAGGTTTGTTTCCATAAAAAATTATTTATCGCATGCTGTGTAAGTATATCCTTTAATTTCATTCTAGCCAATGATTTTGTCAGAATTGATAAATTATTGTTTTTATTATGTTGTGATTCTAAAAGGTGAATTTCCTAAAGAAGACCTTCTATTAACATATTCTGCGATTTCCTATTTTGAGCATCTAATTGGATAAACTTCCCATTGTCACATTGTTGCGTCGCACCGCAACAAACACATTTTTGAATCCTTTGTAGTCCGAGGCAGCCACCTCCTGATGTTTCTGCATGGCCCCCTCCATGCAGTATCTGCCACACAGTGCATGGCTCTCAAGCGCATCTCTGTTGGCCTTCCTCGAGTCAAACAGAGCGTGTGACCAGTAGCACGATTCTCATTGTTCTAGATATAATTTGGGGCTGTTTAAAGCTTCATATGTTGCTTCACCCGTGTCTGTGCCTTCTTTAGCTTTGTTATATATTTTTATTGAATTTCCTGGTTACCTGATTCTGACTGACTTTGACCCTCCCTGTTTGCTACCAGCCTTTGTCAGGGCCTTTACCAGTTCAGGTAGGAGTTTCAGTGCAGGCATAGATAAGGAATCTGGTTGCATGTTATTATTCATTGTGCAGGGTTGAGAACAGATATTGAAATAGAAATAAATAAGGATTGGAATAAGGTCTGTATCAGAAAAAAAGGGGACTTTAGCGACAAACTACAGTATAGGAAAAGGGTTCTAGTATGACCTGTAAAAAAAAAATAAAAAAAGAGCTATAGCAGGGACTGTAGAAAAAGCAGAGATGTTGGTAAAGAGAGAAACACAAGTGGTGAGGCCTGATAAGGGCAACTAAAGCAGGAAACCCTTGAGAGGCTAACTAAAGCAGAAAACCCTCAAGAGGGTAACTAAAGCAAGAAATCCTTGAGATGGTAACTAAAGCAGGAGACCCTAGAGAGGGTAACCATAGCAGGAAACACTTAAGAGGGTTACTAAAGAGTGGGTTATTAAAAAGGGTGACTTAGCTGTAGTAAGTATGCTATAGCCATGTGGTCTCAGAAGATGAGGCTGGTTGAGCCTTCCAAGTTCAGTTTCCTAGTTCCTGGACAGGCTAGAAATTGGATGGAGTTCAAAAGTCCTGGGAGGATAAAACCTTAGGCTTAACCATAGTTTGGATTCCTTTCATGTGAACAGCTCCACTCTCGTACCCTGACCTATCCCTCTTATCATATTTTAAACAATATAATTATTAATCACCTCTTTGTTGGATTTTTATCATTCTCGTATGTCATAAGCAAATATTCCAACTACTGTAGTGGTCTATTATAATAATCATGTGTATGAGTCAAAGAAAGCAGGGCATGATCCAATAAGGTGATCAGTAATGTATCTAAGACTACAAGCTTATGAAGGGATGACAATCTAAGAAAAAATAGTCCTACAATAAAGATTATGTTCATTTAAATAAAACCAATAATCTTTAATTGTAGGATGTGTTACTCTCCAAATATTCACCAATTCACGAGAATGCAACAGAGGACTTATTTGATTACATAATTTTTTAGGGTGGGGTGACTTGCCAGATGAACAATCCAAATTTAACTAAGGTAAATTAATATCTGCTCCCAAAGCTAAGCATCCCTCAGAAAATACTTCCAAAGAGATCCAAAAATGTTACTAAATGTATATTGAGCTTGGTTAGGGGAGTAAACATTTATGAATGTTTATTTAATCTGATTAATATGTCCTTTTAACAAATGATCCTACCCTCTTTGTCCCTTATAATTATAGAAAGAATAAAGTTCCCACCAATATTTCATTTGGTCTTAAGTTTGTATAATCTGTCTCTTGTAATAGGCATAAGACCCTTTACATTGTAAGATATTTTTTCTAACTTGTTAGACATCAAATAAAAGCAAAAAATAGGAAGAATGAACACAAAGGTATTGAGTCTGTCTGCTTCAAAACCTATAACATTAACAGAACAAAATAATAACCAATTAAAAATGTCTCATATCTTTTTTTTTCAAATTATTCTTTTATTACCATATTACAAACAAGAAAATTTACGTTGTACAATAGCCTTTTAAGATTTTATAAACAGATATATATCTGTATTTATGGAACATATGTATAGGATAAATTGGTATAACCTTCAACTGATAACTTAATATAAATAAAGTGTCACACTTTTTTGCACTTATTTAAATAGCATAAAAAAGTGTAAGAGGTTCTCAGTAAGAAACCAGGTCCTAAAATAAATAAAAAATAACTAAAACAGAAGAATACCTGGAAACACTGACAGAGCATTTGATATGCATTGCATCTAACAAGATGCTGTCTTATGTCTGATTACTCAAAATGCATAAAGTTTTGTGCCCACATACTGTGAAAAATGGTATTTTAAAAACATAGTTTACTCCAGTTTTAAGTTTATTTGTTGCGTGTTTAGATTTTTTTGGAATTATAACTGCAAAGCATAGCACAAAAAAAATTACTGCATCAATACTTGGTTCTTTTCGTGCAAGTCCCTATTTTACCTGACATTTCCCAATCTGAAAGTCTGTTTGTAGCCTGTAGGAATGAACAGATGAATTGTCTCTTGAGACAAACTCCAATCTTTGAAAGCCACAATTCTGCTGTGCAGGTTGTGTTACAGTGCAGTATATTCTGTAAAACCATCTGGTGTTTCCAAGTTTGATCAAAATATGAATTTGGTATATCACTTTTTTCTTTCCCGTTTTTATTTGGTCTTTTTTTATACTTTGAAGATATTTTTCACTCATATCATCCATCATGTTAATGTTTTAGACATAAATCTCTGTTGACTTTCCTTGTAAGGTTATTTTGTGATAAGCTGTTTGATGTAAGATCTTTATGTCAGAAATGTAAAGAAATAAATGGAACATAAGCATGTGCCACTTAATCGCGTATGTGGAATGAGTATTCAGTTATTTGTATTTGTTCCATGGCATAAAAGAATCAACCTTTTTTGTGAGCAGCTAATGACACATGGGGGTAATGTATACTAGTGAAATGTGGGCTCCACAATATTCCAGCTATCAGATTGGCACTTATTCTCTTTTCTGATGACATAAAATATTTTTATTTCACACCATTAAGAGGGTGTGTATGGGGTGTGACCATGGACGAGGTGACTGCTAAAATGTTAATTTTTTACATTTTTGTTCTCCATTAAGGTACATATTTACACTCAGATGTTATATACTATGGCTATCGTAAATACCATATTTGTTTACGTATAAAGCAACCCTAACTATAAGGCAAACTTTTAATCTTAGAGTCCCAGGAGTCCCAGGAGACCATGTGACTCCCAGCACTCTGATTTCTGGGCAGCATGAGACTTCAGGGAGGCTGTCAAGGAGTCTAAACTGAACGACTGACAGACATTTGGGTGACTGGTGTCCCTTTTCCTAGACACAAAAAAATGGAACCCAGAAAACACCACTCTCTATCCAGGGGCTGTCCTGGTCAAACCAGTATGATTGGCAAACCTAGATTGGACAGAAACATTTCCTTGCAATTTAGTTAGCATGAAGTGTTCGTGAGATGGTGTCCTTTAATTTAATCACATTTTAGGGGGTTGTGAAACTCACAAGTTAGGACTGATGGCTTTTTGCCCTGAGTCTCTGAAGCAAAACCAACCTGTATCTAAAAAGACACTGGTTTACTCTCGGCTGTATTCACAAAGCTGAGACACAGCCGGTCTGGAAGCTGACACACGCTGACAGTGTCGGCAAGCCAGAGTAGGGCTCATTCCATTTGTCTGATTGTGGTGTGAATCTTCCTGTGATCTCTCTCTGCTAGTGCAGAGAGCTCTTCATTTTGGGGACCTCTGCTGAGCCAAAACGAGGGGTTCTCTCTGCACTAGTTATGGTCCCCTTTGCTGATCCCATGTCAAACACACCAGGGGAAACTCATGTTTCACTTGTGCTTATCTGTTAGATATGTATAAACTTGTTACTATTTTTGCTAAGGTAGGAAGCAATGCCCAGAAAAAAATAACAAAATGCTAAATATTAATGCAGCAGCAAGAAAATGTTAAATCAGTGCAGGCATTGCCCAATAATAAAAAAAATTTCAAAAAAACTCATACAATAAAAAATGTCTGCAGTCCAAGCAGATGACTAATTGTGTTTACATTAACAGTCACTCATTTTACACATCCCTCTTGTCTGTCACTTTATATGTATATGATATAATAAAATATTCTTTATGTCATATATTTGGAAGAATTTATTTGCAACTTTGCTTTTTTTATTGCTTTGCCCTGTATCCCAAAAAAAAAAAAAAACAGTTCAAATGTCAGAAATAAGTAATTCAGTATAAAATGCATTTCCGTATCATAAAATGTCTCCCTACGGGGTAAATACTGCTCAATTGCTCAATAATTCGAAATATAAGCATGTTCAATGTCTTTCTTGTGCGTCTTGAATTTTGAAAAGGTTCAGGTGCCATGGTAACAAGATTTGCAAAGCAAAAAAGATAGTACGAGTTATATACAGATATAAATACACGTATGTTCATTTTAATCTATATGCATACCAATCGACATATGTATATATGATGTATATATGTAAAAATAATGCTCTTGTCTATGAATTCACACACATATATATTACACTGGCCGTTATGAAAAAAAATGGTGCATGCAATATAGAACCAAATAGTGTCACTATTGCCGTATGCGCCAATCTATAAAGCTGACTCCCAACCCATTCCTCTTTTGGTCACAAAAAAAAGACGTCAGTGCCCTTTTTAAGCCAAAATAGCTTGTCTCTGCCATCTTTGTCCCCGAACAACTTCCCAGTGTCATCTCTGACCCCAAACTGTTTATTAGTGCCATACTTGGCCCCCAAACAGCTTATCAGTGCTTAGGGATCAGACAAAATATCAAACTTAGCAGTGAAATGCAAGCCAGATCAACAGGCAAAGATATTTGCTGTACTGGATAAGTTGCTGCAGTTCCACTAGAGCTGAGGGTGAGTCGAGAAAGGACAAGCAGCACAAATACCCGGACTGGTTGCGAATGGGTGTGGCTTTTATGCTTAGTTGGCCTAGACCAAGAGTTAGCACTGCTATCTAATAATATAAAAACCAGACAGAATTTTCTTTTTATTCCCGAAAAATGATTGTAATATTTTCTAAAGAAATTGTATGTGGAGTTTAACATGCCAAGGCTTTTTAAATTGAATAAGGGCAAGAGAGAATTTTGGGAGAGGATGTGAGGTCATAGAAGGAGTCTTGCCGTAGAGTATAAACTAATGTTCTTACTTAGCTTTGTGCCACATATGTACTATGAAGCCAAAACTGTCTAAGAGTAATAGTGTTTGAAACCAAAGTATCTTTATGCAGTTTAGAACAGTGGCAGGAGTTGAATATTCTCAAAAGCTGAGCTCTCTAGGCAGAAATGTTAACGGACCACTCCCAGCTGTTTCTGTGTGCTGTTGAGTGTATGAGTAGGTACTGACAGAGGGGTCTATTAACTTAAGTATGGATTTGCAGGTCGAGATTAGTACTAATCATGACCTCCAAACTCAAATGGACAGACCCCTGTCTCGGATTCCTCATCTGGACATGGTATTCACTAACATTTTTTGAGAGTTCGAGATGAGGCGAGTGGAGGTCAAACTCGACCTCTGAGAATAAGTCAAACTTGACCACCCACAGCTAGTTTAAATTCTAGTTTCAATTCACCCCCATTACAGCCTATGGAGGACAAAGTGAAACTAGTATTTGACTTACAGAAAAATATATAAATAAATAAAAAAAAAACTGAACCCGCTAAAATAAATTTTACAGTTATTATTCCCATAGGCATACATTTGTTTTTTATACTTTTTTCACTTTGTCACTGTACAGTGCTAATAACATTATAATTTACATGGTTTAATATATTTAGCGCTCCAGGTGGATTTATATCTCCCTTCAAAATTTAGTGAATGGCAATTTTTTTTGCTTTTCACTAAAGGGAGTTCCAGATCGGAGATCAAGATGGACTTTGGCAAGGTGTGGTGATAGGGAGGTCAATATTCATTTAGTCATTAGACTGAGTAGGTCGACTTGGGAGGTCAGCTTTTAAAAAAAAACCTGACCTCCCAAGTTGTCCTCCTCATACTCTACTTGACCTTTTGTGAATAGATCCCAAAGTGTGCAGTGTGAAAGACATTTACAACCTCCCCTGCTACCTGCATTCTTTATATTTCATGTACAAATGCAAGTATTTTTACTGTTATACGTCAGAAATTATTATTTATTAAAGTATTTATCACATGATTACCGTTTTAAAGTTTCCAAATACAGCCATGTAATTGAAAAACACATAGTAAATATACCCAGAAGTACTGAATTAATCATCAGCTTGCAAGGAAACAATCTATGTAAATGATATTTTATTTTGATAAGGCATAATGCCTAACATAATAACATGCAGTTCAATGTTTAATTACTTTATTACACAGATCACACCTTTCATTCACCAACTTTATAAATGGAGATAATTTCGAATTTCTATTCGAGTCATCAGTAGGAGCAGATGAATAGATGTACAATCTGATACACTTTTCAGAGGAAACAGAAGCTAGGATGTTGTTGTCAAAGAGGTACACTCAGAAAAAGAGCAGACTGTGATTACTTTTGATGCTTAGAATGATCTCATAAAATGACATAGGAATAGCACAAACTATTATGTTTGTATATAGGGAAATATTCTACTGATAGACCAGCACCATCGTCCGGCTGGTTCATATTCCATATTCCTATCTGACCTATCTAATCTTTTCACCCTAAATTTTACTGTGCATTAGGTGTGGGAAAATGATGTAAAGTAAGAATGCTTTCATAGACATGTTAATATTTTATTTGGTGTGAACACCCTTTAACTTCAAAACAACAAACTGGGCAGGTAGATTGTTCCAAACATCTCATGATGGTATTGCATAACAGATACGTATCTGCCTGTATATCAGCACTGAGGAAATTATTAACTCTGAACAAATTACCCACTCCATTTGCGGAAATGCAGCTCCAAACTTGCAAGGAACCTCCACCATGCTTCACTGTTGCCTGCAGACACTCATTCTTGTTCTGCTCCCCAGCCTTTAGATGAAGACACTGCTTTCTGCTACAATTAAATATTTAAACTTTTGACTCATTAGTCCACAGAACCTGTTGCCATTTTGATGCACCCCAGTTCCTGTGTTTTCCTGCATAGTTAGACACTTGGCTTTGATTTCACATCAGCACATCATTTTATGGCCACAAGTCTTCCATGAAGATAACTTATGAGAAGCCAGGACATTAGATGGGCTTGCCATGGTCCCACTGTTTTCTGAGTTCAGTCACTGTTGGACATCTTCCAATTGCAAGTAAGCATGGTATGCCTTTCATGCTGCTGCAAATTTCCTTGGTCAATTTCAGCCTCGTAGAGACCTTGCTAATTTAGCATTATTACCTTTTGTCTTGTTGCTGTGCTCAGTCTTGCCATGGTATATGACTTTTGACATTAAACTGTCTTTAGCAACCTTACCTTGTTACCTGAGTTTGGCTGTTCACCACTCTGTTTTAATCCTCCTACAAACAGGTCTCTGTTTCAGTTAATGATTTTGTGTCAACCTACATATTACACTGATGATCTTTAGTACCTGTTTGTATAATTGTTTAATCATAGACCTGCAATATGGCTAGACAATACCTGACCTTGTGCAAGTGTACACATTTATACTGTCTCATAGCTGGTAGCCATTATTAGTTATCTCTTGATCTCCCTGTGCAGTGTTTCAGTTGTACACATTTTCTTTGCCATCTAGTGGTCATTACTTCATCTTAGATTAGTCTTCCCTCAAGTTCCTGCAATTCCTTGAACCACTACAACTCACAAGCTACTTTAAAAGCCTTACTACGTGTAACCCTTAATTAGACACCAAATACTTACACCAGTCTGGGAATGGTTGCTCTAGTCCAGCTGTAGACAGCCTTCGGCACTCCTGATCTTGTTGACTACATTTCCCTTGATGCTTTTGTCACCATTATAGCTGTAAGAGCATTATAGGGCATAATCAGCCCCAGCATCCAGATTTGAACTCAGGACTTTTTTAAACTCCCGACACTTTGAAGTGCGGGAGTTTTTATACGTAGCCCCCCAAAAATACATACATACATTTATATAGGAAAGCTGGGGAGAAAACATACAGGGTACATAAGTTTTGATACATAAACCAAAAACAGAAAACAAACATGTATAGTGCAGTGCAGAATTGTATACCACATCCTCATAGTCTAGGATTGGAACCAACATTTGCTGCACAATACATTTCCTAACTGTTTTGATTTGCTCATGTCTAGAGAGCCAATCCTAGGATACAGCTTTGAGAAGATCAATATGGAGACCAACAGACAAGTTGGGATCTAGCCACATACCAAGATACTTTCAGGAATTTACCTCAGTCAGGTTATATGTCCAATTTGATCTTGATGGATATTTAAGGATTACTTAATTTATGTAGTTTAGTCCATAAAAACAATACATCGTTTTTTTAAAGTGTTGAGAAATAGTATGTTGCTAGCTATCCAACTTTCTTGGGCAGAGGCGGTATTGAGGGGGACATGTCTGCCACAGAAACAGTGCCACATCCTGCAAAACAGTTATTGAATTAATTTGCTATTGCCATTGGAGATTTTAGAATGTTGTTATGTGTTTTAATTGTGGTGGATACAGTGCAGCATGGGGAGTTATTCATGTTTTTAATGACACTCCAAAAGTTGGTTGAATTGCTTAGCTTCCTGTTCAGCTTACCAGTGTAATAAGTTGCTTTGGCATGTCTGGTTTGCTTTTTATATGTATTGCGGATGTGCCGATAAGCAGCGTGATTGTGCTCTGAGACAGTTTGCTTAAATCTTGAAAATAGAGAATCCCTGAAATGAAATAAATCCAGAAGGTCAGCCAAGAGCCAGGGCAGATGAGTGCCCCTTACGCTCACTCTACGCAGAGGGGCATGCTTATCATAGACCTGCATGAATTCAGACTGAAAATATTCAATTGCAGAGTCAAGATCGGGTATTACCATATTTTCTCGAATATAAGGCAAGGTTTTTGTCAGAGCAAATGCTACCGAGGTTCGTCCTATAATCAGACTTAGAATCAGACCTCAAATCGAGGTCTGACTATATGACTGGGATCCAGGTCCCCCGCAGAGTGCGATGCGTGCAGACATCCTCTGGTGCTCCCAGGCACTTCTATGACATTCTGGCGGTCCGTCATAGAAGACAGATATGTCAGGCAGCATCGGAGGATATCTGCACATAACGTGCTGCCCCCACTAGCCACCAGGGAGACTGGGGCAGCTGGTGGATGTATGAACAGACATCCTCCTATGCTACCCGGCACTTCCGCCAGGACTTCTATCGTATCGTGCAGACATCCACCAGCTGCCCCAGCTAGCCACCAGGGAGAGGGAGCATAAGCAAGTCTGGTGGAGGACGGGTGTACTCACTTTTGTTGCCAACGGTTTAGACATTAATTATTGTGTGTTGAGTTATTTTAAGGGGACAACAAATTTACACTGTTATACAGACTGTACACTTACTACTTTACATTGTAGAAAAGCGTCATTTCTTTAGTGTTGTCACATGAAAAGATATAAAAAAATATATACAAAAATGTGAGGGGTGTACTCACTTTTGTGAGATACTGTATGTAACAATACCTCCTCCTCTCTTATTTCTGTCTTTTTTGGAGCAGACTGACCAGGATTCAGTGACAACTGAAGTTCATCTAATTCTGGTAGTAGACTGTGCATACTGCAATGGACACAAAAGAGGCAATTACTGAAAGTGAAGCGAATGTTTATACTAATACAGAGGCCTGTGTTGGTTTCATTGGTGTTTACCAAGGCAAGAAGAAGAATGAACAAAAATGTAAACAGCTGCTTGCTCTGAGCTTTTAATGAAAACCTACAATGATCAGTGGGGGAGGGTGGGCAGTTTTATAATACCCTCCACCAGTAAGAAGTGCACATTTGCAAAGTAGTCCATATATTATTATGTAAGGCAGGGGTCTGTGTAGTGGGATGACTGGGAATATGACCTAGTAAAGCCAGGCATAATAAGAAAATAATAGTCATTTACACAATCACCAATGTCTACACTGTTTCTGATCCATATGATGTTATTTTAATGGACAAAATTAGTGTTTCTTTAAAAAAAAAAAACTTTCTAGTTAATGACACATTGAATCCAGTACCCCCACCCCAGACCACCCCCAGCGGCGACAAGATGAGTGATGCTGTGACTGGCGAATGGTGACTGTATGGATCATAATAGGGGTGGACAAGCTAGGCTTAGTGGCACGGAGATACAGATAGGGTTTTTACGGCAGGGTGGTAAAAGGTTATAATGTTAAAATACAGGAATAGAAAATGCTGTTATATAACCGTGTGGTAAATGTCCCATGAATTTTGGTTACTATTACTATTATTAATAAGGAATATGATCGTTTTAAATATGCCTCGCCGGATTACCTTGTCTGTATAGGTATAAGATATGTAATGTCTACCCTTGCTTTTTGTATATTGTCTTGTATGTTTGATTTGGCTTATTAATAAAATTATAATATATAAAAAATAAAAACAAACCTTTGACTGGTAGCACACATATATATATATATATAAAAATCCAAAGTATGATGCACTCATACACACACAAAATCCCCAAAAATACATGCACTCACGAGGCTTAGTAGAAAAATAGTTGATGGTTTAATAACTCTTTGGGCAAATACGCTATCACATGAGTTCTCTATCATGATCTACTAAGCCCTGTGAGTGTGTGTATTTTTTGGATTTATGTATATATATATATAGATAGAGAGAGAGAGAGAGAGAGAGAGAGAGAGAGAGAGAGAGAGAGAGAGAGAGAGAGAGATAGAGATAGAGAGAGAGAGAGAGAGAGAGAGAGAGAGAGAGAGAGAGATAGTATACAACAACTAAAGTGCTGATTAACCCCTTAGTGAGTTATATGCTGCATTTGATGTGCCTTGAAGACCAGAATTCCATTATTTTTGTAACATTCTTGTCATATGTTTGTATAACTGTGATTTTCTTCCTTCATGTTCATTGCACCCACACAAATTATACAAAGGACAGATGGGGCTTTCATTTGTTACCATTTTTATATGTGCAACCCACTACTTAGTGTGAAAAACATATTAAGAAATATGAAATATATGTCTAAAAAATAGTTAGTTTTTTTTTACCTTTGTCACCTTTTACATCAACCTGATATACTCTACATTTTTTTCAGTATCATATTCTGGGCTCATAACTTTAATAAAAGCATGCATTCTTGTAAAGCAGTCATCCCATTTGGACATCATTGACTATTTACAAGCAGCAATTTTGCACCCAAACTTCGGGGGTAATTTGTATTTTTTGCTAATTTTTTTTTTTTAAAGGTTGAACTAAACCTTTGGTAAATAGTTATTTTACTGTACACTTTTGGACAATGTAACAATAAATATGTATATCTACCTAAAGGTGACAAAACCATGCTTGATAGATTAATATTATATGTTTATAAATATTAATGGGTATTTGCTTATAAAATGTAGTAAAGTATAAATACATATTTTGGAAGCACCAATAGGTTACAATTGTTACATCCTTGATATGTTTATTTTTTAATTTTTTTTCTTGATAAATATAGGTTTTGACAGGATTATTAGATGTGAGCCCCCAGAGAAGTTCTAGGGCAATCTCAACAGGAAATACATACAGCACACTAGAAAGATTCTCACATAAGCAATGAGTACAGGACTACGCCTCTGTCTAGTTGCAATACTATTTGAAATAGAAGCAAGGCAGAGACCTTCAAAGAGTGTCTGCTGCATGGTGTAAAATATTAAAAAGCAATGTAATTCAAAAGAGACCTGCACAGAATAATAATTGTCTCAGGAACAGAATGATAGTATAGTGTGTTTTAATTTAATACTAAAGAATAATAATGTGTATGGCTGTACTTTAAAAGTTAAAGTAAATTATGTTTCGGATTATTACACACTATATAATTCCATCTCTGTTGCTTGCATTTTTAGCTAATGTAGTGCAAAATTAAATAGTATAACAATATATAACAAGCAATTCTGGTACTAGTGGAGCAATCTGCAGGAATATTTACATGGTAATTGTCCATTTTTAGAGCTATGTATTTTTAAAATAACATAAGTGCTTACATAATGTCTTTATAATGCAATGTTCTGTGTTGAATTTTTCATGTAAATACTATAAAAATTCTAGTTGTAGTCACTGTTGCAGTATTTGGTGTAAATTAATTTCAGTACTACTTCCTTCTTGGGTACTTCAGTTGAAATAATCTCAGATCATTAGAAGTGTTGTTGTTCTAACAAAAGGTCAGTTATGTAATGGTTTTTAGTAAGAGCTTAAAATTTGAGTGTCAGAGAAGGATAACACAAATTGCAATGATTGTTGAAGGAATTCGTTTATCATACTATTATTATATGTTTACACATGTTGGCCCAAGATGAGGGCTTAGAAGCTAGCAGTCAATGGCTTAATTTGATTAGTCTCTCACAATGGCCTCCCAGTCTTGAAGGTTTTAATTGACTAATCATAGAAGAAAGGCCTCTCTCATAAGTAGAGGCAAACACTATCCCCCACACAACCCTTCATGCTTCTCCCCCTTTGCCTCCTCTATGTCCTTACACAGGATTCCAACATCATAGCCTTGCACTTGTGTATGGATCCCTTGAGATGACTCGCAGCTCGTCACTTATTAAAGAGATATGACATCCTATTGAACAGGATAGACTTTTCAATATCACATGACAGGGTACAAGGGAAGGTTCTGCTGTCAGGTGAACCCAGTGCTCCAAGAGGCACAGGTGTTTTGTTCATCCATTGGGATTTTTCATTCTATGTTTTTTTCATTATGATGAAAAAAATCCAGATTTCTTTTTTTTTTTATTTTTTTAAGCAAGACAATTTTTTTCACTCTTCCCCAAACAAAAGAAACTTTCATTTTTTGATTTAAAAAATTGCTAAGCATGAGCGAGTTATCCTAAAACTACTTTCTTTTTGCAAATCGCATATGCATGATTACACTTTTGGAGTTTAATCAGACTTTTCCCAATATTAGAAATTTACACATGGCTGAAAATGCTTGAATATTTACAACGAATGAAGCATGCAATTCAGCAAACACTTCTGTATGTGATCTGGGGATTAAGCTAAGTCAAGTGGAAAATATACAACCCAAACTTTTCTAAGTAATCTGCTGAGTACACATTCTGTCAAAAAAAGGTAATTAAAGAGCCATAAGTCAACAGCATAGCAGTAAATTAGTACATCAAGTTCTGAATGTTTTAAAAATATATTTCTACTATGTAATAAACTAGAAATCGTGAAGAGAGAGAATATCAGTCAGTGAAAAATAATAAACATTACTATTCACTAAAAACCAAAGATGGTTTGAATTGGGAGGCTAGTCAGACTT
Source organism: Pelodytes ibericus (assembly GCA_036172795.1). Lineage (NCBI taxonomy): Eukaryota > Metazoa > Chordata > Amphibia > Anura > Pelodytidae > Pelodytes > Pelodytes ibericus. Next base: position 126,386,637 of record CM069858.1, on the reverse strand, counting down.
TGCTGTCCAAACCCCTCCCAAACTCCCCTCCCTTACAGTTAGCGAGTTGCATAAAAATAATTTTAAAAAATGAGAAAAAATAAATAAAACTCCCATCCAGTAAAAACCTGCATCAGCAACTCCTGGCAGCATTCTTTTTATAGGGGGCAGGACAAGTATGTGTTAAGGGTCCTGGGGCCCTTACAAAAAGCTGCTGATGCTCCTGGCCCTGATTATAAATAGTAGGGGCTGGGACACTTACCTTGGCCTCCCATACGTGTAAAGGGTTCTGGGGGTCATATGGGGAGCCCCAGAACTGGTTTTGACAGGGGCTGTCATGTTTATTTACCTTTAATGGTGGAAGCACTTTGCAAACTAAGTCCAACTTGACAGGCTTCATGGTTGGAAATCGATATTAGTGCTAACTCCATCCAATGACATGGTACACAGGGATTGGGTAATGAGAGTAACATGATCAATCTGTTTATAAAAGAAAAAACTTGAAAGACCATAACCTTTTGATCACATCATGGAGCAGCTTCTCCAGCCCAGCACTGTAACTCAATACAAGCTTTGTCCAGTGGTTCTCCTTTAATCAGTGTTTTCATCCTGATAAGTATACTCTATTGCTGCTGTATGTTTGGTTAATTTTAGTGTATTATTATTATTTAGTGCTTTGATTAAACTAAAAGCATTTGTTTGGATAAGACTTGGGTGGGGCAAAAGCATTATTCCTATATAAAATGGTTGATGTGTATATAGCATTGTGATATTGTTCTAGATTACAGTTGCTGCTGTACTAATCACTTTGTTAGTTAAAGTGTATACATACATATATTTGTCATCTTTTCTAAGGTATATGAGCTGTCTTAGTTTATGTATATATATTTAACACATGTGGCATGTATCACAAAGGAGCATGGTGACTCCATTTTGTTTTTGGGAGCCAACCTGGAAGGTGTTAGCAGATACCAATTGATTTCATGTGTGGTATTACTTAAAATATTTGGGACCTTAGTGATGCTAGGATTATTGCATTAATTATTACATATAATAATCAATAATTGAAATTCCATATTACTAGTCATTTTCCTCAGAGGTCTGTTTAGTCAGAGGAACCCGTAAGAGGTGAAATGCATGTTATCATGGATGCACCCTTTGAAAGCTACCTCAATTGGTTCAAAATATCAGTTATCACAGGAGGAAATATAATTATGTTGTATTTATGCTCCGGCAATGTAATACAGATTTGGTGTAGTATAATGCTATATTTTATAAGGGAGTTAATTTTTTTTTAGATTACTTTTAGATAAGGGTTTATTGCTCTTGATAAGCACAATTCCTTGTTTAGTATACAGTATCCTAGCCACAGACGGATACATAATATAATTTTAGTTTAATAATTATTGTGACTAGAACAGGATATGACTACAGATCCCATTATGCTCATCCAGAAAAAAAAGTTTCCATGGTGCTGGCTGAAGATGATGGAAATTGAAATCACACATAGCTGAATGTGCAAAATGACTCAAATATGGCACATACAATTATTCTTAAACACCTTAGGTGATTTTTTTTACATACATAAGAATACTGATGTATTATTTTTAATTGCTATTCTAACTACTGCTTATATTTAAAGGCATAATTAATTGAGATTCTATGCTTTGAGTTTAAAAGACTTCAAACAGATACAGAGATCACAGAGCAAAACACAATGTTCTTGTTGTAAATCCTCATGGGAAATGTATACCTGATCAGGTCCAGTTGTCTGCAAAGCATTGCTTCCAAGCTTTAAAAGGACACTCCCGCCAAAAATTGAAAAGGTTTTTTATTTTGTATTGCGTGTTTCAGATATGTCTTTTGTTTTTGTTATGTGACTGTATTTAATAAAATATTTAACTAAACAAATGTGACTAGGCACCATCTTTTTGTGAAATATAGGGCTTTTGGGTGCCCTCCCCCAGTGACTTTACAACACTAGTATCTCACTTTGGGGCTGGGGACACAGAATGTAGTGTATAAGTCTGATTTCTGACCATAGACTTGCATTGAATAGGAGGGTAATGTAACTATTACATAACAAGAGGCAGAGGTATGATCCAGTTTGTTCATGTCAATCTCCTCTCTGTGTGTTGTAAGGCAGGTAAAAAAAAATGTTGAACACAGCCACCTAGTCCTGCCCTCTAGTCATACACAGGAGTCAATAAGAGAGCAGGGGTGTATCTTATGACATCATCATGCAGGCACTGCCCACAGTTGTAAAGTGAGACTGGTTGGAAGATTTTGGATGATGTTGCATCATGGGAAATATTCACAAAATGGAGCCAGGAGATAAACACCTAATTTTATTTTTATTTTTCTTTGCAATTAATCTAATCATATATATAAAAAACAGTGACACCTGATTTATGTATGTGTTTGTTTTAAATGACCAGGTTATCTAGTTACATCTTATGTATGTCTTAAGTGGTAAAATTCCCTTTAATAGTGTATAAACCCCTCACAATGCCCTATGGTGCTTTTGTCCTCAAGGACTAAAACACCAAAAAGACAATCTAGTAATCCTGGCCCCAACCAAAAAGTGATTGGGAGTCAGGAACTCAGCCAGAGATCCAATTAGGGTCTCTAGATGATTTCAAATCCCCGTGGGGCTCTACCAAAACACTATGAGTCCTTGCGATGTCACTCGTGATGCCACGTCAGAGTAAATCCACTTAAAGTGGTCTCATTTGATAGAAGGGATCTCACTGTAATATCCTCTCCCCCCTGCACAGGGAGATGCAATGAGCTGCAAAGCAAAGAAAATTTGATGCCATCCTCAGTCCTGTGTATTAGGATGGCATAAAATGGCATTATGTTCAAAAATGGTTAAGGGAAAAACTCCCATAATGACCTTTATTTCACTGCTAAAATGTTGCACTGCTACATTGTGTAAACTAATTAAGCTTAAAGGAGGAATTGGGAGGGTTACTGATACTACAATGACATTATTAGTAAATTCTAGGTACCAAAGATCCAATATTTTTGTGAATATATTGTGATGGAATTGTGATTTCCTTTTTTTTTAAGGGGACTAAGGATGACTTTGAAATGGCACTCACACTCATCACCTATCTCGGGAGGCTTCTCAATAAAGAGAATGCAGGGATGGATGCTAAAGCAACAAGTCTCTGGCGTGCAATGGAGATAGTTAATAAGTGCTTCCTATAAACTGTGGTTACATGTTTAAACCAGTCATAGATGAGCGGTCAGGTAATGTAAAATATGGTATGCATAAGTGAATTTAAAAATGCTGATCCTCCTTCATTTTTTTTATTTAAGGTTACAGTGGCATAAATATTTTGCCTTTAATTCAAAATAGGAAATAAGGCGTGTTAGATTTTGATAAGCTTCAGATGTGTGAAACTATTTTGTAATTCAGTTGCACTGAAAGAGAAGCACATTTTGTTTTGTACAGTATTCTAAGTGTACTTCGGAAGAGACTGTAGCAAATATGTTGATCCTGTCCCTGGCTGTTCCCTGATTTAGTTGAAATTGATAGGGGAGATTGTCTGGTTCCTCTCTAACACTTTTGCCTGAAGCCATGATGCTCTTACTGCAGGACCAATAAGAAAACATCATCCACTGACAACCCATAAGCACACACTTACTGGCAACTGTTCAACAGTTAGAAATGTCTGTTCTTTAAAGTGCAGACCACATCTCTCCTGGACTATTGGTAATGTAAATATAAAATTGTTGCTTCCGTTAAAAAAAAAGCAGACATTAATTTTAAAGTATAGCACTTGCTATAAAGTTGAAGTTTACCACTTTAAGATTTACTTCTATACTATATATATATATATTTTTTTTTTTATAAAGAGCAATTCTTGGGCAACATCCTTAAAGTTGAGCAAAAACCATGGACACTATGAAATCATCCTGCTGATTGTTCCAACTTTGCACTTTTACCCACAATAGCTCTTTATACTTAAAACTCAAGGTTGCCAAGATAATTCCTTCCCTGCTATTATTTTCCCATTTAGAGAACACACTCTCACTCAGTACTGACCTCTGAGGACCTTATATATGGGCTTATGTATTTACTTTTTATTATACATAATGTTTCTTCATTAGAAAATCTTTTTTTTTATTGTGAAAAAGAAAGTTTAATTGTCCTTTTCCATCAAATCTATGAATGTTGGGAAACGTGAAATATTAGGACAACTGGGTTCTGTTCCTTCAAAAACTCAACTGCACTATTAACTGGCTAATTTTGTGCAACATATACCATTTCAAATAGCATCTTTTGATATCTTTTACTGGGTCAGATCAAAATAGTGTAGATGGAACTGTCCTTTAATTGACGTTGGTCCTTTATACTGTAATCACTAGCATTCAAAATCAGTATTGCACAACTATTGGTAACTTGGCTAATTACTATATCATGATTTTAGCAGTCTCCTCTCTATCGATATTATGTTTTAGTTTAGTGGCAAATGTTCTCTCATGGAGTTTACATAGAACCCTTTCAAAACAATGGTGTAAAGTGTTAATTGTTTGGCCTCTAAAATGAACAGGATAGATGTTTGATTTACATTTACACACATATGACAATGTCAACTTAAGATGACCATGGCTAACAACCTAATTAAATGGTCACCACAAATTCTTATACGTGTGAAATTTGTTCCATCTTCTTTATGGGACTCTGATGACTTGAAAATTTCACATCTGACTCGTGAAAGCTGATATTTGTTTCATTCCTGCTGCCACTCATTTATGGAGGATGTACATTAGCGGTATGAAATACGCAAATAGCATGTTGATCTCTAACCTTCATCCGAGGACACAGATGACATGGCTAAGAAGTAGGTATTATCAGTGCCACTGTCGGGTTTGGTCCGGGTTGGTAAGACAGGGAGCACAGCGCAGGGATCACCGCTGAAGGCAAAGGGCCACCAAACAGTGCAGTCCAGAAAAAATGGTATCCGAGGAGTAGGCAAGAGAATAGTCGGGGACGTTCCAGAGGTCAGGGCAGGCAGAGAAGGGTCACAATCGATAGTCCAAGCCGGGGTCACAATCAGAGGAGAGGTATACAAAAAACAGGTGAGGTCCAGAAACAGGTCAATAGCCGGGAATTCAATAAGGAGGAGGAATCAGGAACTGTAGCAGAGGGAACAATACGAAGTACTGCATCTTGAAAACGAGCAAGCACTGAATGAACAGTGCCTGCCTGTTTTATAGCCTGCCAGTACCTAGCTCCTCCCACCTCTCTCCAGGTGAACACTAATTGCACCTGAGAAGCCTAGGGAGAGGGGTGGGACCTAGCTCCTGCCTGTTATACACTCCTCCTTGTTCTGTCCAATGATGGTGCACTATCCGAGCGCAGGACACGCCCCCTTGATGGTAGTCCAGTACTCGTGCCCCGTGAATCGCGGGGCGCGAGTTACTACAGGCCGGGGATGCGGCCTACCTCGCGCTCGCGCGGCCCTCCTGCTGGGTGCCTGGAGCTGGGAAGCGGCAGAGTCAGGTAGGGGATCCTGCGGAAGGGGCCGCGGCGGGCCGTGGTCCCGACAGCCACTAATATCACAATCAGTGCTTGAAAAAATAACCCGTTTTCTGTAAGGTTAAAGCTTCAGGATATATCTTTTTGAGCTAGGTTTTCTGGCTAGAAAAACATCAACCTTCTGCCAGACACGATCATCTATTTAGTCATTCTGATGATTTTTGAATTTGCGAGACTTGTGTTTTGTGATTACTTCCTCCGATTTCATGGTGGAAGCAGTTCATTTGCATACCATGCCACAGGTGAGGTCATAAACAGGACACTCTACAGGCACATTTAAAACATATTTTCTCCTAATTTAGGCATTTTCTTGCAGTTTTGCTAATACAGTGCATAAATAATTCACATGCACAGCAAAAACAATGTTCAGGTGATATTGTCCATTTAAAGTCAAGATGAGCAATTAACACTTGATGTCACAGGGAAGACATTTTTTGTTTACACTGATTGTACACATTCCTTTCGTGATCTAAAATCAGGGTACAAATATAGTAACCGCTACTGACGATAATCAGTATCCAATAATTTGATGCCAAATTAGACTTTTTTTGAGTGTTATTACCTGGGGGCCAGATAGTGAATAGAAATAATTGTGGTGACAGTCCTACCTCTAATAGGGTGATTTGTTTAAAAAAAAAGGGTGTGCTTTGGAGATTATAGGTTTCAGTTCAGAACAGTCCAAATATGGGAAAAAGTTAATACTGCATCTTCAGCTAAATGGAGAAGTCTGAGGGTTAATCTTGTGAAGTCTTGTGGGGACTAAATACCATCTGAGGAATATTTTATAATGTGTCTCTATTATGTTTATACAATGTATATTTTTCCACTGAGATATTCCACTGACCCAGTCCTCCCAAGAAAAGGAGATACCCAATAATATATGTTAATGTATATTCAGACATATACGTGTGAATTACCTAACTTTTTCTGACGTTACTAATTGGGATTCATGTGTTTTAATATGGGACTTTAAAAACAACAGGTATTTCAAATATATGTTATATTTTCAAATATTCTATTTTGGCATATATGATGATCCATGAGTTTTCAGGGTATGCCCAGACGTTGGTCCCTAGCTCGCTGCACCTAGAGGGATACCAACCGTACCAAACTGACGAAGCCAATGAAAGCAGAAACGTACGTCTGTGGTTGCTGTATTCTTCGTGCAGGGGAGACCAGCCAGGCTATTTGGATCTGGACTGCCCTTATGGGTGGGACCAGTCTGATATGCTAATGGAAAAGGTTTCCTCGGTAATGGTGCAAGTGAGCAAGAAATGGTGATTCCTCTCCCGAGTAGGTTACAACCTATAGGGCCAGCTATTTTTGCTTTTGCCCATTCTCTCTCTGAGAGAGATCCCACACCTTTGTTTTTTATTTACCATTTTTCCCCACAAGTGTTACCACTTAAAATAGTTTTCTTATATACTTTTTGGCCCTAAAATGTGCAATTCTCCAAATCAGAGAATTGTAATCCTTGAATGTCAAGTAAAATCAACAAATTTCAAACCAGTTAAGTGAAATTCAAGACGATAGGAATAGAAGAAATCCTATGTTTTATCAGGGTAAGTTTCTCACCTAATTGTGAAAATATATTTTAGATGGAAAGGATTTTGCTATGGTAGAATTTTACAGCTGATATGGTACCAGCATCAAAATTATTCAGGATGAAAAGGATATTGTTAGATTTGAACTATGACAACTAGTCTATGGCCTGAAACAGTCGACAGCATTATAAAAGAAAACCCCAAGGAGATATTAACTGCCACCTCTTTGCTAATAAAGTCAAATTTGTCACAACTTGCTCAAAACCCGTGATCATCTTCACAAGTCGTCATGTGTTAATTAAATTTAGAGAGAAGATTGGATTTGTTTTGATGAAGATAAAATTGTGGGTTATTTAATATAGTACTGGTTTCTATAATATTAAAATTAAGAAAATATTTCTTTACATTTATTCTTTACATTTTTACACTGTATGGTTATGTATATTGTTTTATTCGTTTTTTGTTTTTTTGTGAGATCATTTTTCAATGTTACAAATATTTTACTGGTTGTTTAGGTTAGCTACATCAGACATTGGTTTATTTTGAGTGATGTAATAAGGGGGCACAATAACCTCCGCATTCATTGTTTTTATTACATAAATGCGAATTGTATAGTATATGTTTATTTGTATATTTTTTACATGGAAAAAATGTAATAAATACTAAATTCTAAAAAAATAAAAAAAGAAAGAAACAGGCAATTGTTGCTTCATTCCCCAAATGTTCATGCTCTGCTGAAAATGGGAATGCAGGTGAATGTATCCTTGTAAGATATATTGATAAATATCTGATTTATGTCATTCATGTGCCATTCACCAAATTCAGCACATTTGCATCTGCTGATTCTTCTTAAAAACAAACCACAGACAATGTGAAAAAAAAAAAAAGAACATAGTACAATGTTGCTAATATACACTACCATTAAAATGTGTGGGATCCCTTAGGAATTACCTTGTTTTCCATGAAAATATTTTTAGAGTTTAAGTTTAGAAATAATGATTTTTAATTCAAAATGACAATTTCAACATGTCTTCAAGATGTTTTCATCAAATAATCCACCGTTTGCAGCAATTCCAGCCTTGCAGACCTTTGGCATTCTAGCTGTCAATGTGTAATCTGAAGAAATTTCCCCACATGCTTCCTAAAGCACCTCCCACAAGTTGGGTTGGCTTGATGGGCACTTATTAACATATAGTCAAACATCTCACACAACAGCTGCTTCTAAAGGGTTTATGCATATTTTGGACCTGTATATGGGTTATTGTCCTGTTGTAGGAGGTAATTGGCTCCAATCAAGCTCTGCCCAAAAATGGAGTGATAACCTTCCTTCTCCAAGATCCCTTTTGCCCTATTCAAACCTCCCACTTTACCACCACCAAAGCACCCACAGACCTCCACATTTTCTCCACTGTGCTTGGCAAATGGCTTCAAGAATTCCTCCAGCATCCTTTTATTTGATCTACATCTCACAAATGTTCTTCTTTGTGACCCACACACCTCAAACTTTCGTGTGTCCATAACACTTTTCTTCCACTCTTCCTCTCTCCAATGTGCATGTAGTTTTGCCAATTTTAATCTTTATACACAATACATAGAGAAGTCAGGCACAACCATACAAACACACCTTGAAACTCATTTCAGAATAACTGAAATTACTTTAAGATGAGTTTGCATAGTTGTGCCCTGGCTTCCCTACGTATTGTGTTTTAATATTGGTCACTTCAGTAGCACACTATATTATGTGTGCTGTTTCTGCGTGTACTTGCGTTTAATTTATTTGTTTCTTCATCTTAATCTTTATGACTTTTTCTTTGCAATTCTGTCTAGATGGCCAGTATCCTCGAATCTCCTCTTCACTGTTGATGTTGAAACCAGTTCTAATAAAGGGACTCAGTGCACCCATGTAGATGTTCCATTAAAAACCAACTGTTTCCAGCTACAAATGTCACTTACAACATTAACAATGTCTACATTGCATCCATCTTTTCTTTCAAAAACAAGGACATTTCTATGACCCCAAAATGTTGAACTTTTTTTTAATACTTACAGTTTGAAGTGAATAAATAGCTAGAATGAAAAATGTATCAAGAAGATGAGCACATAATTAATAGAGGAGGGAAGGAATCTATGGAAACAAGAGGTGTACAATTCTCTGTCTAAAAATGTTGGGATAACAAATGAAGTAACAATTTAAAACAAGGAAATTGGATTTTTATTAGAAAAGCAGGGTACATAACAGAATTATAACATTTAAACACTCAGAATATTAATCTGATGTTCCTTGTGAAAATACAATTGCTGTTTTGAAGTGAAGAAGAAATACTCTCCATTTTTTAAGAAATATTGGGAATTGCTTTGGGTGTTTTTTTCATGAAAGAGCGACTTGATGGAAATTGACAAAATAATTAAAATTTAAGACCAAAGTAACCGAGTTTGAAAAAGTCTCCTATTCAATTTTGAATATTCCAATAAAAAGCATTACATTTTCTAGATAACAAAGTTTTGCACTATACATTCTCCGGAGATGTATCCAACAGTGTGATAATAGCAATCGTTAGGGTGATATAGTTGAGTAGCTGTCAAGGTATTTGTGCATTGAAAGATGTCAGTACAATACAAATCTTAAAAATTAAGTTAAAGGGATTCTGTGAATCTAAGCATTGCTTGTATTGTGAAAGTTTATTTATAAAAGTATAAATAATTAGCTATACATTGTGTTATCAGAGTTACACGCAAATGCATTAATTTAGAGAAAAATGTGTTTTAAAGAGACCAAAACACCAAACACACAACAGATGTGCATGAAGAAAATACTGAATTGAAAGTATCTGTGCTTTTAACACTGATACAAATACTGTAAGTATGTTATTTTAAGGCAAAAATGTTAATGATATGATGTAGGAATTAATTTTGGCTACCGATTTCTAAATACATGCATTATCTTTTCTTGGATATATACTGAAGTTGGTAAAGCAAAGGGTGCTGTTGTTATAGAATTCTTCTTTAGAAATGAATGCAGAGGAAAAGGAAAATAAGTGTTTTTTTTTCAATATTTCTACATACACAAAACTTGAAAATATGATGGCACTGATATGGTTGCAAAAGTTTATTCAAAATGGATGTTTTATAGATGATATAATTCACAATTTATGCAACACTGTTCATCACAGTTCACCATTTAGTGAATGGACACCATAAACATTCATATTTATATACATAGACATTGCTACACATACAGGGCATAGCATATTGAAAATGAACAGCATGCTTTCCTATTGGGGACTACTGTCCCACTCTCCTTTCAACATTAGGATGCTCTGTGACACTCGTAGAGAAAGTAGATTAAGCACATGCTAACCTATAATACATATCCTCACTAACCAACTGTACTGTGCAAGCATAAATGCCTGGTTAGTTTGCACTCTATATGGAACCCATCACAGCATATGTGCTGGATGGCACACTGGTTTATAGCCCACACTTCTAAAAGATATGCCCCCGGCTACCCACATTGGCTGTTGAGTGGTATTTAAGTATGCCAAGTGGATACTTCACAAATGCCATTCAAAACATTAAAACATAGTAAGCAAAATAGATATTTACCAAAAGTTAAGACTACATATGTTTGATTATGATACAATTTAAGGACTGGTTTTATGACATCATGAATAATTAAGCCTATTATTAAGTGCAATGTGCAAAATGCACAAGTCTGCTTCGGTAGACCCTGTGTCTAACTGCCATGTGAACATGTATCAATAAAGTACTGCAATATTTTTCACTCCTCTTTGTCTGTGAGTGCCTTTTAAATGTACTATTAATGTATTACATTTGCATTTTAATCTACTGAATTTGCTGCTCCACCATACAGTGTTTGTGGTTACATGGTTTCTTTTTGAGGACTGCAATGTTTTTAAATGTCAATTGTTGTTTTTTTATTAGGGAATTCCATCACCAAAACATTGTTTATACTGTGCTAAAAATGATCTATGCGTTGCACAGAATTGCAAGCACATGCTTAACTAACAGAAATGTATATTTTAAATGTATGTGTGGTGTCTCCTGTTTATAACATCACCTTGTGGCATGATATGCTATTTACACATTTCCTATTGAAACTAGTTAATTTGAATGTAAAAATGCAAGTGATGTCATAAACAGCAAACCACATTTTGTAAAAAAAAAAAATCTTATTTTATGCAATTACTTGCAATTCTGCTAAAGCCACACATATCATTTTGTACATTCACAATATAAACGAACAATGTTCAGGTGACAGAACCCCTGTTACGCAGATTCTAAAGTTAGGGAGAGTCAAGTTAGTACCAGAATATACTGTAGTCTAGGTATTTGATGATAACAAAATGTCACAGTCCTTAAAGGGTCAATATCACTTACATAAGATGGAACTAGATTACCTGTGCATTTTTCCTATGTTTGAATGAATTGCATATGAAAGTAAAAATAAAATTAGTTGTCTATCTTCTTCATCCATTTAGCGAATTTTACCCATGATGTAACATTCTCCAAAATCTTCCAGCAAGTCTCATTTTACAACTGTGAGCAGAGGCTGCATGATGATGTCATAAGATACACCCCCCTACTCTGTTACTGGCACCTGGCTCCTTTTTTTTTTTTTCTTTTTACCTGCATTCCAACACGTCTGGAAAAGATATGGTATTGACCTGAACAAACTGTATTATAATTGTATTTTATTTTTTTCATAAAATAAACTCACATAACAAAAACAAAAGACATCTCTGAAATCAACAATGCAAAAACAAAAAAAACTTTTAATTTTTTTGGTGGGAGTGTCCCTGTAAGGTTGATTAGTAACACCCCACCTCCACAATCCTCCACAACTTAAATAGAACAAAAAGGAAATATTTCTTATCCACCAACTTAAAAAAATCAAGTCTGCACAAGTAGTTTTACGTATGGGATACAGCTAGCATTTCAGCTTACTATGATTAGCACCATGGACAGCAGCAATGATTTTCTAAAACGCTGCCCCATAGGTTATGGATAATTCAAATGCTGATTTATACTAACATGCAAATAAGTATATATTTTTAAATATGATTTAAATGTTGATACAGAAGGAATCATTTTGAAGGCCTATTTTAAAATAACACTCTCACTTAGACTACAATTTAAATCCATAGATATTTGAAAGGCCATTCCAACTGGAAAATAAATGTATCGATGATTATATATCCAGAAGTACACAAAGAATGATATTCTTGTCTGACATTGCACAACTTTCATGTACTCATGATATGGTAAATAAATATATATGTGTGTGTATACACGTTATTTTAATGCATTTGATACAAAATCAACCTTTAATACAAATGGCTCCTTGATAAATGCAGCGTAATGGCTAAGTATAATCCAAGTAAATAGATCAAACAAGCAAAATGACAATGTTATTGGCATGCGACTTATGGCAAATAACAGTAGACTGTCAGTATTTTAGCAACGTTTGAGCCAATTAATGTCTCAAAGCATTTTCCTTTGTCTTGATGCTCAGTCAGGAAGAAATATAAGCTGCTTGTACCATGGACCCTATCATCATTCAAAATTAATCAATTATTTCAGCTGTAGCATGGACATGAAAGTGCATTCATAAAAGTCTTAAAGAATTACTTTAAATAAGTAGCAAAATGTGTACTATAGGTGAAAAAACATTGAATACAGATGGCTAAATAGAGCTCATACTAAGATCTTTAAAATTATTTATACTGAGTAATACATGTGTATATAATATTGTTCATGATAATAGAGGCTAATAGAGATAATTGGATTTTTTCACTCTTGTGATCATTTTCAGAAATGTGACACAAATGAATCAAATTCTAAAACAGATCTTTGTGGTAATACAAATGATATAATTGTGTCCCCAGCAGTAAATACAGCACATTGTGTAGGTCCAGCATTTACTGCAGAGCACTGCTTAACACTGTTTAGCAAATTAAGTTTAGGATGTAATCTAAATTATTTATCTATAAAATATAGGATACACTGAAATTTCTCTTATTTGCAAGTATGTCCTGAGTAAATTGCTTCACATAAGAAGCAAAATGAGGCGCAATGTATACTGTTTGAGTAATTCACTAAAAAGTGAGTTACAGGTTAATTAAATAGAGATGAATATTTAAAACATTGCCTATTTTTTATGTCTCGAAATCCATATTAGACCATGCCAAACATAGACAAGCTGCATCTACAATGTATACGTATCAGGTTAGTTGCATCAAATATACAGCCAAAAAAATGAATGCAGAATTTAATCATTTCACATAGACACAGCAAAAATTGTATTATGTGATTTTTACAAAGCTGTAATTTATTATAGGATTGCCATTTGCTTGAATTCAAAGTCAAAGCAAACATTTGTACCTAACAATAGAAAAAGTAATATCATCTAGTGAGTCATCCCTCACCCTGTCTCATACACATGGGTTTACATGAGAAGAAACCTAAAGCTCCAAAAAATCAAAGGTTGCCTTCAATTCAAAATGTCTGTGGCAGTAGTTAAACACGGTTTGGGGATTCTACCTCCATCTACCAATGAACTGGAGGACCTCCTTTTCGAAGAATGGAAGTATTTGGATGTGTTACTCTAGCACTATACAATTCTAAATATAAATACAGCAAAGTACTGGTAGACATGAACCTGCAAATCACATTTGACTGTTTGTTTCAGGGTTCCCTCGCTTTTAAGATGGTTGAGCAGCTAATTTTATAGCATTTACAGATTCACAGGCATAGCTAATTTAAAAAGCGCACTGCATGTACTGTACATTCTTTAAAAAAAAAACACTTCAAATTGAAATGGTCATAGTACTGCTCCCATTATGGCATGTTAATACCCACCATCAAATCCTTAAGTAGAGCATAGTGTTGTGCATAATATAGTATTTATTACTCAATTATCATGTTTCTACCATTCTATCGGTTGATGAAATTACTTGTTATACATCAAGTATACAGATTAAAGTTGTCAGTACCAGGTTAAAACACCCTGACCATTATGTGCTCTATGTTGGTAAATCCTATCTCAAAGTTCACATTACTAATAGTATTTTGTTTATATGTGTCTAATCTAACAGAAGTTTTTCCGATCTTGCCTATTGAGAGATTTGTTTATGACCTCTTTTATTCCATTCATCTAGTGTATCAATATCCTGCTGATTGGCCCTCATAGGGTTAAAATCAACTGTCAGTAAATTAGGTATCTAAGCCAGATGAAATTCTCAGTCTGTCAGGACTTTTCTCCTAGGATACCAGGGGTAGCAAAGTTCAACAGAACAGCACAATTAATTCAAGATCACTTCAGAATATAGAAAAAAAGAAGAAGGAACAAAAGCTACAGAAAAGAAAAGGTTGCTTTAAGCTGAGCCCCTGTCATCCTAGGGATTTATTGTTAGTTTCTAAAAATCTAATTTTTCTTCCTTCTCTCCCAGTTCCCTTTGCTTATTGGTATTCTTATAATAAATACCTTACGTGAATTTGTACATTTAACTACTAGTGAGAGCTCCAGAAATCAATTTTAGGATTAGCCACATGTAAATACTCATTAAAACACTGCAATGAATGAATAAAAATGAGAGCTAGAATACAACGTATACCGGTTAAAGACCTTTTCTGCTACTTTTTTACATTTTTTATTTGTGTAGACTGGGACTGAGTTTCTTACTATAACTGGGACTTTTGCTAAAGCATCAAAAAATAGCATGGGATAGACTACAGTTATTAATTCTGACACCTCTATATTTTCTTTGTCCAGAAGACTTTTACTTTGCTGCTCTAATCTTAATAATGCTTTTCGTGAGCAGATTTTGCAAACACAGGGTAAAAATTTCCATGCCTCTACAAGCATTAATTAAAGACCATCTCCCTTGGTAATTGTTAGCATAACCAAAATCATTCTTTAGACAGGAAAAGGGTGGAAAAAAAACGTGAGGAAATAGAAGAAAAAAAAATCTACATATAAGATTAACAACTAAATAAAAAAATAAAATATATAATAAAAATGAAGACTGTCTCTCTTTGATTAGAAAAAGAGAGGCGAAACAGATTGTTGGCCCTTAAAATAATAACATAATTAAACAAATAGTATCTCTTAACACAATATGTAAAATATACATTTACAAAAAAGATGACCCTTAATGTCTAAACATATTTATGTTATACAATGAATTAAACTCAGAGGTACCCAAAGATCATTTATATGTTACTAAACGATTGCTCCTATGATCATCAGTTAGCATTTTCGTAGCCATAAGATGTTTAATAATTATTGTAGCTCTGATTTCTGACAAGTGCTTTTTCAAAGAACCATGATGTTGCTTATGATAAGATAAAATAATGGGATACTGGTGAATTTAAATAATGCATGTTTTTAGAGACATTGTGGGAAAAGAATATGTTCAAAGGGAGTATGACCAACTGGGTGAGACCTGGAATTCTCCACCAATTGTGCATGAACCCAACGTGCCTTGGTTAGTTGACCCTAACTCTGCTTATATTTCATTGATCCCAACTCTGCCCTTTCAACTGCAATGAACTCCCACCTTCTTCCATGATATGCAGGACATCTTTCTTTGTTTAGAATGCAGTAATGGGACCTTTCCATTTCTCCAGTCAAAGGCTACAGCAATTTGGATCTTGAATTGTGGGGATTCATTTGCAGATGTATACAGATTAGGAAAACACTGAACATTTTATTGGTGGACATGGGTGATACATCTACAAATGCTTTGTTTGTGCCTCTAGGTGACACTGGGAATAAAGGTGACATTTAGCTATAGATCAGAAAAAACGCTATAATGCAAAAAATCGCAGCAAATCAGCTTACATGACAGTACCTTACCTTTATTGTTAGCAGGGAGTGAGAGGGTCCAAGTGACTGTACCTCTCATGGGTTCAAATGGAGACTCAGAGTTAAGCAGAGGCTTTCCAGACACCTCATTGGAAATGAGAGACTATACACAAAAATACAGATATTTGACATAGCTGTAAAGTGTTCAAATATTACCATGTATTTATCATCCTACTAGCATTTCAGGTAATTTAGCAATTGTTGCAGTACATTATGTATGAACACTGGAGGTGATTGTATAATGGATTAATATAGTATACAATTTGAACAAAAAAATATATTATTGTAAAAAAACAAAAAACATTCAGAAAAATATGATCACTTCTTGACATTCTTTGATCTGCTTATGCTGGCTATATTGTAGTGCTACTTCTGCATGTACACTAAGCACAGATAGCTCCTAACTTCCTAATGTCTGATTTTTTGTAGACAGACTGGATTTGGGGCATGAGCCCCACTGTTCAACTTTGCCCCACCAGTGTCCTACTTCCTTGGGAAACTGGGAGACAAATAGACTACATAGTCATTTTCAGCAACTATGTACATGCATTCAACTTTGATAGATCAGTGACCGGTATACTGCACACAGCTCTGTGTGTTTGGCTATTTGACACTCTCCTTTAGAAGACTTTGGACCCAAGTTCAACATGCTGCTGGCCCTTCTGAATGTTGAGTGGTTTCATCGCTGAGCCATTAAAGCATTGCAGATTCACTAAGATCATACAAATTTAAAGATATATTTTTTACACCACTGGAAGACAGATATTTCATGACCATTTTGTACTGACTACTAATGTAAAATGTATGTGTTGTATGAACTATTTGTAAGTTTGAAGGTAAACTAAGTAGCCAATCAGACTGGTAAGCCCTATTGAGTAGGTATGCAAAATAGGTTTTCATTCAAAGTATTAAGTACTGTAAATGAAATAAATATTATGCACTTGGCTTCATAGATATGACATTCATGTTACCGTATTTGCTTGATTATAAGACGACCCTGATTATAAGACGACCCCCCCAAATTTGTACATTCCTTTAGGAAAAAACGAAAAGCCTGATTATAAGACTACCCTATAGGAAAAAAGTTTAACTTGTATATATGTAAATTGATTTTTAATATTTAATAAAAACTTTGTGACGAAGTGCCCTTCGCCACTTGGTCTTGGAGAGGCCTGTTTGCCAGCCTCCTCCCCTGTGACTATGGCCCTGGGGTGTGTGGCCCTTTAAAAATGCCCAAAAAGGTAACTTTTGAACTTCTGGGTGGAATTGTTTGATTTTTAGTTATTTTCATATTTAAAGTATGCTGATTCTGAAAATGTATGTTTTATGTGAATGTGATGCATATTTTAAAAGTTATTAATATTGTATAGAACCTGTATATTTTAGCTTGGAGATAATTGAGCTGATACAAAGGTTAACTCAATTATCTCCCAAGCAGAGGAATGTACTGTAATTACTAGGATCCAAGTCTTTGTCCTATTCACTGTGTTTTCCCCAAGTTAAGATTGGATCCTATCTTTAATCCCTGTTTTTGTCACCTCTCCCATTGTCTTATGTAAGTCATTTAGTTTCCTGTGTGTATCTGAGCTGGGCACCTTTGTATCCTGAAAGGTGTGAGGCAGGATTTCCCTTTGTATCTCCTTAGGTTAAATTATAATCCTGTTATAGTTCCTTTGTCTAATCTGGTTTGTCAAGATGTTCAACTGTATATATTCTGTGTTTCTGTATCATTAAAGAGTTCTGGTCAGTTATGCTCCTGAAACTGTGTGTCGTCCAGTTATTGGGATTGCTGTTGGGATATTGCTGTATTTGGCCTGCTGGAAACCCTGCCTTTGGATTTACTATTTACTTGTTCCTGAGTCTCACTTGGATTATAAGCGGAGATAACCTGGGTAATATTGCATCTCCGCTACAAACTTTATATAATACAAATGCATTTCTTGTTTTTATTTCCTTTTATGTGCCAATGCGGCATCTCTCCCCCTCCCCCAGTTGTCTCTTTCCCCCCCAGAGTTGTCTCTCTCTCCCCCCAAAACTTCTCTCTCTTCCCCCTTCCCCTGGTCTCTATCTATCCCCCCTCCCCTTGTCTGTCTCCCCCCTCCCTCCCCTTTTCTGTCTGTGTCCTCCCCCCTCCCTTTGTCTCTCTCTACCCCCCTCCCCCTTTCTCTCTCCCCCCCTCCCCTTGTCTGTCTGTGTCCTACCCCCTCCCCTTGTCTCTCTCTATCCCCCCCTCCCCTTGTCTGTCTGTGTCCTCCCCCCTCCCTCTTGTCTCTCTCTATCCCCCCCCTCCACTTGTCTGTCTGTGTCCTCTGTCCCCCTACCCCTTACCTAGTTTACCTAGCTGGTCCGTCATAATAGACTGCCGTGTCGGGCAGCATGGAGGATGTCTGCACGTATCGTGCAGACATCCCCCAGCTGCCCGATTCACCCTGGTGCCTAGTGGGGCAGCAGAGGATGTCTGCGCGATGAGCGCAGACCTCCCCTGCTGCCGCCCGGCACGATCGCCGGGACTTCTGTGACGAAGCCGGAAGTACCCGGCTTCTTCATAGAAGCCCTGGCGGTCGTGCCGGGCGGAAGCAGGGGAGTCTGCGCTCATCGCGCAGACATCCCCTGCTGCTAGAGGTCAGCTGGGGACCTGGATCCATGTCTTATAGTCTGACTTCAATTTGAGGTCAGATTATAAGACGACCTCGAATGTAAGACGAGGTGGATATTTCAGAGCATTTGCTCTGAAAAAAACCTTGTCTTATATTCGAGCAAATACGGTAATTACCATGTGCATACAATACATATCACTGCGATTGATATTTAACTTAGTTCTCATGGAAGAGTATCAATTACAGTCACAACAATGTCACAAACTGTTTATGTTAAAAGTGATTGTTTAATGGCTAGAATATATATGAAATACAAATATGTCATATGTCATAATATGTCAAATATGTCCTTGACATGTTTCTATGTCAAGGATGCTTAGGTGTGAAGAAGTGGACAAATCATCTGGACAAAAGAAAATATAGATATATGAAAGCTCAGTGAAAATATGACTATTTGATGACAAGGATCTTTACTGAAATTCCCTAAATAAAAGGAAGCAAATCAATAAATCCAGGACACTTTCTAGAATCCTTGAGAATTTATAATGTTTGCTTTCAACACTGCAAACTGAAATCTTTAACCAGTCTCTTTTGACAGAAGCACTTCTTGAGTCTTGGATAATTGCCAATGTAATACCACTTCATATGAAAGATAGCAGGGACAAATCTGGAAATTATAACCCTGCAAAATTCAACGTCAGTAGTAGTGTAATAGAGATGCTTTTGGAAAAAACAAATAGTCATATATTTGTAGTCAATTTGCTTGGAAGAGCTTAAAGTGCAACTGTTATCTGGAAAAGGCTGGTGTCAAACAAGTGTGATTGACGTTTTCTCCCCACCATTAACTAGTGTGATAAGACAGAGTGTAGGGCTAGACATGGCTTATACAGTCCATGAACTCAACAGTGTTTCACAGTGCAGATCTAATTCATAAAATACAAGTATTAAAACTGGATTAGAACAAACATGTATTTAATTTAATGTTTGTTGCAGATTATGTGTAGATGAAATACATGTATGAAGTAAAACAGCTCAGAATTTTGTTACACATGTTACGCAACAATTAAATGAACACACATAATCCCCTACCTAGCAATTGCACAATGCAATCCACATTTACGCATACTCTACTAGACGCTTTCTCACTTGTAAATATTACTTAGTATTACTTACAGAATAAATACTTTTAATTGTATATTTGTAATCAATGAATCTTGCACAACATCCACCCCAACTGTCTCACCATAAAAAAATCTGTAGATTACACGCCCACTTTAAAGTTGAATTTGTGTAAAATTTGTATCATTCAGTTTAAGGTAGATTTGTATCATGTAGATGTCTGCATGGTTTTAATTTAACAAGAAGTGTTATATAAATCCTAAAATATTATTTATTTTTAATAAACTACCAACATGTTTGCAGTAACTATAAATTAATATGACAGAGACAACAAAAATCATTATGGGTCACTTATATAGCAAGGCAATGGCAGAGGTCAATACTACAGTTTCCATGGGAAAACAAAGCACTACCTATATTAAGACATCATGAACTCTCAGAGTCACTTTGCATTTCTGATACAGAGCTCTTCTATACTCTAAGTGCCACAGGTTCAAAGTTCAACTACTTGTCATGGTCATGCATCTTTTGTGAACGTAATTATGCGCATTAAGCACACAAAAACCCTCTTAGCAACTGCAGTGTCATTCACGTCTTTTCATCTTCCCCTGTTGTTTGTTCCAGATTAGTATTTTTACTGGTCATTTATATAAGTGTGTGGGAGTTGCTAGGAGTAATGTATGCAACTCACTGTTAAAAAGTCAGTTAGAAGTTTTGGGCAACCAACCCGTCTAGCTAAAACTAGAAACCTATGAAATGACAGTGTATGTTTGGAGTACATTCACAACTTGTAATATAAATACCTGTATTTATTTATATTATCTATTGCTCTGTGTTGGTGTTTGATGCTGGACAGTCAAGATGCTTAGGTGCCTGCACACTGGAGAACGAATAGCGTGCAAGTGCAGAAGTATTTTCATTCACAGTTGCATCGCCATGGCAAGTGAAGACACTCCCTTTTCCAAGCCAATCCACCATGTATTATACATTGATGTAGGGGATGTTGGGAGGCATGCTTTCCTGCTTTTCCCAGTCCTATCCCTTCCTCTGTTTCTCCTTACTGCTTATTTTCCCTTTGTGTCTTGCCCTAATCCTTCCTAATAGAAAAAGTCTGACCTTTAGAATGCTAGTTGTCATATAAGATGTCTCAGTATTAAAAAAATACATGTAGGAAAAACATATATAGAACACTATAGTGTAACACTGTATACACAAAGAATGGTATGAGGTGGGGGATTATTGCACTCACAAATGGACAAATTAAATCAGGCTCATCATTTGTGTCTTTATTCTTCACAGGATGAGCTTAAATCCTCACTCGTGTAGATACATATAAAAGATATTAAAACACATACATAGTGTGACACAGTATAAAAAAAAGTGCAGTGTGCAATTGCTATTATGATTGTACTCACAGACTTAAGCTTAAATCAGGCTCATCAGTATAAATCTTTTAAACTTTCTAAAAGGTTAAAAACAGACAGAACATTGCACAGTATCACTGACATAAATGTAAAGAAGATAGATTACGCTTACAAACAGGTGTGCAAAAATCAGGAAAATAGCAGCAGAATCTTCAGACAAAAAAAAAAAAATACACTGTCCAGCGGCAAACCCAAGTAGTCCCACCAAACCCTCAACGGGTTTCTCCGGATTCCTGGCTTCCTTGCTGGGTGCAGCAGAATTGTGAGGAGAGTTTTGTTTAAAATTTTTCACCCGTGGTGTGTTTTCGCCTCTGTGTGTTATAGTATATGACTAAAGATACTCAATCAAGGATGTATGCACATCATGCAAAGCTTACATTACAGCAGTTGGAGTGCAGAAGTGTAAGCAATAGAAATCAGATCCTATGATGTTAGGACAATAGTCCAACGGAAAGTATCATTGGATAAGAAGAGCCAAAATGTTAACCATGGTCCAAATTTCCCATGATGCTCACCAGTCATGAATTAAAATGATATCTGAACACAGAGGACAAATTTAGCCCACAGAATGTTGTGCCATTTCTCTCAACATCCTTTTTTCCTGATTTCTTACCTCGGCATAACTGTAGGACTTCTGAACTATGACCTTAATTTGTATGCTTATAATTCCACCAAATTTAAACACCAGTCTATAAGACATTTCTCTCTATTTTTATAATAGACCAATGATTTATTCATATGGTGTTTGTCATTGTGTCCTTGCTGTACTAGTTCTAAATTTGAGTAAATTGTCTTCCATGTTTATTTTGGTTACATTTTTGAGCAAAAAAGTACAAAAAATTCATAAACTACATTATGTTTTTATTTTTTTGTAACTGCTACATTTTTTCTTGTCGTTTAAATTTAACCAAGGTAATTATAAAAAAAAAAGGTTTCTGTCTTAATGCTATTACTAAATTCCCTCTTCTTGGCATAAAAAAAATCTCATTGATTGTTTTTTTTAACAAAGAGTATTTATACTGTTTCATTTTATCAAACACAAACAAAGTAATCTGAAATAATGATTTATATATACCCTTTGCCTCAAAACCATTTGTTCAAATAAACATAGGCATGACATAAGAAACAAATGCTTCTGTATCAAGAAAATTGAAATTACGGTATATATAGAAGTTTGAGGAAACCAGAATACATGCATATTGTAGTTATAGATTTGTAATTATCATCACTCTTTTGCTAATTAAACTTACAGAAATATGAATGGTTGAATATAGTGAAGGCTATTTAATTTTTGGACAATGGGCTTGATGACAGCCTTTTTATGGAGATTGTGTACTATATTCTAGGCATTAGAGGACTAACCTATACTTGTGAAATGTACAAACAAACAATGTTTAGATCTTGATAACAAATAATGAGGTTTACCTTGGTTTTATTGTATTAACTACCAAATGCTATTCTGGCTTCCATCATAGATATCTCACAGATATCAGATCATTCTGGATTTATCTTTATGGTATGTTGTTATGTAGTATTTCACTTTGTTTCCACGTGGTGGTAAACCTGTTGTGTTGTAGAGCACCGCAGAATTTGATGCTGCATAAATCAAAAATCCAAAGCATTTGTTTCTTCATCAGGTGCTGCACAGTTAACAGTCAATTAGTGCACACATTTTTAACATGCATTCAGTTTTAAAGGCACATAATAAATCTCCATAGTAAGAAGGCCCCAGCACTGCATTTGGCAGGAGTGAGTGAAAGATGATGATCCTATTAGCATGCAGGCAAGCAGAACGGTTTGGATTGTGCTTATTTACTATATAGATAAACGATATAACATGTTAATGAGATGAACGTGCAACTCAAGACATTCTGCTGCTTTTACAAATATATATATATATTTTTTTACAAATCTTTGTAGCTATACACATTATCAAAACGCTCTATTGATAAGTTGTGTATGATAGTTTGGATGTCTATATGTTGCACTTTTTTTTTTTTTTTTTTACCATGCATCATAGATTGAATGGGTTGCACTGTAATAATGATGTGAGTCCTAAATGGTGTGGTTTAATATGATGCCATTGAGGTTAGTGATTATGCTTAGACAGCAGGGTTAGGAATTGTGATTAATATTATTATAGTAAGGGTTAGAGATTAGGAATTTGGGTTTCTGATTATGGCTAGATATTGTGGATTCTGCTTGGTCACTGCAATACTTTGGCTTATCCAGACATATTCTCTTTTAAGACATATGTCATTAAATAGATGTGACCAAAATGTATATCATTACTATAATTTTGGAGTTTTAGAGAATTCACTCATTTACCAAGGGTTAATGAAACTAAACATGAAGATCCATGTCCAATTGTTCCCTATAATATTAAAATGACAGTAGAATTTTAGTATATAGACCCAAAAGTGTAATAAAAAAATATGTATCAAATGCCACTTCCTTCAGGTATATATTAACAAATGCAGTGCTTTTAAATAAGCAAGTTAGAAGACAATGAAAATAGCATAACACATCAGCATCCGGTTTATTTCAATAAACTAATTACACAGGAAGATGTTCATTAAAAGTGAGATGAACATTTCTTAAGTATGTATTGTAAAATGTCAAACCTGAAGGGTTCCTTCTGCAACAAGTATAAAATTGGCCATGCATAATGCAAAAGTGAGAATTCTTCAAAGATATCACCTGGGCTGATCCTTGGTCACGGAAGGCTTGTGCAGGATTTTTGGCACCCCCATGTGTGTGGAGTTATACTCTTAACCTTTATAAATGTCCATTCCAGACATGCCCATTTCAATTGCAATGACTCTGCCTCTCCATCTATAAGCCCCACCAATTTTTGTAATCAAACCGCTTTCACAATAACTTAGTCGACAGCTTTGAGAAGTCAAAACAAATGTTTTATTTATGGACAATTCTGTAAAGTGCAAATACTTTAAAACACTCCCATCCTTCCACTCACTCAGACATACCAATGTAAACCCATCTTTCCAGGGCCGGTGCAAGGATTTTCGTCTACACAGGCGAAGGTGCATTTTGGTGCCTCTCCTCTGACCCGCCACGCCTCCCACACCACCAACCCTCCATACATTTTATATATATAAAAGTGTAATGTATAGTGTGGAAAATCAATACATCTAAATATTCAACTCCCATGCTCTAAATTTGTCACACATTGATACCCTAACACACATTGAAACCCTTAAACATAGAGACACCCTTGCAGTCACACACAGAGACACACTTACCACTTACACACACACCCTTACACAGACACAGTGACACACTTACACACACACAAACACCCTTACACAGACACAGTGACACACTTACACCCTTACACACACACACACCCTTACACTGACACAGTGACACACTTACACACACCCTTACACAGAAAGGGACACACTTACACACACCTTTACCACTTACACACACACAGTGACATACATAACCTGAGACACACTATTTTGCCACTCAATATGGCAGTATTTAGCCACTCAATATGCCATTTAATATGCCAATATTTTGCCCCTCAATATGCCAGGATTTTGCTCCTCAATATGTCAGGATTTTGCCCCTCAATATGCCAGGATTTTGCCCCTCAGTATGCCAGGATTTTGCCACTCTATTGCCACTTAATATGCCAGGATATTGCCATTTAATATGCCAGGATATTGCCATTTAATATGCCAGGATATTGCCAATTAATATGCATAGATACAAACATTCAATATGCCAGGATATTGCCAATTAATATGCATGGATATAGCCAATTAATATGCCAGGATATAGCCAATTAATATGCCAGGATATTGCCACTTAACATGCCAGGATATTGCCATTTAATATACCAAGATATTGCCAATTAATTTGCCAGGATATTGCCATTTAATAAGCCAGGATTTTGACCCTCAATATGCCAGGATAATGCCACTCAGTATGCTCGTCTCAGTAAACCCATCTTTCACACTCCCATCCTTACACTCACTCAGACATACCAATGTAAACCCATCTTTCACACTCCCATCCTGCTACTCACTCAGACACACACATGCAAATGAAAAAGAAAAAAAGAAAGTGATTAAATTGTATTTCATGAATGCTGGGAGGCTTTAATAGATCTTAATGGTGAAAATGATCCGTTATCTGAAATGATCGATTATCCAAAATACTTCTGGTCCCGAGCATTATAATACATAAATATATATATATATGAGTTGCTAAATTTATTTGGAGAGTGCCCTTGCTTTACATTTATTATATATATATATATATATATATATATATATATATATATATACACACACACACACATATCACATACCTATATATACACACATGCACATATATATGCATATATCTATATGTAAATACACACCAATCAGCTATAACATTATGTTCACTGACAAGTGGCAAGCTGGCGGAGACTTTGTAATGCTTTTTGCAATGTTCAGCTGGGAAACCTTGGGTTCTGCCATTCACGTGGATGCTACTTTTAGACGGACCATCTACCTAAGTATTGTTGCAGATCATGTACACCCTTTCATGGAAAATTACGTGAAGGAACTGGCCTCTTTAAGCAGCATAATGCACCCTGCTACAAAGCAAAAATGGTTTAGGAATGGTTTGTGGAACATAACAACAAGTTCAAGGTGTTACCCAGATCTCAAAACCAGATCTCAAACAAATCGAGCATCTGTGTGATGTGCTGGATAAATAATGCTTTGGGATTTTCTGGAAACTAATCCGAGAACCCATTTGCACTCACAGAACTTACCTCAGCATGCCAATTTCACTCACAGGACTTACCCTAGAATGCAAATGGGACCCAGGACATGCTCCAGTACCTGGTTGTTACTTTTAGCTCCCTGCAAATATTTGGAGTACTAGCACCGGCAGGTCATGTGACTGTTGACGCTCTGAATTCCAGTGATGTGCTGGGAGCGAGAGGCAGCCCAAAAGGACGTGCCTGGGTAGTGCACAAATATCGGCTGCTGCCCTTGTCTATTTCCTCTCACTCCAAGTTCATTTGGCGAGGCTGCATATTATGTAGGGGACTGGCCATGACCCTCTCTGGCCCCCCAAGAGATGCCACTGGTGCCGCATAATAAGCTTCACGTGTGTCGACACCCCCCTTCTTCCTCTGTTCTCTGCTACCAGCAAACGTCCTGGATTGGCCCTGGCTATCACTTTATTATCGCCTCAATTCACCAGTCAGTTTCTGATAACAAATAACTCCATGTGTTTGCTTAAAGATCTAGCATCTTGTTCTTTACTTCACTAGTAGCATTTTACTGACGGATGACATCATATAGTTAACATGTTTTATTATACAATGCACAGTAACATTTTAAATAAAAAGTTAATGGAAGCTGGTTCAGCAGTGATTTTATTACAATCTGCTTGAAAACTAGAAAATCTTAGCAGATTGCTTTTTAAAACCCATTTAACAAATGCCTCATAACACTTTTATTTTGCATTCAGAGGCCTAAAATGTGCCAATAGATTGGTAAGAAAATTATAGATGGGATAAGGTATAATTGTATTCTTGTCTGAGCATGAGCTACAGGGAACTGGATCACTGTACTAGTAAATCTAAATTGGTCCAATTCTCTGATAATTAGATTGTAAATGAATTCTTTATCTGAAAATGGAAGTGGATGATTATTTGTTGGCAAAATACTGTATGTGTTTCAGTATTCTTGGCAAAAGAAGTGCCATATTGTCTTGAAATTAAAAAGGCAACTTGCCATTTCAACTTGGAGCTGCTACTGTGGCTACTCCAACAGTGCAAACATAATATTATCTGTCAATCATTCAAATAGTGTCTATATTTTACTTGAAATCCTTAAATGGCAATTTAATGGGCAATAATTGTTTGATGTCCACCACAATCCAGTTTGACTGAATTTCTTTTTTGTTTTTTTGATATTACACACCTGATTTAATGGAATGTGAAGACTTCTATAATACATACGCTGGACCAAGACAGTGGTAATGTTGTTTTTAACCAAGGAATCCATGTTATTTTTAATTGAGGTATCTGAAAAAAATACATTTCTATAATTTGCTAAAGAATAATATAGCGTCATGAGTATGCTGAGGTAAGCCCTGGGTGCTGGAGTAAGTCTCGCGATTGCAATCTGGATATACATTTGCTGCTGCTCCAGATTGCAATCTGGAGCAGAAGCATATGTATAAACTTTGTATATGAAGGCATTCTGGAGCAGCAGCATATGTATATTCAGATTGCAATCACAAGACTGGAGTTTGCCCCCCCTGGATCTTGGAAAAAAAAAAAGTGCCCCTTGCTGCTGCCCAGGGCCGGCCTTAGGGGTGTGCGCCCTGTGTGAGCGCACAGGGCGCCACACCCCAGGGGGCGCCCGCCCGGCCGGCCGGTAGAAAGAAAAAAAAAAGTTTTAAACAAAAAAAAGCCGGTAGAGGCACTGGCTGGGGGAGATCAAAAGATCCCCCCTCACCAGCCCTCTGCTCGGCATTCTCTGCTTGGTCCGGGGAAGGGGCGGAGCTAACCGGCTCAGCGTTGTAGCTCCGCCCACACCCTGTGAAGCAGAGCAGCGTCTGCTTCATGGGGAGCCCCGGGCAGCATGAGATAGTGCTGCTCGGCTCCCCATGCTTGCATTAAGCATGGGGAGCCCGAGCAGCACTTTGTCTTGCTGCCCATGGCTCCCCGTAATGCAGACTCTGCTCTGCTTCCCGGGGTGGGGACGGAGCTACACCAGTGTGCCAGTTAGCTCCGCCCCCTCCCTGGATCCACCTTTTCAGGCAAAGGTAAGGGAGGGGGGGGAGAGAGACAGAACAGGGGTTAGGGGGGAGAGACAGAACAGGGGTTAGGGGGGAGAGACAGAACAGGGGTTAGGGGGGGGGGAGAGAGACAGACAGAACAGGGGGAGGGGAGAGAGACAGACAGAACAGGGGTTGGGGGGAGAGACAGAACAGGGGGAGGGGAGAGAGAGACAGGGGGAGAGAGAGAGAACAGGGGGAGGGGGGAGAGAGAGAGAACAGGGCTAGAGAGAGAGAACAGGGGGAGGGGGGAGAGACAGAACAGGGGAGGGGTGGGAGAGAGACAGACAGAAAAGGGGCAGGGGGTAGAGACAGAACTGGGGGAGAGAGAGAGACAGAACAGGGGACGGGGGGGGGGGGAGAGAGACAGAACAGGGGAGGGGTGCGAGAGAGACAGACAGAAAAGGGGCAGGGGGTAGAGACAGAACTGGGGGAGAGAGAGAGACAGAACAGGGGACGGGGGGGGGGAGAGAGACAGAAATGGGGGCGGGGGGAGAGAGACAGAACAGGGGACGGGGGGAGAGAGACAGAATAGGGGACGGGGGGAAAGAGACAGAACAGAGGGAGAGAGAGAGACAGACATGGCAAGGAAGAGGAAAGGGACAAACATGGGAAGGGAGAGAGACACAAACATAGGGGGGTGAAAGAGACGGGGGGGGGGAGCCACGGGGGAAGCCCTCACAGGGCGCCGGAACACTTAAGGCCGGCCCTGCTGCTGCCCATATGGCACTCACAGGGCGCCACACCCCAGGGGGCGCCCGCCCGGCCGGCCGGTAGAAAGAAAAAAAAAAGTTTTAAACAAAAAAAAGCCGGTAGAGGCACTGGCTGGGGGAGATCAAAAGATCCCCCCTCACCAGCCCTCTGCTCGGCATTCTCTGCTTGGTCCGGGGAAGGGGCGGAGCTAACCGGCTCAGCGTTGTAGCTCCGCCCACACCCTGTGAAGCAGAGCAGCGTCTGCTTCATGGGGAGCCCCGGGCAGCATGAGATAGTGCTGCTCGGCTCCCCATGCTTGCATTAAGCATGGGGAGCCCGAGCAGCACTTTGTCTTGCTGCCCATGGCTCCCCGTAATGCAGACTCTGCTCTGCTTCCCGGGGTGGGGACGGAGCTACACCAGTGTGCCAGTTAGCTCCGCCCCCTCCCTGGATCCACCTTTTCAGGCAAAGGTAAGGGAGGGGGGGGAGAGAGACAGAACAGGGGTTAGGGGGGAGAGACAGAACAGGGGTTAGGGGGGAGAGACAGAACAGGGGTTAGGGGGGGGGGAGAGAGACAGACAGAACAGGGGGAGGGGAGAGAGACAGACAGAACAGGGGTTGGGGGGAGAGACAGAACAGGGGGAGGGGAGAGAGAGACAGGGGGAGAGAGAGAGAACAGGGGGAGGGGGGAGAGAGAGAGAACAGGGCTAGAGAGAGAGAACAGGGGGAGGGGGGAGAGACAGAACAGGGGAGGGGTGGGAGAGAGACAGACAGAAAAGGGGCAGGGGGTAGAGACAGAACTGGGGGAGAGAGAGAGACAGAACAGGGGACGGGGGGGGGGGGAGAGAGACAGAACAGGGGAGGGGTGCGAGAGAGACAGACAGAAAAGGGGCAGGGGGTAGAGACAGAACTGGGGGAGAGAGAGAGACAGAACAGGGGACGGGGGGGGGGAGAGAGACAGAAATGGGGGCGGGGGGAGAGAGACAGAACAGGGGACGGGGGGAGAGAGACAGAATAGGGGACGGGGGGAAAGAGACAGAACAGAGGGAGAGAGAGAGAGAGAGAGACAGACATGGCAAGGAAGAGGAAAGGGACAAACATGGGAAGGGAGAGAGACACAAACATAGGGGGGTGAAAGAGACGGGGGGGGGGAGCCACGGGGGAAGCCCTCACAGGGCGCCGGAACACTTAAGGCCGGCCCTGCTGCTGCCCATATGGCTATCTCACACGGAGAGAAAAAAAACCACTTCATTGAGTGGCATATTGAGTGGCTAAATCCTGGCAAATTGAGTGGCTAAATACTGGCATATTGAGGGGCTAAATTCTGGCATATTGAGTGGCTAAATCCTGGCATATTGAATGGCTAAAGCCTGGCATCTTAAATGGCTAAATCTTGGCATATTGAGTTGCAAAATACTGGCATATTGAGTGGCTAAATCATGGCATATTGAGGGGTTAAATCCTGGCATATTGAGGGGCTAAATCCTGGCATTTTAAATGGCTAAATCCTGGCATATTGAGTGGCTAAATCCTGGCATATTGAATTGCTAAATCCTGGCATATTGAATGGCTAAATCCTGGCATGTTGAATGGCAAAATACTGGCATTTTTAGTGGCTAAATCCAGGCATATTGAATGGCAAAATACTGGCATTTTGAGTGGCTAAATCCTGGCATATTGAATGGCAAAGTATTATTGGGCAAATTGTCTGTGGCTTATTAATGGCAAAAAAATACTGGCATGTTATTGGGCAAATTGGCTGTGACATAATAAAATAACACTGGCATATTAATGACAAAATAATACTGGCATACTAATGGGTAAGTATCTGTGTATGATTGTATGTATGTGCTGTTGTCTGGCTCCTAGATTTTTTAGCTGGCTCCTAAAAGTCAGTTCACTTTGTCAAGCCCTGATTTAATGGACAAACAGTGGCATATTTTAATAAGCAAACTGACTGTTGCATATTTTAATGGCAAAGTAACTGTAGCATGTTAATTGTTACCTGTCAGTGGCTTATTTTAATTGGCAAAGTGATGCTGTGGTATCATTGTTTATCAACCGTTTGCATGCTGCACTTATAATGACTAAGCTCCTCCACTTGATAACATTGTCAAAAAGAGGAGTGGCATGGACGACGGTAAAAGTATGCCCCCCCCCCTCCCGAAAAAATTTCTGCGGATGCGCATGTCAAAGAGGGAAGTACTGCGGAAGGGAGGAGGAGGGTGGAATATAACGAGCATAATGCTGGCTTATTAAATGGCTAAATACTGGCATACTGAATGGCAAAATAATACTGGCATATTGAGTGACAAAATACTGGCATACTGAATGGCATAATAATACTGGCAGATTGAGTGACAAAATATTGGCATACTGAATGGCAAAATACTGGCATATTGAATGGCAAAATCATACTGGCATTTTAATTAGCTATATCATACTGGCATATTAATTGGCTGAAATCATACTGGAATATTAATTGGCAAAATAATACTGGCATATTAAATGACAAT
Source organism: Pelodytes ibericus (assembly GCA_036172795.1). NCBI lineage: Eukaryota > Metazoa > Chordata > Amphibia > Anura > Pelodytidae > Pelodytes > Pelodytes ibericus. Next base: position 126,355,508 of record CM069858.1, on the reverse strand, counting down.
TTGGCTGGGCATATTAATGGCAAAATAATACTGGCATATTAAATGGAAAAATCATACTGGCATATTAGATGGCAAAATAGTACTGGCACATTATTGGGAAAATTGTCTGTGGCTTAATAAAATAACACTGGCATATTAATGGCAAAATCATGCTGGCATATTAATTGGCTACATAATACTGGAATATTAAATGGCAAAATCATACTGACATATTATTAGGCAAATTGGTTGTGGCTTATTAATGGCAAAATAATATGGGCATATTATTGGGCAAATTTTCTGTGGCTTATTAATGGCAAAAAAATACTGGCATATTATTGGGCAAAATAATAGTGGCATACTAATGAGCATATTGGCTGTGGCATATTAATGGCAAAATAATCATTTAATGCAGGGCTCGACAAACCACAGGCGACAGGTCACCATAGCGACTAGGAAATCAGACCTGGTGCCCAGGTATCGTGAGCCCCGCATGGTGCCCTCGTCGTTGGGATATTTTCTTTTTTTAAACTGTAATCCTCCTGTGCGCAAGGGAGAAGATTGTGTGCACCGGATGTATATGACTGACTGTATATATGTGTGTGACTGACTGTATTTGTGTATGTATGTGTGACTGACTGACTATATATGTGTATGTATGTGTGTCTGACTGTATATTTGTAAGTATTTGTGTATGTGTATGTGACTGGGTGTGCTTTTGTCTGGCTCCTAGATTTTTTAGCTGGCTCCTAAAAGTCAGTGAACTTTGTCAAGCCCTGATTTAATGGACAAACGGTGGCATATTTTAACTGACTGTTGCATATTTTAATGACAAAGTGACTGTGGCATGTTAATTGGTACCTGACAGGGGCTTATTTTAATTGGCAAAGTGATGCTGTGGCATCACAGTTTATCAACCGTTTGCATGCTGCACTGATAGTGACTAAGCTCCTCCACTTCATGACATTGTCAAAAAGAGGCGTGGTGCAGCATGGACAATGGTAAAAATATGCCCCATCCCTGAAAAAATTTCTGCGGATGTCCACGGCAGCAGCATAGGTATAATCTTTTTACTTCTGGAGTACCAGCATTCGATAATCTGTGTATATGAAGGCAATCTGGAGTAGCAGATTAGGTATACTCTTTGTATATGAAGGTAACTTGGAGCAGCAGCATAGGCATAATCTGTGTATATGAAGGTATTTTAAAAAACTGTTTTGAAAGTAAAACTAGGGTAGTCTTATATTCAGGCATTAATTTTTTTCCTTAATTAATATCCAAAGTTTGGGACGTCATCTTATAATCATGGTTTTCTTACATTCAAACAAATATAGTATATGAGGAATCAAACACACATGCAAGATGACTATTCTTTTTACAAAAAAAAAATGTAAATTTGAACAACTTGACCTAATCATTTATCTGTCAGTAACCAAAAAAAAGAACCGTTTATTACATCAGATAGTATAATTATACATTTTTGTGTAAGAAATTCATTTTATGTTACTACCATTCTAGTAAGTATGGACCATCGTCATTTTTTAAATATAAAATGCTGTGTATCTAGATATCACAACTTGGTGAATTTAATACAATAATACAAAAAGTAATATTAATATTTTAGTGCAGAAAATGCGAAGGAAGCATTGGAATACCTTTCACAGACAGCCTTTCTTAAGTTAGGTTTGTAGACACTGAGGTTACTGACTCTTTGTAGCTTTCCTGATTTTATATCATTGCATAACCTGCTTGATTTTATATGTGTCTGTAATACTCTGATTCTCGTCTTCCTGTTTATTGTCTCCCAAGTGTGTCTGCTGACAATCAGTGCGGAGACAGAGAGGTGAGGAAGTATGCACTACAAACCTTCTGAGACAGACCTGTGAATTTGTGATGCTGCAATATGAATACAGTAAGCCTCCTCAGTGATGAGTCTCCATGTAATATTTTATATAGCAAGGACTTTAAATACATTTCTGTGGTTTCAAAGGAAATGCAGCATTTTCATATTTCATTCAAGCCCAGCACTAACATTTTCTGTAAATGTAATAAATAAAAATGAAATAGTCTGCATTAATGTTTTATCCCTTACTTTCTCAAAATAATGCAGAGCTGATATGTTGTAACAGTTCTTTTTCTGTAGTTAAAAAAGGGGATCTGATATCTATTTATTTTGCGATAACATTAGCAGTTAATGATTTTTACCATAATCTATTTTTTTTTAGATATAAAATTAGTATGTAATTTAGTAATATTATATGACATAATTCACACATATATATATATACTCTTATACTAGAATAATGTTTACTGAACACAAAACAACTTTATGCAAATTTTAGCAACAAACTTTCCATGGTTATCATTTAAAAATCAGATTGCTAATACATTTACATGTCTACCATAATGTGCGTTGTTGTTGTTTTATTACATGCAATTTTTCTGTTGTTTTATGTTGGATGGGTCCATTCATCTTGGAATGGTAACACCAAACTTGGGAGATTATGTTGCTTTGTAAAACGAAGTTCTGGACTAATGTCTCCCCCTTAGGTATTTCTTTACCCACATCTCTCTCATATCTATCTTACTTCCTTACCACTATCATTTTCCACATTTTATCCCTTTACTCCAAGTCTCTATCCGTCTCCCTCCCGTTTCCTGGTCTTGATATATTTATGTCCTGTCCCCTGATCTTCTGACTCTTTTTTTTTGGGTCACTCCCAGTTCTGTTCTGGATCCATTCTATTTAAGCTACTCTTATACTTGCTTTGCATGATAATGCTCCAGGATAGACAGCAAATGGTCACTTTTTGCACTGTTATTCATTATGAAATTGAATAGACCTCTTGCTCCATTTGACTCTGCTCAAAAAACCACCATCATATATGGTACTTCAGTCCAGCACATTCGCACTTTTTGATTTGTGCTTTACATAAGTGACTGATTTACTTTAAACGGTGATCCCACTTTTTTCACTTATTCTTCTAAGAGCACAAGCACAAGTGAAAAACCTGAGCGGTCCTAGTACAGGATAAAATGGCATGTACTATTTAATATGCATGACATTTTATCATCTGACTGGTAGCCTTCATGCTTCACTCAATGCTAGTGTTGTAAAATCCTCTGGTTTTTACATATATAATAAATAGTCAGACATCGGCAGCCAGTGTAATTAGCCGAGTGTATATCCAACATGCATCTGTTAAAGAAGCAAATAAATGTGGTGCCACAGTACGGTAGTGCCTGCTCAGCTTCCACAGATCACCAGAACATATCTTGCAAATTATGAATTAGTTGTTTTGTCTGTTCAGCTTTTTCAATCCTGTGTTTATGTGAACTAATAGACCTATGGAGAACCTATAGAAATACCAGTCTATGGTATTCAATGACATGAGATATACAGGAATAGACCCACTGTATATCTAATAACATTTTATAATATTATTACAAATACATTGCTTCTGTAATATGCACCAATGAATATGTGGAAAAGCAAAACACATATAGGTATTATTTTGGAAACAAAGGCACATTTTATGGTTAAACTGCATTGTAAACATAGTTTTGTTATTATTGTCATAATGTAGAAAGTAAAATCCCAATGTTTAAATAATGTTTTGGCAATATTATCATTGGAGTTATGGGACAATGACTACCGTAATATATGTGAACTCATTTTTAAAAAAGTAAAATGTTTCTAATTGGCATCCAGATTTACATCTTTGGAAGTTAACACTATGTAATTTTGAAATTGTGTCTTAAATAGGGACGAACGAGGGTTAGGTATTAAATACCCCACACACTAAAGGGCCTTGTGTATTATAGATATTGCACCTTTTTTCCATCCAAACACTTTCATGTGTGAGCAAATATCGCCTTTAGCAAAATTCCTTTGGCGGCGATCCTCCACCACTTTTTTGTTGTTTATTAACTCCTGATTTGTAATACATGGCCTGCACCGGTACTAGGCATGTCAGAGCTCACAGCAAATATAATCCAAACACTTGATTTTTCTTTGGAATTATCAGTATACATTGGCATACATTGTGATAAATAGTATTTTTAGCTGTTTTTGCTTTTATACATAATTTTACAAAGGTTGGTAATACTAGTAACAAGTAATAACACTAGTGTGTAAAAAAACAAAACCTAGTGATCAGTCTTGAAATTTCAATAATTACAAGTTGCCTTGTATATTAATAAATTTTTAATTTAATATGTTTCTGTTTTGTATATTACTGCAGAATGGAAATAATACTATTTAGTGATTTTTCTCCATTGCTCATATTGTTTTTGCATTACTTCTATAGAGAGATTCCCTGTTGCCTTTACCCCAATGTGGATTGATGTTGTGTGTGCTTGGCATACTGTCCCAAGCCTCACAAGCACTTTTCTGGAAACAAATATCATCCAGAGCAGTCCCATGAAGGACAAAACAGCTGTCTGTGACTTGGTCTCTGTTGAAAAAGCAGTCTTGAACAGCATACACATGCTATGGAGTTTACATGTAAAAGTGGACACAGAGGCAAAAGGAGAGTATTGTTGACCTTGTTTGCATATCTTTACCCAGATTTCTCTGTGGTCGTGTGAGCAGTGTACATCGGATTTCTGTAGGAAAAAACATGTCTGCTAACTTGTCTGGAATGTGTAAATGTTAATTTGGCAGAAATAGGAATTGGAGTTATATTTTTTTCACTGCTCATTAAATAAAATCAGTTGTGAATAAACCCAATGATAATGCAGTTAATTCATCTGTCCAGAGCCCTTGTGAGTATAGTCTCACTGTGCATATTACAGCACTATTTCCTCACAGCATCCCTTCTGTGGCAATGGCATTTGATCCTGTTAGTATTGCTTGTATGCCAAGTGATAGATATTATTTTAATATTTGATTCATGAAGCAATTAAAATTTACGTTAGGCTGAACTGACCTTTCGTGAATACTTGGACACCTTTCTCTTTTGTACTGATTTAATGTCAGTATTTCAGTACAGTTTAATAATATAATGATCACAGGTTTTATAGTGTTCAAAGTAGGACTATGGCCCTTTAAGAAATAGCTAATACACACCAGTACTGTCTAATTAGCCTTAGGATAGCTCTTGTGTGAGGATTTAGTTAAAGGGATTCCATACACTGTGACAGTAAAACCATTATCAAAAACATATATTTAGTATTAGCAGAATTGCAATACCTAAATTAATAGAAAAATATGTTTTAAATGCATGTGTTGTCTCCTGTTTACGCCTTATGTTCATTGATAGTCCATTAGAATGTCATGCCACAACATGATTAGGAGACACCACAGACACAAATAAATATATGTTTCTCATAATTTAGGCATTGGCTTTCAATTGTATGTATGGTTTGTTTTATTTATTTTCTTTTCTTCTTCATTGACTGTATAAACAATATTTAGACGACTAAGTCCCTGTAACGGATAAGTAACTAACCAATTATATTCACTGCACTTTGCCTCAATTGATTATATGTTAAAACATCATACACATCTAGAAACATGGTACTCTTGTACATAATCGACCTAATTAAAGAATGTTCCAAATTACGTTTCTTGCTTTCATTTCTAAGACTTTAAAAAGTTATTGAAGTTAAATAAATAAAAAAAAGTAAAACACCGATTTACTGCTAAATTATCCTAGCAGAATTAAGTGCTCAGTGTGTCAGAGATCTTTTTATTGCTTTGTCAACCTTTTAGTAGCATCCTCAGACTCTGTTATGTCATTGGAAATTGTACAAAACCCACCTTCATCTAAACAGTTATGATGATAGTTAATTGAACAGATAGTAAACAAACTACATCTAACTGACTATTAAAGATCTGATTTACACATTTAAAAATGCAGCAATACCCAAACAATATTATTAAACTCATTCCAATATTTCTGACCCCGAAGGCATTACCATTTTTAGAAAAATAATGAAAGCAACTCTGGATATTTGAATACTCCACTAATTTCAGTATTATTTGTAATAACAGACAAAATATGGCATACCCAAGGGATAGTATCCAGCTGTCATTACCTAAAATATTATGCTCAGGAACAATTAATTTATCCCTGGTAACATCCCTATTTGCTATATTGCTGGACTAAAATCCTTGTAATATTGAATGGAAACTGCACAGAAAAAAAACAAGAATAAATAAAACAAAAATGCAATCAGTGTAGTATAGATACAAATAACTTAAGATGTATTTGTTTACCAGGTCATAGGAGGTAGAGTTATTACATCTACATACATTATACCCTCATTAAAATAATATAATAAACTGTTTGACAGTGCCTGCTTGGAGAAGCACATGTTTGCAAACTGACAGCTCTCATGGTGATAAATTACCTGGCACAACACAATAATGCAACTGTATCACTTAATAAATTAGCCCTTCATTGTGTTCAACATGACTCTTACAGCTAAGGGCACTTAGCCTTTAAAGAAAGCTGGGGCAATCAACATATCTAATTGCATTCACATGTCCCCCTTCAGTGACTATCATTTCACTGGATTATGATGTTCTATTACTTCTTTGTCACTGCATGAAACACCTCTAAGGATTTGGCCACAGGAATGCTTTACTACAGGGACTTCATGCCTTAATTTTTTTTTTAGCAGAAATGGTCACATTTGACTCTAACCCACTGAGCAACTTTATTTCGGATGTGAAATGTAAGTCTCAAGGGAAAGCAATTTTCTAATAACTGTCTTAACCAGCAGGCACTGTTATCCTGGAGTGCATCTGTCAAGTCTTAAAACAGACAAAGGAATCTACCAGACTTTCAGCTTTCTGATGTTAACATTTCAGCACATTGTCAATGTATAAGCCTGAAACAGTAACTAGCTATATCATGTTACCAAATGTATTGTATTCTTCTCTGATTTACCGATATCACATATTAAAAATGGAGATTATGAAATTACTATTATTAATACTTTTATTAGAAGGAATGACAGTCCATAAAAAAATGAACATTAGCTGCAGAAGTGATGTGTTGTGATAAATATATGTCACAGCATATTAATATGTTATTGTTTACCTAACCAGACATTACACGTTGGCGTATTTACGTGATAACGTTGTAATGAAAGCAATGACCATGTGAATTTGGGTTCACTATATATGCGTTCTGTATTAGAAAAACAGGTACATTGCTTTGTGAGGCCAATCGTCCCAGTGGTCACTACTGTGGATAAAAACGAAGTTTGATGCCTAAAGCATGTAGCTGTCAATCAATATACGGGGTAATATAAGCATGCTCTTTTTTTTCTTTTACCTTGGCCGCATCTATTTGGGAACATTGAATTCAGACAAGAGAGAAGGTCCCCAGACTCTTAGAGCATGACACATAAGGAGTAATTAGACTGCTTACCTTGCGGAAGTATCACTAGGAGCCCATGCCACAGACAGTATAATCCACGCCATGCAGCAAACGATCAAATGGAGATAGAAACATTCACGTAGTAATCTTACACTATCTGATAATATAAGAGACAACTTCAGAATGTCCCCTTGGAAGACTTTCTCATTACTTTCATTGCATCTCATTCAGCAGGTCCTTTGCAATGCTTGGATGCTTCAGACGTCTCTTCTTTCTCCTTAACACCAACTATCATTGATATTCTCATGTGGATCTTTTTCTCTCTCGTTTATTGTTATTTTCTAAGAACCTTGTCCGTGCTTTGTTCCTTTTTTCTTTCCCATTTCATTTAGGATATGTTTTTTTGGTCCATTGGGATTGATCCAGCTTCTTTTAATTAGAAATTTACTGCAGAGCATGAAAGTGTATTGTGATACAGATTTTTTTGCTATACAAATATCACAGTGAAATCTTAAAAAAAAACAAAAAAACTTTGATGATTCTGCGCTTCGGGCATCCCTGGCAAGGTTGCTGGACAATTAGTCCTTGGAGTGGCCTCCTGCTTCCATGCTGTGACTTAATTAGAGCACACACTTGCTGCACTCACAGTAGCTTACTTAGAATGGTGCAGAACAGGACTGATGATTATTTCACTAACAGCTCTAAAGCATCAACAATGCTCTCCACAGCAGCTTATCTACTGCTCTACACAGTAACTAGCCAGCTCCTAGCATCACCTTCTTTCCACATCAAGCGTTAAACACACCCACTGTGACGTCATATGCCACTCACCCAGTTCTCCATATGAAGATATAAGGTGTCAGAGAGAGCAAATGCTGCTTATTTAATTATTCAAATACCCACATGACTTTATTACTTTTCACACATTCCTGCTAGTTAATGCAAAACACCCTTCTGTACAGCAAATGTAATGTCCTAGCACTGCACTGTTTAGAGAAAATATGCAGCAACTTTTCTAATTAGGAAGTAATGAAATAGTTACAGATGAAGGAATACGGTTTTTTATCAAATAAAATGAGCTTGTTATATTTGCCAAATTATTTGTATAGTAATATTGAGCCAAATACTGCAATAATTCACAGTTCTTCTGATTATACATTTGGGAACTATTTTTGTTACTAACAAATACGTATAATATAGAATATCATGCATATTTCAAACATAATCTTAATCAAACATATACAAATAATAATATATCAATTTTACAATCAATCAGACAATAGGGAATGCATTTTCACCTGCTATGGGTTTAAACATTCTCTTGCTCAGCATGATGGGAGTTAAATGCACGGCAAATGTTTAAGATTTGGACAATCTATGTGAAATTGACCAGTACAGCTAGAGTAATAATTTCTAGTGTCAACATTTTTATTTTACAGTTTTGTTTTTCTTACCAATTATCTCTAGGGGATTTTCTTTATGGATGTTGGATGATTGTTCCCCACTCACCTATAATGATGGTTTTTCAGTAGAACATCTAGGCAAACACTATTTTTTTCTACCATGTACCATAGAAATGTATTTGAGCCAAAATAAAATCCATAATATGCAGATGTTTGTAGGGAGAAATATAAAAAAGGAATGCATTTTTGGTTTAACTTAAAATGGTGATCTAAAGCAAACCTAATATTTTTTATATTTTGTTGAAATGTTTTAAATATTTGTATACATGCGATGTAGAATGGTTGGAATGGTGGTATGGTTTTTATTAAATTGTATCTGTTTTGTAAACAGGACATGGTATAACTGTACAGAATTATACAATTCTTTAGATTGTTGTAGCCATATTACCAGCAAATACATAGACTTTTTTATTTATACATCTTATTTCTGATATTTACCAATATGCCTCAGCATAGCTAATAAAACAAACAAACAAAAGGCCACTATATTGAATGCACATGCAAAGACTTCTCACAGTCTTTACTGTGCTTATCGCCTGTTTGGCATTTGCAGAATTCCGACATCCTCATTTCAGCTGTTATACCTAGATTATTCTGAATTTGTCATTTAAAAGAAGATTAAAAAACTGCCTAGATCACCTCTATGGTTGGGCTGCTCCGTCTAGAAAGAGAAGGTCACTCCCATGAACCTTTGTATATGGTTATATACCTAAACACAAGGTTTAATTGATTTTAATGGCAGAAAATGTTCCGTGTGTGCACTATTTATTAACGGCAAGGGTCACAAGGCATTTGGATGGCGGGAATTAGGGGTATAGTGCTCAGGTTGGCGGAAATGTCCTTGTTCAGCTTGAAGAAAGAGAAACCCCTGAGTTCTCTCCCTTAAACATTTTGTTTATGCTGAATTTTTCTGTTGTGATCTTTTTGGGTGGTGTAAGTCCCTTGACTGTCATTATAAAGCTGAGCAGATAATGGTGATATATTTACATATATAAAAATGGTGGTTCAGGCTTTTGGGGCTGGGATGAATGATAAACAAAAATTTAATTGACTTTAAAATGGTTATGATCAATTAATTTATGTTAGTGCAAATTATTTTAAATAATCAAATAAAGATCACAGCCTTTCTCCAACAATAAAATGGTTTGTGGTGTGGTTTTCTTTAGGTAAGATATTACGTGCTTCATACAATCCCCATGTATTGTTAATGTGTGATATAAGTTGACAACTGTTCTCAATGAACGTTTAGAAGCAGTGTCAATCCAAGAAAGAGTATTGAAGTGAATTTGTATAAGACATACATGCAGCTCTTTTAAGGGCTGAATCCGTCTTGTCTCTACTAGGTTCTATAGCAAGAACAGTTGATTTATCTTTCCTTTTGTAAAAGGACATAAAAGCCCTGGTGACATAAAAGAAAAGGTATGCTCTTTTTCTGGCCAATAAATCTTGTGTTTTGTTAGTTTATTGAATAGAATGCTTACATTTATGTATGGCACCACTGAGTTTTGCTTCTGATCAGTTTACACAGGGATAAGGAACAGGACAAATTCCGTCACAGATCTAAGCTATCAACACTGCTTACATTTCTACATATTGTTTAAAGTGCTAATTTTGTGTTTGTGTTTGACACATGGAACATAAATGCCAAACATGCAACCCTTGTATCCAGGATGGCCAATTTTAGCTCTAAAATGCATACACCCTTTAGATTCAATCATTTGCTGCTGGTCACTGATTTCTAAACCCTCCCATACTGTATCTTGTATGATTTAACATTATTGTTTATTATTAGTTTTATATTATCATGTTTTGTTCATTGTTCATGTTTAAATGGAAACATACATTGGCCTTGTCTCATCAATATACAGCAGAGACAAGGAGAGATGTAAGAGTCAACTGTAATGTATTGTTAGGGATTGTCAGTGTGAAGCCTACATTGACCACCACTAAGGTTCTGAAAGAAGAGCAGCAGTGTTCTCTTTGATGGAAATATGCCCTTTGGTTGAGCCTCAGATCAGGAACCTAGCTGCTCTGACTGTTTCCACAGATACCAGAGTGGGATGGTCTAGCAATGAGGCAGAATCAAGATTACAGGCTTAGGAGGCAGGTGACATGTAACTTGACAGTGTAAGAAATATAGGGTGTTCTTTGTAAAAATGTTATTTTATATCTAATACATAGATATATGCTTTTGGTGGGGTGGGTGTAATCTTGTTTCACAGTGGAAGGTCATTTGCACATCAGAAGAGGTTGTAAACAAGGTTACAGAGAGGACTTCTTTAGATTGTAAAAACAAGCCTTTCACACTTCTTCCTGGTTTTTAGTTACTTACAGATAGGTGTGACAAAGGGTTGCATTTTTACATAGATCATGTGACTCCAAGGCTGGGTTGAACTGGTTCTTTATCTTTCTGGGAGGTAACTTTCTGGGAGGTATCACAAGATTTTGTGATACTTATTTGAGTGAACCACTGTTTGAGAGTACTAGTCTTGTCTGTTCCTGGGTGAGGAGAAGACCCAAGATTGGCACAAGAAGAAAAGGTCATTTAATTGTACAAGTATCGCCATTTTCTATTATCTGTTGACTATGAGTTGGTTATGTGTAATGTGTACACTATGTATTTGCTGTTATAAACTGTAACAGTATCTCAATTTAATAAAAAATATACCTTCTTGTATACACTTGTCTCTCTGCTTAATCATTTCCTACAACAGGTGTGAGTGAAATCTGGAGGTGACGACAGAAGATGACTTGAGAGCAGGAGAGACAAACCCAGAACCTGGACTGGAAGGAAACCAATCATGTGGTCAGGAGCATACAAGTGCATATGAATGAACAACACGTAAACAGTGTGACAGCACTGGTGCACCTGAAACACAATCCAATGCTGCAGATGCAATAAGATGTTAAATATATGCAATAGACTGAAGGAGACTGAGTAAGGAGATTGAGAGGGGCAGCAGACAGGGAAATCTGAATGAAACCATGGTCATCTACAAAAGTCATCACTGTGATCTGGTCTTAGACTTGGCAGAAGCCTTCAATTTGAGCCCCAACCGCTACATTGATCCCAATTAATAGGTATAGGAAATTGAAACTAAAAAGCAACATTATCAATTTAAACAGCCAGTGCCTTCATCTTGGCAGTTCACTCTCCAGCCGTTTCTAATGAAGTTTGTTTATTTGATGCTTTGTACTTTTCACATACTTTGAGTTTTGTTAAACACACCATCATTTTGGTTATGGCTTTGGGGAATTACATCTCCAATATATACAATATTTTATCTACATGTGTAAAATATATTATATTTTATTAGTGAGATAGGTAAGCAGTATTATAATGAATAAAACTACTAGCATTAAACACACCTCATATAAATAGTCAGAATACAATAATATTAGTTATATATTTCCAGGACTTGATGGCAGAAAATTAATGTAAATATTAACAAGAATCATTGTAAGGGTCTACTCAATATCAAGCTGTGTAGGGCAAAGTAGTCAAATGTTTTAATTTTCTGAAAGCCAGATGGGCATTTCAGTTCGACTGGACGATCAAAATCAAAATAATTAAAAAAATTGGACTCCCGCTGACCCCATAAATGAAAAAACAAATTCCCTGGCCCCTAAAATAATCACCGGGGACCAGGACAATAGGCCTAACACCCCCCTCCCGCTATAATAAATGGTGCTGGCCATCTGGCTCCAATCTTCCATATTATACATTGAGGTCTAGGGTTAATTACCTGTACTATAGGGTGCCTTGTGAAAAAAATTGCCAGTTTCTGATGTCCAGCAATGATCAGCAATGCCACTGAGTACTCATCTTGGAACCAGGGAAAAAAAGACATGAATCCACCTATTACTAATAAAAAAAACCCCAGCCATGGTAAAGCCAGGATAGTAAGATTCTGATTGGCTATCAGAGACGGACATAGTTCAAACCCCATTTCCTGGCTCCTGTGTATTGTTTTCAAATGTTACCATTCTCCTGTTATGTCAATTGCCTCATTAACTGGAGCCCAACCCTATTTAAACCTGCAGCTAATTGCAAACAATGTCTTTGCAGTGCTTTGATTTCAGCCTCTATTCCTGATCTTATTCCTGAATTCCTGTTGCTGTTTTTTGCCTGCCTTCGTTTAGTGATCTCACTCTGTTGTACCTTGTCCTGATCCGTGTATGTCCCGGCCTGCTGACTATTCTATTTTTGTATTTTTACCTGTATGTTCCTGCTTGACTGTGTGGTCTCAGTCAGTGTGTCAAAGTCCAGCGTAGTCATTTGCCTGAGGCTCAACCACAATACCTTTCAGGTGAAAAGCACAATTCTGTTTCCAATCCTGTTACAGCAGCTATCAGGTTATCACTTTGTGGTTCCATACGCAAGTTCCCCAGTACTGTTCATGATATAATCTCAGTTCCAGCCTCTGCTACCAGACCTTTTTTCAATTCCAGTCTCTGCTAGCAGTCCTGTCTCAGTCCAGCCAGAGCTACCAATCCTGTCTCACTCCAGTCACAGCTACCAGTCCTGTCTCAGCTATCAGTCCAGTCTCAGTCCGGTCTCAGCTACCAGTCCTGCCTCAGTTCGGGATATTATTGTATGGGATCCAAGGCAAGTATCACTGGCCCCCGATGTATAGTATGGGGGTTGGGAGCCATTTGCCAGCTCCCAGCCCTGGTTATTATTGTGGTGGGTGAGTCAGGGCTACTTGTCCTGGCTCCCTATGATTATTTTAGGGACCAGGGAATTAACTTTTATTTATGGGGCCAGCAGCAATCCAAATTGCAGATGTATTTGGAGGAACATCAGAGTTACCTGAGTAGCACAAACTTTTGGGTACTGATGTCCCACCAATGTGATTTGTGATGTCCGCAATTCGGAGGCACCACAGTTGCTGAAAACTGGTGCATAATGAGTGGACCCTATAGTGTCTATCCATTAAAGTGTAAATTGTAGTGATATTCTGAGAATCACTGAACCAATACCTGTTTTGTTTTAATTATGGATGACATATTTTTACAATTACATTTTTGGAGGCAAAATATTATCAACAACATGTGAATCCACATGTTTAGTATTGAGTGGATTTATGGGAATCAGAGCTGCTTGCCTTGTATGTCCCACCTTCCCTATAGTACCATGGAGAAAATACATTGCAGTTTACTAATCTCACATAGCAAATCCAGGGACAGATGCATGGAATATCCCACATCAATGATTACACACCGCAGCTGTACTAAAAGTTTTTTTATAGAACAAGACGGAATGAGCCAGTTAAACAAAAATTATCCGTGTTTTAAAAGAAGCAAACAACAACAAAAATTAAATTTGGATTTCAGCATATCAACCACAGTGGTTCCACTTCGACCCAGCCAATAATTACGACATAAATATTAAAAATATTCTCACATAAACTATCATTCAGTGGCTGACATATGTTCTAGTGTCATACACATTAAAATGAAATAATTTAGTTTTTATTAATATTTAATATTTTTCAATTACACTATTTGCACATTTTCATGTATTTTTTATGGACTGATATGCATGTTTGAGCTGCTAAAAAAAACGGTTTGACGTCTTGCCTGCACTTTTGCAAGAAAATAGGAAAAACAATCAAAAGACACAAACGTAATTCATATTTTTCATCAATTCAGTCTGTTTCATTTTTTAAATATGGGCTTGATTCATTAAGTGGCAAGCAGGTAGCAAAATGCCTCAACTCTGTTCATTCACTTCAAGTTTACTGTATTCAGTGTAGCTTGAGTGTGAAGTCTAGTGAAGCAGACACAGAGATGAAAGCAGCCAATCCCAAACACAATCACAAACGAACATCAACTGAATGACATAACTATGAGTAGGGGGAATTAATAGAACTCACTAGAATGAATCAGAGAATCCAGAAGCCATAGTGACTTGACTACTAGAACATTTTGGTAATTCTGGACAATGGCTTTTTTTACACTGCAGTTTTTGTGTTTAGCCATAATTTCCCTCTTTCCCATTTAATGTACCCACACAAATGATAAATAGTTTTATTGGCAAAAAATGGGTTTCTGAAAGGGATACTATTATTTCAATCATATCATATAATACAAAAGTAATAATATGCTGAAAAAAACCCAAACTACAACTAAAATCTACAAACACTAATAAAAAAATCTGCTAAATAGATTCTCATGTTTCCCCTGAGTTTAGAAATAGCCAATGTTTACATGTATTTTTTGAAAGTTATAAGGCAACTGAAAATAGCATTGCTTTTCCCTAACTATTTTCTCCTAAAAGTGAATGTTTAACCCCAACCATAAACCTAATTCTAACCCTAACCCCAATGCTTTAGATCAGTGATTCTCATCCTGTATAACCTCAGGACCAGGGCCGATCCTAGGGTCACGGGCGCCTGGGTGCAGGATTTTTTTTGGCGCCCCCATGTGGGCGTGGCTATATGATAAACCCCTCCCCTTTACACATGTATGTTCCAGGCATACCAATTTTTCATTATTGGGGTGGGGGGATTCTTGTGGAGAGCACAAACTTTATTTTTAGATGAAGGACCAACAAGAGCTTTTATTTTAAATAAAGATATTTATTTGGCAGTAAAACAGTGTAGTGGTTTTATTTATGTCTATGATGCTCAGCCATCAACATGGGAGACTTTTTGCTGGCTAGCAGTTTTAACTACAGTTCCCATGATGTCCAACCAGCCAAAGTCTCCCATTAGTCTGGCTGAGCATCATTGGAAAAGAAGTACACAAGAATAAATAATATTCCACCAAGTCAGTCACTCACTTGTCTCTCTCTTCCCATACCGCCATGTCTTTCTCCCTCTCCACTCATACCCTCATGTATCTCTCTCTCTCCACTCATACCCTCATGTATCTCTCTCTCTCCACTCATACCCTCATGTATCTCTCTCTCTCTCCACTCATACCCTCATATATAACTCTTTCCACTCATACCCTCATATATAACTCTCTCTCTCCACTCATACCCTCATGTATCTCTCCACTCATACCCACATGTAGCTCTCTCTCTCCACTCATACCCTTGTGTATATCTCGCTCTCCACTCATACCCTCATGTATATCTCGCTCTCCACTCATACCCTCATGTATAACTCTCTCCACTCATACCCTCATGTATCTCTCTCTCTCCACTCATACCCTCATGTATCTCTCTCTCTCCACTCATACCCTCATATATAACTCTCTCTCCACTCATACCCTCATGTATAACTCTCACCACTCATACCCTCATGTATCTCTCTCTCTCCACTCATACCCTCATGTATATCTCGCTCTCCACTCATACCCTCATGTAGCTCTATCTCTCCACTAATACTCTCATGTATATCTCGCTCTCCACTCATACCCTCATGTATATCTCGCTCTCCACTCATACCCTCATGTATAACTCTCTCCACTCATATCCTCATGTATATCTCGCTCTCCACTCATACCCTCATATATAACTCTCTCCACTCATACCCTCATGTATCTCTCTCTCTCCACTCATACCCTCATGTATATCTCGCTCTCCACTCATACCCTCATGTATAACTCTCTCCACTCATACCCTCATGTATCTCTCTCTCTCCACTCATACCCTCATGTATATCTCTCTCTCACCACTCATACCCTCATGTATCTCTCTCTCTCCACTTATACCCTCATATATAACTCTCTCTCCACTCATACCCTCATGTATAACTCTCTCTCTCTCTCAACTCATACCCTCATGTATAACTCTCTCTCAACTCATACCCTCATGTATATCTCTCCCTTCATACCCCATATATTTTTCCATGTCTATCTTTCTGTTCCTCATGCTCCCCATGGTGGTCTTTTTTTCTGCATGTCTGTCTCTCCTTCTATACACCCATGTCTGCTGTCTCTTTCTCTTCATAACTCACATGTATGTCTCTCCCTCTTCATAATCCTGTGTATTTGCCTATTAATATGCCACAGCCAGTCTGCCCATTTATATGCCACAGATAGTTTTCCCATTAATATGCCACAGATAGCTTGCCCATTAACATACCACAGTTAGTTTATCCAATAATATAGCACAGTTAGTTTGCCCATTAATATGCCAGTGTCAGTTTGGCCACTAATATGCCAGTGTCAGTTTGTCCATTAATATGCCACCACCAGTTTTCCCAAGAAAAGCATTACCTCCTCCCCCCATTCCCCAGTACTCACCTTGCTGCTGCTGTTTCGTGTCTCCTCCGCACAGTCTTCCCTCTATGCACACTCAGAGTGCAGTGCAGGAGGCGGGAAATAGCTGCCGACTGGATGGGGACTTTCAAGTGGGCAGCGGTGGCCCCTTTAACCGGTTAAAAGTTGCCCTGCCTACATACACACCCACACTTACGCACAGGGTCATGCATAAATACACACAGTCACACTTACACAGACACACTTAGTCAGGGCCGCCACTAGGAATTTCAGGGCCCCTTACTGAACACATTTTACTGAACACATTTAGTCACCATTACACACAGACACCCTTATACACACACAGAGCAATACACACAGTCACACTTATGTACACACACTTACACAGACAGTAACACACACATTGACTCACACAGAGAAAAACACATTCTCACACACACACACAGTGAAACACACATTCACACACACACACACTTACATACATTCACACACACACAGTGAAACACACACACACACATTCACACACACAGTGAAACACACATTCACACACACAGTTACATACATTCACACACACACACACACTTACATACATTCACACACACACACCGTGAAACACACATTCACACACACACTTACATACATTCACACACACAGTGAAACACACACTGAAACACACACACATACATTCACACACACAGTGAAACACACATTCACACACGCATACTTACATACATTCACACACACACACACACACACAGTGAAACACACATTCACACACACTGAAACACATTCACACACACACACAGTGAAACACACATTCACACACACACACTTACATACATTCACACACACACACAGTGAAACACACATACACATTGAAACACACACACTTCTTTTCATTTAAAAAAAAAAAAACACGTTTTTACTATCGGTCCCCCTCCCTGGAGGGAGGAGGACATTTCCGGACGGTGTCTGCAGAGGAGGCAGAACACCGTCATTCAGATCTTCTGCCGGATGTCACCAGAGACATCCGGCAATCAGACAGCACGACGGGGCAAGGCTTGCACCCGTCGCGCTGTAATGAGATTAGGAGGTGCGGTGACCGCAGGCGCTCCCCTGCGGGCCGCACCTCCAGAATGAGGGAGAAAGGTGCTCATCGGAGCGCCTTTCCTCCCGGTGCGCCTGGGCGCGGTGCGCCTGGGCGCGGTGCACCCCGTGCACCCGCCCAGGATCGGCCCTGCTCAGGACCCACATTTGTCCTTGGTCATTAAGTCACGAGACAAAAATAATTTAATTTCCAAAACATAATTTATTCCACTATACAATGTGTACAGTATTCCACAATGTATTTGTCAAAACATGAAGCAAACAAAAAAACAGGACTTCTTTGCAAAATGAAAAATAGTGCAGTAATCGCAGTGCAAGTGAAAATGAAAGCGCTATTGAGCTAAAAACCCAATAAAATAACAAGCTATTGAAACATATGAGACTAAGTAGAACTAATGGGAAAACTGGGATGCTTTCTGCAACTGATAGGTGTCTCAAAGTCTGGGGTGATGGTAGACAAAGCAACTCTGAGGATGTGTTCAATGTCCATTCTGTTCTTATATTTTGTGTTCAGCTTTACCAGAGCTGAGAAGCCACATTCACAGAGATAGGTACATTAAAAAGACTTCTGTGTATCTGCCGTATCAAGCCCAAACTTCACCTTACCAATCTCAGGTGAATTTTGAAATTGTCTACTATCTACTGGAAGGATATCAGCGGCAATATTGAAACAACACAATCCGTTTCTTGGTGGGCTTCTCATCTTCAGATGTTGAACGCAGAGTGCATCGCTACGTCACGGTTACTCCCCCAAATCAAAAGTTAGATTTTATAATGAAGCCGAAACACATGTCCATGACCCAGTCCACATCAGCTCATGACCGAATTTTCGGTCTGGACCCAGCAGTTGAGAAACACTACTCTAGATCTGAGTTAAAAGAGGGTCTTTTAACTGTAATGATGCTAACTGCTTCTAGCAACCCTCCCTGAGTGTGTGTGTGTATCTGATCCGCATATGAGTGTATATGTGTGTGGTAGTGTGTGTGCAATTGATCAGCATATGAGTGTGTATGTGTGTGCTAGTCTGTGTGCAACTGATTAGCATATGAATGTGCTAGTGTGAGCAAATGATCAGCATACGAGTGTGTATGTGTGTTCTGGTGTGTGCAACTGAGCATATGAGTATGTATGTATGTACTTGTGTGTGTGTATCTGATCAGCATATGAGTGTGTGCATCTGATCAACATATGAGTGTGAATGTATGTACTAGTGTGTGCATCTGAGTGTGTATATTAGTGTGTATGTGTGTATTAGTGTTCACATTTAGGAGACAGCTGATCAGATGCACAAGAACATATACACACATCACAGCACAGAATCACACTGCAGCACCCACAGGGCCATCTATGCCCTCAAACGGTTCCTCAGGGCCAACTACATGTCCAAACAGTTCATCAGGGCCATCTACATGCCCAAACAACTCTTCAGGGCCATCATTGTTCCAAAACACCCTGTCACTACCATCATTGTTCCCAAACATCTTATTAGTGCCATATTTGTGCCCAGACAGCTTATCACTCCCATCAGTGTCCCCAAAAAGCTAATCGCTGCTATCATTGCCCTCACACGTGCCACTGCCATCTTTGTCCCCAAATAGCTGGCAGCACACATTCAGCAAACACTCAGACACACTCAGCGAGCACAAACACTCAACCAACACACAGTAACTCACAGACACACTCAGCCAGCACACAGTAACTCAGACACACTCAGCCAGCACACACTCCACACACACTCAGCCAGCACACACTCCACACACACACACACACACACACACACACACACACACACACACACACACACACACCAGCAGACACTCCACACACACACACCAGCAGATTTTTAAATATTTTTTATGACCATCGATTGAGATCTGCATAACGAGCATCAGGGCTGCAGGGAAACAGATTTTCATGTTCACCAGACTGACATGTTCCTCTCCCTCCCTACCTGTCATGGAACCGGCATGGAGAAGGAGACCTTGCACTCAGATTGCACTCACAGGACTTGCCCCAGCATTTACCTCAGCACCCAGATTGCACTCACAGGGCTTGCCCCAGCACCCGGTATGTACACTAGCAGGCAGATTGCACTTAGAGGACTTTCCCTAGCTCCCAGGACTTACCCCAAAATTCAGATTGCACTTACAGGACTTTACCCAGTAGGCAGGTTGAACTCACAGGACTTACCCCAACACACAGAATGCACTTTTAATACTTTCCCCAGCACCCAGGACTTACATAACTTGCCTCCAGACCCATCCAGGACATGACCCTGGCAGTACTTACCCTAGCACATAGATTGCACTCATAGGGCTTGCCCCCAGCACACAGGATTTTCCCCAGAACTCAGATTGCACTCACATGACTTGCCCAGGCACATGGATTGCACTCACAAAATTTGACCCAGCACTTACCCCAGAATGCAGATTGCACTTACATGACATGCTCCAGCACTTAGAATGCACTGACAGGTCTTGCCCCAGCACATAGAACTTACTCCATCACCTATAATGCACTCATAGGACTTTCCCCAACACAGAAGAAGTCAATTTAGGTGGGAAAAAGCGTCAATATTTCATTGGCCATGAGAGTGGTCTGGCACACAGCAGAATCACTGCACTGCTACTTTTCCTGATATTGTTTGCTATTTCATGCACACAGACATAAACCCTTACACACAGTCACACTTACACACACACACACACAGACACACATACATACAGAAATACACACACACATACAGAGCCACACACAGATACAGAAATACACACACTTGCACAGGCACACTTACATGCACACTTAGATACCCTTACACAGAAAGACCTACAGTCACATTTACAGAGAGTCACACAGTCACACTTTCAG
Source organism: Pelodytes ibericus (assembly GCA_036172795.1). NCBI lineage: Eukaryota > Metazoa > Chordata > Amphibia > Anura > Pelodytidae > Pelodytes > Pelodytes ibericus. Next base: position 126,334,582 of record CM069858.1, on the reverse strand, counting down.
TCATCCTTACTGACACACACACACACACACACACGCAGACACACTTACACACACTATCATGTAGACTGTCACACTTGCTGTTTGCAGGAAGGTGGATGGTTCAGACCAGACAGTGTACACACACTTACACTTACACAGTCACACTTACACACAGTCACACTTACAGATACACTTACACACATTCACACTTTCACACTAACAGATACTTACAGATACACATACACACATTCACACTGCCACACTCGCAGACACACTTACATATACACACAGATTTCATAAAAAAAAAAAATGCTGCATGATGAGATGGTGTCTGCCTCGTATACCCGAAGAGGCAGGACACCGTTATTTCGTTTTTTTCATGATCGTTGAAGCGTCGGCTGTACTCTTGAATTTGGGGGGGGGGGGGGGGGGGGGGGCGGCACGACCTGATCTGGGGAGGCCATGGTAACTGAATTTAAAACAATAATAAATCTTTAATTAAATAATTAATTAGTTTTATTTACTTTTCAAATTTATTTTTATTTAATGCTAACCTTAACCCTAGGGTTATGGTTATTACAAACCCTAATTCTAACTGTGTTCGGGTGGCTGGACTTTCCCTGCCCCATGCTCATTGTGTAAAAGGGAGAGGCTATAGCTGTCTATTTAAGTCTATACTCTTAAAGCTATAGGTTTCATTAAAGCTACTTACAAGCACCTTTGTAAGATAACAACATCGGAGATTTGGTCACAGATTTTGTCACATATATGGCAGCACCCCCTTATAATATATACTAGTTTAGTGAGTGCATTCCTTTTGGATTAGGATATATATATATATATATATATATATATATATATATATATATATATATATATATATATAATTTGAATATCAAAGTATGTGTAAGTAGATATTTTACTGAGCATATCTCTCTAAACAAAAAACTCATATCACGCATAATGTGATAAAGAAGCACTTTATTATTCTTACCAATCTTAACACAGTTGTATCACAGTTATAAAACACAATATTATATCTTCAGTGGTCTTAAAAATGGAAGAACAAAGCAATAAATATTTGCTAACCTAATTAATAAAGCAAGGCATAGGAACCCTGTTCCCCTCTGACCTCTTAGTGTTTATAAAAACTGTTACATAGATTTTTCTTTATCTTACCCAGTGGCATTGTACTGTGCAGAACTATGTAGTATTCAAATATTATCAGAAAACCATTAGCTGGCAGATAATGGAATATACAATGAAGACGACCAGGAAACATAATAAAGAAAAACATCAGCATAAAGGAAACGCATTTTATAGAACAATAGTGTATGCAGCAATGCACAGAGTTTTCATGCAAATGACATCTTATATTCTGCTGGCAGAACTTGTATAACACAAACTATGAATACAAATTAGCATATTCCCCCATAATTAACCCCATTTCTCACAGAGGAAAAGTTTGGGAAACATGTTTACCAACACCCTCACAGTTAAGTACACACTCTATTATGCAGTTACCCAAGATCGCTAAAGCCTTGTATCTGTCATAACGCAGCACTGCTTTAGATAGCAACCACTTCTGCAGCATCCTAGCTTGACTGGGTCATCCATCACTTTTGACCTTCACAACTATTATCTCCAGCTTCAAATGCAGAGACATCAGGCTCCAAACACCAGATGTGATATTTTCTGTAAACTGAAAAACCCAGCAGGACTAACAAAGACATCTTGAACGATTTTGAAGATTGTTTTCTAAGAAAACACTCAAGTGTGCCACAGACTTTGGAGAGTTAAATTTGACATGTTAAAGGTAATTTTGAAACAAAAGTGATATGTAAAGAAACCATTATAAGAAATAATGTACATGAAGACTGGAACAGTATTTAAACAAGGGGCAAATGAAAAATAAACAGTGATTCAATGAGCAGCAGTAAAAATGAAAGGGCGAGAAATTATACATTTTTGACCGTTAATATAAAAAAACATGACTGAACAGTCCTCCTATTAACCCTATGTTTAAAAAAACAAATTCTGCCAGAGCTTCTCCTCTGCCCCCCCCTCCATCAAAATGGCCCCTGATTCAACAAAATAATGCACATATCCAGGGGCTGTGCAAATGCCTCTCCCTCCACTATAAATACATGGATTCATGGGCAGCATGATGCTCTTCCTTACCCCCTAATAAATACATGAGTCCAGGCCCCCTATCAGTAAAAGGGGCAAGGGGCTGCCAAAATACCTCTGGCCTTCCGTAATCAATAAATGCTTCTGGAGCTGACCAAATGCTCCTGGCAGTAACCCATTTATAAAAGCGGTCAAGGGCTGTCCAATTGACCCTGACCCCAGAATACATAAATATTGTTTCAAATTACCAACCCTCCTCCACACTACCAGTTGCCCAGGAAGGGGGAAAGGGTCAAACCTAAAAGAAAACACACCCTTTGAGTAACATGAAGATGGGCAGTAAAAATCACTGCCCACTCCATGGCTCACAAAGAGTGTCCTGTGGGAAAGAAATAAAACAATTAATTTAATGTTCATCGATGATCCAAAATGCCCTTGATCCTCAAATTTATTCCAGGCAAAAATAAAAAAAATCCACCTATTGTAATAAAATATGCAGCATAAAATAAACAAATAAACCCAAACCCAACTAATATGTTCATCCTCAGCAAAGGACGGATGCTGAATGGAATCAAATTTTCCATAGCGAGGCATCTGGTTGTCCCTCTCAGCCAATCAGAAGCCTCCCTGGTCCCAGCCTTTCTATTAGCTGGTTTATTAATGGATTGGACCAGAAGCTTTTGACCAGCCCCAAAGTACCACAAGGTAGCACAACAAAGTATATCTATGTTAGGGAACAAACACAAATCTCTGCTCCTTTCCCTTGCCAATATGTTTGGCCAAATAGGCTAGCAGGAGGAAAGAATGTTGTTATTTTATTTTAAAATACTGGCTGGGTGGCAACCCTATGCCCTAGTGTCTATGTTGTGCAATTTGTCAGTGTATTCAGAAGGCTAAGCTAACACTGCAAAGAAAAAACATTCTAAGATAGCACTGGGAGTGTTAAAATATCTCAGGATCTGCTTTTCATACTTTAGCTGTTTTAAGAAGGATGCAACGTAACTGCCTTTGCAGTGTGAGGTGTAAAACTGCAGCCATGGAAACAGGTAACAGGAGAAAAATAAAGCCTAAATTCGGATATCAAGACTATAAAGCTGTAACCTTTTGGAGCAGAAATCTCCAGAAACAGAAAAGGTTGGCATAAAAAAATGAGGAAAGAGAAAATATCTGCATTTATGAGAACAAAATCTTACCATTTTTGTTTCTTATTACAGACATATGACATTTAAATCAGTTCCTGACACACAAGTTATATCTGTTTTTATATTTTGTTGAATTATTGGCACAAATTGGCATTGGTGGTAAAATATCAATCATTCATGATTGACTGCCCTCTGCTAACACCATTAACGGATGGGGTAAAATCATTACAACATGCTCTCAGCACCATAAAGTAATAGCACAATGCCTGTGGCCCCATAAAATAACTCAATCCCCCTCCCCGTAGCTGTCGGCTGCTCAAGTTAAAATATATGCCCCAACTTTTGTTCAGAAAATACCAAGCTGCTTTTACTGAGCTACTTGAGCAACAGACAGCTCCTCCTAGTGGTGTGTCAGTGTGTCATTCACTAGGCTGAGAGGGAGGAAAGTAGTTCTGAATAGAAAAGAGGATAACAAAATTAGAGCAAAGGGATCTGTATTACAAGCAGGCCCGGCTTTAAGTACAAGGTTCTTCGGGGTTCGGCGATGACATTGTATGTAATGCTATTGGCTTTCTATAAACCGAAATAGAGTCCCCATTCATAAGAAATTCTTATGAATGGGGACTTTATTTCGGTTTATAGAAAGGCAATAGTATTACATGTATTCCATAAGCCAAAAGTCTATAAACCGAACGACATTCGGTTTATAGACTTTCGGTTTATAGAATAGCAATAGCATTACATGTATGCTATTGGCTTTCTATAAACTGAAATAGAGTCGCCTATTGAATACTGGTTATGGTAATTGACCTATTCTTATGAATGGGGACTCTATTTCGGTTTATAGAATAGCAATAGCATTACATGTATTCCATAAACCGAAATTCTGTTTATAGACTTTCTTTTTATAGAATAGCAATTGCATTACATGTATTCTATAAAACGAAAGTCTATAAACCGAATGTCTTTCGGTTTATAGACTTTCGGTTTATGGAATACATGTAATGCTATTGCTATTCTATAAACCGAAATAGAGTCCCCATTCATAAGAATAGGTTAATTACCATAACCAGTATTCATAAGAATAGGTCAAATGACCTATTCGTATGAATGGGGACACTCACCCACATTTTACTTAATTTTTCAGCCCTCTAGCCCTTTCCAGGACTTTTTTAGATGCATTTTAGTGGCAAAATGTTCGGGTCCCCATTCACGTCAATGGGGTTCGGGTTCGGGGTCAAGTTCGACCCCGAACCTGGACTTTTTTCCGAAGTTTGGCCGAACCCGCCGAACCCGAACATCCAGGTGTCCGCTCAACTCTAGTCCCAACACATCTTGTCTGCACTAGAGGCGGCTATAGACTTTGTGAGGCCTTAGTCGAAAGTCGAACATGAGTCCCTCATGGACACGCATTTTTAAATAAAATGTATGCAAGTGATAATAAAAATGAACTGTGTCCTAAATGTGAACACTAACACCTGTCACACCGTCATTCATAGACACAATCAGCCAGCACACAGTCATTCATAGACACACTCAGCCACCAAAGTCATTCATAGACACACTCAGCCAGCACACAATCACACTCACACACTAACAGAAACACTCAGCCAGAAGGAAAGGTGCTCAGTGTTGAAAGTGATGTCACAGACCACGTTGTGCTGGAGGCCTGGCACTTTGTTTTTCCTCACAGCACTGGATGCACTGTGACCATGGGGGTGGAGCGAGGCGGGGGGGGGGAATGAATCACCATGCCACCCCTTAAAGTGTTGATGATTATGGCCAGGGCTGCCACCAGGAATTTCAAGGCCCCTTACTGAACAAATTTTCTGGGACCCATACCCGGCCGACAATATCTCCCACTCGCCCCACCTACCCTCACAAGCATGTTATCTAGGTCTAATATAATATGGAGGGTGGTAAGGAGCAGTTGGTCAATATGCCAATATTTAGCCACTCAATATGCCAGTATTTAGTCCCTCAATATGCCAGTATTTTTCCACTCAGTATGCCAGTATTTTTCCACTCAGTATGCCAGTATTTTGCCACTCAGTATGCCAGGATTGTGCCATTCAATATGCCATGATTTAGCCATTTAATATGCCAGGATTTAGCCATTTAATATTCCAAGATTTAGCCATTTAATATGCTAGGATTTAGCCACTCAGTATGCCAGGACTTTGCCACTCAATATGCCAGGATTTAACCACTCAATATGCCAGAATTTAGGCATTCAATATGCCAGGATTTAGCCATTTAATATGCCAGGATTTTGCCACTCAATATGCCAGGATTTAGCCACTCAATATGCCAGGATTTTTTTTACTTAATAGGCCAGGATGTGCTAATTTTTTGCCACCCTCCTCCCCCCATTCCCCAGTACTTACCTCCTTGTTACTCTGTCTCCTCTGTGCATCTTTCCTCCTGCATGGAGGAAGGAAACTCAGGTCACTTTTTTTTTTTTTTTTAAACTTTGTTGAAGCCGCGCAGAGGAGACGACTAAGCTTAGTGTAACAGGGAGCTTAACGGCAGCATTAAGCTCCCTGTTACATCAAAGGCTATAAGGTAAGTTAGGCAGCCGCGAGGCCCCCATGAGTGCTAGGCCTTAGGCAGCTGCCTAAGTCACCTAATTAGAGAGCCGCCTCTGGTCTGCACCATATTTTCCCACAAACAGCTTATCTGTGCCATCTTTGCTTCCAGGAAGCTTGTATGTGCACTATATATCTCAAAATATCTTATCTGTGCCATTTTTGCCACAAACAGCTTATCTGTGCCATAACTGTCCCTGAATAGCGTTTCTGTGACATCTCTGTCCCCCAACATCTTGTCTGTGCCAACAGAATAGAAGTAGAAAAAAGAATAAACAGAGAAGCACTGCAAAAAGATATCATTAATCGCAATAAGGTGCATCACCCCAAGGGGAGTCCATGTAGCACCCCCTATAATAGAGTTTTTTTGGCGATCGAACATATTCCAGTCCATACTGAGGGAATTGATAGAATTACGTTTCTTAAACGCAGAGAATTATACTGGATATACACCCTTCAAACACTTTATCCCTTGGGGCTGAATGAAGAGAGAGACCTTTCAGTTTTCCTTGAAGTAAGCTCCTAATCTTGATAATTTAGCTGTCCTTTGACCTTTTTTTGTTGGGACAGCATGTATTCTGTTAGGTCTATTGTTTTTTTTAACATAATTTTTCACCTTCACTTTGGCCAATCTCTTTTTCTTGTATTGTTTTTCTCGTACCGCTTGTCTCTTTTAATAAAATATTTTTCCACCTCCAGCTGTGGTCTGTTATGGTTTTAACCATTTTTTATTTTTTGTTTTTTTACAGTTTACTGTATGGATGTGCCGGCCTAAAGACTTTACTACACAGTCCCGTAACTGGATGACTTACTAGGAAGAATGTTCTTCTTTTATTCTTCTGTTTTTTTGCACTATAGTGATAACCTGATTATTTTTGTAAATTAGCTCTATTTGTGATACATGCATAGCATATTTAATGTGTTTTTTGTTGCTTAATGAGTCTTTTGCAATTTTTTGTTTTCTTTAATAGATTCTTCTATATATTCATTTTTTGTGTAGTGAATTTATATTTTTTTCTGGTTTTGTACTTTTAGCTAAGAATTAGTTATTTTTCGTGTCCTTTTTTCTCTCTTTTTTCCTTTATTGCTATAATATACATAAAACAGTTTTTAATTTTTTTTTGGTATTGTTTACTGATTTTTTCAATTTTTTTATTTTTTATTATGTGGCATTGTGGCTTTTGCAGCCCCCTCTTTTCTGCATATTTTGTTTTGCAGGTTTATGTAAACTTTTTGCTTCCTTTCAATTTTTGATGTTTTCTTTTTTATATAGCGACTTTATTTCTGTTTTTGTCACAATTTTTTATTCTATTGTTTGAAATGGTGTATACTGTATTTATGTTTTTCTATTATACCCCTGCTTTATTTTATAACTGGCAGTTTATTTTGTGTTCTGCCGTTAGTTTCGATTTGCTTGATTGTCTGCATATGTGTGCATAGACGAGCATAGAGTTTGTCTGCTCGTCTCTGCTAATAAAGTTACTTGACGCATGGCGTGACGTCATCACGCCGCGCTGTGAGTCAATATGGTGGCCGCCATCGGGATTACTCCTATAGTTCCGGCAGGGTGTTATATTAAGTATGTTTATTTACCCAATCATTCGCTTGTATTTTGTTTTCCCGCGATTTCTGCCTTATAAATACACTCATCTGTCTATTATCCATTGTGGTCCCCTTTACAGCTGAAACGTCGGTGACCTCCATTCTTTTTGTGCACAGTGTGTCCCTCTTGTCTTTCTTTTCCTTTTGCTTGTGAATCTGGATCTTTTTTGCTGGTGCTATTTGTATATGTAAGTATTTGCTGTTTTTTTCTGTGTTAGTGGATGTCCTTTATTACACAGATTATATTTTTATACAGTGACTTTTCAATAAACTTTTGTAACCTCATGGTATTGTATCTCCAACAGAATAGAAGCTCAAGGTTCTCCGACTTTAAATAAAGCATAAAGTGCGAGGGAGTGAAGCATGAAGTCTGTATGTGTATCTTACCTGAGACCAGCATTCCTCTAGGGTTAGATCATTGCTATGTAATAATATACATAATACGTAAAATGTTGTATTGTAAATTTGTAATTGTTGTAGGTGTACATGAAATGTATGGATGTTATGTCACTCCATTAAGTATTTTACTATATATAACAAATTATTTGATCTCAGCCACAATTGCTTGTATTTAATATTTATGCCAGAGCTTTACATGTCATTTTAGATGTTCTAGTTTTCTTATGTAGTACAAAATAACTGTCTATGGTTCTCTTTAATGGGGCTTGTTGTAATTCTGTTTCAACTATATTAATTTTTATGGCACATGGAACTTAGCAGCTGGCATTTATGAGAAAAACACCAGTGACCCCTGGCTTTTTCCTTATAAATTACATATGACCTGGCATGTCATATAACATTTGTTTGCAGTGTTGACTATGCAACTTCATGGGATTTAAAAAAAAAAGAAAATTCCAATTTGGGGTGTGTATCCCATTAACCCTTCTGATGGAAGTCCATGTTGGACAGATATGAACCTTTGTCAAGGGATTGTACATGTCTGATGTGGCAGGGAAGCTTTAACCAATGAGCAAAGTGGGCACTTGCCCAGGGCCCACTGGTTAAAGCGGGCTCAAAACAGCTGTCCTGTGTGCCCCACTAGCCCAATGTCGCTCTCTGCTGGCCACGATCGAGGCATCATTGCAACACCTTTAACACATAGGCAGTGAAATCCGATCACTGCCTATGGGAGTTTGAACACATATGATCACATCCGCGGTAATCGTATGCGTGGCGGAAGGGATGGAGGGTACTGAAGGCACTCTCGGAGGCTGCTTCGGATCTTAAGCAGCTTCTGAGAATAGCTGCCAGCATGTAGTTTTGCAGGACGTATATATATGTCCAGGTGCGTTGAGGAGTTAATGGATGAACTAACAGTAGCATATTAATAGGCAAGTTGGCAGTGGCACATTAATGGGTAAACTAACAGTGTAAAAACTGTAGTATGGGGCAAAGTGGCACTGTGGCATGTTCTACAGGGCCAGTTCTGTGGGGAAAGTGACACTGTGGTATGTTCTGTGAGGCAAATTGACAATGGGGCACGCCAAATCATTGTGGTTGCACTACAAGTTCTGTGGGTCAAAAAGACGAAAAATGATGATTGGCTCCGCTCACCTAAGCTCTCCACGTGGGTGCTCCATCCCGCTGACCAGGCGTGTAATATACAGGCAAAAGAGACGAAAAAATTATGTGCACTCCACTCCAGTGAGCGATCCAATAAAGTGCTTTATTAAACAATGAACATGAGACCAAAAAGGAGGTACATGTACAGCAAAATGGACAAACAGAAAACCGCACCTTACGCGTTTCGCGTATTACAACTCTTAATCATAGGTAAAGTGTCGGTTGCAAAAGATCCAGCTTATATACAGGCTTGTAACCAATGAAGGTAAAGGTCAGGCTGTCTGTCAAGCTGTTGTACTCCGCCCTAAGACAATTAGTGACAGGTATGATGTGAGGTAGAAAAAAAATAAAAAGGGAGGGTTATAGTAGAAAAATATGATGAAGTAGTAAAAGAAAGTGAAAATGCTAATATACGTGATATAATATGTAAAGAAAATGTGTATATATAGGTGTATGTATAAAAAGGTGGATAACTATGTGTATAACACTAAGAAAAATGTAATGTAAGAAAATATTGAATAAATAGAATAAAACAAGTGAAAAAAGAAGAGAAAAAAATAAGTAAATAAATATAAATAAAAAGGAAAATATGTGTGATAGAAAAGTGAATCAAATGTAATGTAATATAATATGTGAAGGAAAAAGTGAAACAATAGTGATAAAAAGCAAATAAATGAGAAAAAGTGTAAATGTAAGAGTGACCTACAAGAAAGTAAGAAAAAGGACAAAGAAAAAATAATAGTGAGCGTGAATATCCAGTGACAAAAATGGGGCGGTGTACTATGAGCGACAAGACCAGAAACAAAGTACGTGTCACGAAGATAATGATATCTGTGTGACAGTATCAAGGGTTATCAGGTATGTATAAAAGCAAGTGACTAGAAATCGACAATGTGCATCTAAAAACATACATTGATAGTAACCACAAATGTGCAAATGGGTGTGTTCTATATAGACAACTCTAAATATCAGGCAGGAGTTGCATATATATATATATATGAGTAAAATACATGTGAATATCAACATATTTCAATTGTAATAAATACAAAACCATATACTATACACAATGTAACATATAGTATATAAAAAGTGCACCATATATTTTTAAAATTAAGAACATATAAAAAAAAAATATATAAAAAAGAATAAATTTGATGGTGGCTGTTGTCTCAAAGTCACAACTGGCTGGAAAACAACAAAAGACCTAAAAACAACATCAGGACTTATACGCAATTCTATTCCAGTAGGAAACATAAGAGTACTCTCTGGAAGAGAAAAAAAGAAAAAAGGGTAAAAAACAAAATAGTAAGTTAAAACAATAATAATGACAATGCTAGTTAGTGAATAAACCCTTATAATATGCAAACGTAGATAGGTCTAGAGTAAATAAACTCGACACAAAGATGATCCGGATGGATGAACATCGAAAAAAATTGACTTTGATATTATAGAAATATTATAATTGATTCTCAAGAAATAAATATGCATGCGGATAGTGTGCCTCACACCCAATAATGTGGGGTGGAATGAGAGTTTAGAAAAAGCATGATATGTCATATTCCGCATTCATTCCATCTGGGTATCTGGTTCCTAATTTAAAGATCCAGAATGTTTCCCTCTGGCATAGTCTGTCATGTAAACTCCCCCCTCTAGGGCCCTTTCTGATTTTCTCAATGATGGATACCCTGAAGAATTCAATGTTGCTATTACTGCAATACAAGAAATGTTTTGACACCGAGGTGTTCCTACGTGTTGTAATGTCGTTAATGTGTTCTCTCATACGACATTTCAATTGTCTGCCTGTTCTCCCTACGTATTGTTTCTTACATTTAAAACATGTTACAATATATACAACATTGGTAGTGTTACAATTCGTATATTCACAGGTATTATGTATGTACCCATTATTTGAGGAGATAACTGGTAGCTGCTTCGTGACGTGTTTACATGTCATACAAATATTGTGCCCACATGGAAAAGTACCTCTAGTATTTAGCCAGTCATTTCTTGTGTGTTTATTCGTGTCACTTTGGAGCAAACTGGGTGACAAAATATTTCTCAAAGTATTCGTTTTCTTAGCTGTGAATCTGACTCCCGGAGCCAACACTTCTTTATAAACCTCATCCGCCATGAGTATTGGTAAATGTTTTTTGATTAGGTTTTTTATCTGAGGGAATTCCAGACTATGTGGAGTAACAAAAGATGTTTTGGAACTTTGTTGTGTTTGTTTAGTTCGTTCTGTGTTCTTGTTCAGTAAATGGGTACGTTTTTTCGATTTAGCAATATTAATTGCTCGATCGATCATCCAGTTCCTATATCCCCGAGCTAGTAATCTGGTCTTAAGCTCTCTACATTTTAGGTCAAAGGTTTGGGGTTTGGAACAATTCCTTTTGAGCGTTATAAATAAACCCACAGGAATGTTTTTTTTTTTTACTTTACAGAGCTGGCAAGACAACTTGTGGCATGTAACACAGAATTTCCGGCTGTGGGTTTCCTATAAGTGACTGTTTCTACTTGGCCCGTAGTCAAATTACCTGAAAGAGTGAGATCAAGACAATCTATACTGTTCTGTTTTGTAGTCATAGTAAATTTTAGATTGAGGTTATTTTTGTTTACATACTCAAAGAACTGTGTTAGCTCTGACTGGGATCCTTTCCAGATAAATAGTAAATCATCGATGTACCGTCCATACCAAGCGATACATCGACTGAATGGATTGCTCTCACTATATATATTATTATCTTCCCATGATACCATATATATGTTGGCATAGGATGGAGCAAAGCGTGACCCCATTGCTGTTCCTTGGCACTGTAAGTAAAACTTGTCCTCAAACATAAAGAAATTGTGAGTGAGTAGGAAATCTGTCACTTCTATTAAAAATTGTATCAAGTTTGTAGAATAATCACTATACTTTTCAAGTATTTGTTTCAGTGACCCAATCCCCATATTGTGGGGAATACATGAATATAGAGAGTTAACGTCCATGGTTACCCAGATAAAATTGGGGTGCCATTGTATTTGTGCCATTTGCCTCAGGACATCTGTAGTGTCCTGCAGGAAACTTTTTTGCTACCTCACTATGGGTTGTAAATAAATGTCCAACCATTCCGATAGCCCCTCATTGAGGCTACCTATGTTTGAGACAATTGAACGTCCCGGAGGGTTGACTAGATTTTTGTGCACTTTCCGTAAATAATAGAACACTGGGGTAACGGGGTCACTGTTAAACAGATACTCAATTTCTGTGTCATTGAGTATCCCCAGATATTCTCCGGTGTCCAACAGGCTTTTAAGTTGAATTTGGAATTTCTGAGCTGGATTGCCGGGCAACTGCAGATAAGTGCTCTTATCTAAAATTTGTCTTTCTACCTCTCCAACATAGTCTGGTTTGTTAAGGTGGACAACTGCCCCTCCCTTGTCAGCTTGCTTAATCACAATATCCCTACTATCTTTACGGTTCAAAGGGGCCCTCTTTTGTCTTGAGGATAGGTTAAAAGTGGCTTGGATGTTGTGTTCTCTAATTGACTCATTAAGATGACCAAGTTCTCTCTCTATTGTTTTTTGGAAAATGTTAGTTTCAATGGTCCTACTGTTAATAGGATAAAACTTGGATTTCTTTCTTAGCATCGTTTTTACAGTGTCTACGGTGCCTTTGTCATTGTGACATTTTTCTGCTTCTAGATCTTGGAGAACGTGCAGACCACATTTGTCATAAAACAAGTTCTGTGGGTACAAGATAAGTGCATGTCAAGTGGTGTGGATACTGTATAGTGTTGTATTAAGTCGTTAAGATGTAATTTTTCAACAACATTTTTATTACATATAATATGAAAAGAGTTGCATATCATATTTAAAAAAATTACATTTACATACAGTTTTATGTTGGGGCTTTAGAAAGATTGGGTCGAGGGGGGCCCACTACTAAAGACTTTGCCCAGGGCCCACTAGGGACTTAAAGCGACCCTGCTGATGTGCAAATACCAGTGTCTCCACTGTAATTTCAGACGCTAGATAGAGAACATGTGAGAGTCTCCTGAGTGTTTGTCATCACACAGAACAGACTATTTTAGAACTAGTTGATTTCAATAGAGCTGGTTTCACAAACATTCGTTTTTCAAACCACAGTATAAAAGGGTAATTGTTGGAGAGGCCATTGTTTATCATTTTTATTAAGAATAGTGTGAACCTGAGGAGAAAGGATGGAGGTGAATGTAATAAATCAGTACTGTATTACTACAGTATACTTCGTATTAACGTAAACATTAACTTAAAGGGACTCAGTTACCTAACCAATGTTTTCAGTGTGCATATTGTGCATTCAGACTTATATTTATGTTGAATTGAAGTGAGATGAACATTTAATCTCACCTGTTTAGCTCTGCACTGTGCAAGGAAAAACCTAGTGAATTTGCTCAGTGGGGAAACTCACCAGGTTTGTACTTGCACAATGTATAGTTAAAATGGTGAGATGAAGTTTTCATCTCACTTCAACTCACCTCAACTCACCTGCAATGTACCTTTAGTGAATAGACTCTATAGATTGAGAACATAATCTTATTAAAACAGTTTGTGATTCCAAATGCAATGCAACTACTACACTAGAGAATGTTTAACCTGCATATGGAGTCACACAATGATTTCATTAACAGAACACAATTAAAGACAAAATGACAAAATGACAAAATTAAAATACATTTTTACTTTATCTATTCAATTAAACCCTATTTTTATCTACATATGTGTAGCAAATCCATGCTCCCTCCTCACTATACTGCACACAATAGTAAATATTGAAAGATAAATGATATATGTATAAACGGGATAGAAGACTGCTGCAGTGTCATACATCTAGCATGCAGGCTCATAACACTGCTTAATAATTCTGACACTTTCTTGGAATAGATGTCACTCACCACACTGACAATATGGATATGTAAACAGGGAAAAATAGCAATTTTAAAATGATGAATACTATGCCCATCCCTAATTTTTTAAATGATCTTACTTTTTAATAAACACTTTTCATAGAATGCTTGTTTGTAAGTTATCCTCTGTCTAATTGTATAATGTGCACAGATGTTGGAAAAACATTAACCAACTGTGCAATGATGCAGAAAAAAATTGATATTGATGCAATAGAACTTTGTATTAGGTGTGGGGTGCTCTTATTCTTCAAACATGTAATTGATGGTCTGCTGTTCTATATATTTTACAGGATAACTAGTAAACTAGTAAACTATTGATAACTAGCTTTACTACTTAGCTTTGCCTAGGCTTTAAATTCTTGTTGCTGTGTCTCGCTTTCATTTACTTTCAGAGTTTGAAGCTCGTATGTGATTGGAAGTTCAGAACTAATTTGTCTCTTCAACAGTCTTGTTGCTCTGTTTATGTAATTCTATTTTTATATAATGTCATGGTAATATACCTTTACATATCTGTACAGGTCTAGGGTTCATGTTATCCATATATGTATATCATTTTTATTGTGCCTTCTATTGCATCTACTTGTTCTTGTTTTTCCTGCTTGTCATGAATATATGTGTGTTCCAAAGGCTATATGTATATTGTATTGTAGTTATAACACTACTTCTGGGATCCAATATGGCATAGAAGTGAAGATTTGGCACTGCTAGCCCCCCCCCCCTCCGGAAGTCTATTGGCGGACATTGGGGAAGGACCACCAAATCAATGGAGGACTAAGAACAGCTGCAATCAACTTGGGGACTTGATTACTTAATCTTGGTAATTGTTCTTTGTATGCATATATGCTTTCCCCCCTACAGTATTGTATTGTATTGTATTTGGAGGTTTTTTACCATCTCATGAGGGCTCCTGCATGAAGAAACCATCACACATATATTGCACTATATATATATCACAAATATATCAGGGAAAGAGTGAGTGCATATATTTTACCGTTTATATACCGGTATTTTATCCATACATATTTCCCTATGGCGTCTACCTTCTTTTTTAAATAAACATCTCAATCACCGATTGCTTTACTGAGACCAAAAGAGAAAAGTGAGAACTCCATCTATTTTTTCACTATGTGTGTGAGTGCAACATATATATTAATATTTCTCAACATTTGGTGTCATACTTACTACACTATTTGTGTTACTTTCTATCTTTTGTTTTGCATATGTTTACTGTTATATCCATGGAAAAAACATGTTTTTAGAAGCTATCACATGTATACATGGTTGTTTTATTTCAGCCCTTTTAGCACACCTTTTCCTCTTTTTTATTTTGTTGTCATTCTTGACTCAATGCCTTTCGCTAACACAGTTAATTTGTGCTGCAAAATCATTACCGCTTCCGTTAATAAACACTTTGGAACATTGTACTTTGCAGTACTTACCAAACAAACAAACCAGTAGGTAGGTGTGGGTCACGGAAGAGTAATTGTTTTTTATTTTTTTATTTATTGACTAGTGCCAGGGGCACTTGGGCAGCCTCTAACCCAATGTATTAATTTATTTTATTTATTGTAGGGGAGTACAAGTTGCATATCCCCATTTATCAATAGGAGGGACATTTGGACAATCCCAATTGCCATCTATTATAAGGGGGCATGATCCCATTATATAATTTAAGGGCCAGGGGCCTCTAGCGAACCACTGGTCTTTTGTAATTATAGGGTTGTTTCAAGAAGCATATTGCCATCCACTGGTCCCATTTATTTACATAGTTACACAGTAGTTTAGGTTGAATAAAGACTTGTGTCAATCAAGTTCAACTCTTTTCCCAATCCTTGTTTACCGTGGTTGATCCAAGGGAATGCAGGTTATAAGATCTCAGTAGGGGGTGGGCTGTGCATCACTGTATTTTATGAGTTGCTATTATTTGTTAGTCCATGGTACATGACCTGCTTTGTCAGTTCTATTGTTCTAGGATTGTGCTATGTGGACTAAGCAGAGCTTTCCTGAAGGGGAGACCCAGCTTCACAAAGTGTCATGAACTGGTAATGACCTACCACCATCTTATGCATTACCACATTATTATAATTTGTAATTGTTATTTTTATTGGAAAGCTGAATGTGCTAGTTGTGTGCAAAGTGGAATTTGTACCTTGTGCTGCCATCTTGGAGTATGCAGTTAGTCCTATGATCCTGCCCAGACCTATACCTTATATCCAGTATAGTGCATTGGCTATATTATTTTGCCTCCATTACCCACCCCCAAACAAAACAAGTTATGTTTGAAGAATATTGAGGTCTCTGTAGGGTTGAAAAATTCACTGTTCCTTCTAGCAATTTCTTGCCAGTAGATAGGAGTGGAAAATCAACATCCTAACTCCACCCTTATTGTATCCTCCCAGAAATATTCGTGCTCACATGCTGATTTCTGAATAACGTATGTGTGGTTATTATTTTACTTCTTACACTTTACTACCTATGTATATCTCTATTTACATGCATTACAACAGATAGTTGCAAGGGTTAAAATATATTTCATGCTTTTTTTAAGTAAACCCAAAGTTTATCTTAGTAGACACACATGGGTTTATTCTGTGCTGTTTCTCTGAGACACAGTAAGTCTGGTGGCTGGCACATGCTAGCAGTGCTCATCTGATCAGGGTCAGTAGGGTGTGGGGGTCTCTCTATGCTACCTAGTGAACTAGATGTATATTAGCTGCAAGAGGATTTGGACAAATTTGGTGATTGGGCAGATAAATGGCAAATGTTATTCAATGTAGACAAGTGTAAAATTATGTATTTTGGGTACAACAATAAAAATAGAACATGATTTAAATGGTGTTTCCTTGGGGAAATCTACTAATAAAAAAGATTTGGGAGTAGTTGTAGACAATAGACTTAGCAGTAGTGCACAGTGTCAGCTGTCAGCTGCAAAGGCCAAGAAGATATTGGGCTATATTAAAAGGGGTATTGACTCACGGGAGGAAAATATTATTCTGCCTCTTTATAGGCAGAATAATATGCAGTTCAATTCTGGGCATCTTTTTTTAAAAATAAAAGACATTAAGGAACTAGAGAGCAGAGTGCAGAGGAGTGCTACAAAACTAATAAGGAGAACGGAAAGTTTTGGTTTTGAAGAAAGGCTGGAAAAGTTACAACTGTACACATTAGAGAAAGGCGGCCTTGATATGATATTGTTATATAAATATGTACAGGGCCCATACAAAGGGCTTTCTAAAGACTTGTTCATTAACAGAACAGTAAGGACAAGAGGTCACCCCCTAAGACTTGAAGAAAAGAGATTTAGTCTACGATAGCAGAATGGATTTTTTACAGTAAGGACAATTAATAAATGGAATTCACTGCCTGAAGAAGTGATTCTATCAACTAACTTAGATGCCTTTAAAAGTGGCCTGGATACTTTTTTAATGAGCCGGAGCATCGAGGGCTATGTATGTTAGTATAGGCTTTAATATTTATTTAATGCTTGTTGATCCAGGGAGAAATCTGATTGCCATTTGGAGTCAAGAAGGAATTTGTTCCCCACTGAAAGCAGAATTTGAAATTGCTGAAGGGGTATATTTGCCCTCTTTTGGATCAACACTGGTAAACATAGGATAGGAAAAGGGTTGAACTTGATGGACGCTAGTCTTTTCTCAGCCAACTTTTTAACTATGTAACTATGTAGTGCAGAGGGAGATCCTAATTTTTTTATGTGATCAGCAGGGGGGACTGTAAGGAGACGTATCCTAGGATGGGTAGTCACCTCCTTTAGCCCGTAATGAAAGCCAGAAAGTCCCAAATAAAAGTTATTGTTCCCTCTGCTCTTTTTCCCAATAATCCCATTGACATAGGTCTCAGGTACAGCAGAAAACTAAGCACATTTATTAAAGCATAACATGGGGACATGGGGAATGTATACAGTCAGGCATCTGATAACAGAGATTAGGCAATAGAGCAGTAAATGGATTAGTTTTACATACAGTGGGAAACACAGTTGGGACATAACGGGATTAATTTAACCCCTTAGTGACATGACTTTTTTGGCTTGTCCGACGCTTGGTGACATGGGCTGTTTTAACATTTCTGAGGTGTTTGTGTTTTGCTGTAATTTATTTCTGTCTCATTTAGTGTACTCGCACAAACTATAAATCGTTTTTATCGTTATAAGAAGGGCTTTCTTTTGATACCATTTTTTTGATAATAGCATATAATTTGATGTAAAAAAAATAATAAAATATGGCAAAAAAATTGAAAAAATTATTTTTTTATGACTTTTATTTGAAAAATCGTATACTCATGTACAAGAGACAACAAAAAAACACTGCTAAAAAGTTTCTAATATATGTCCTGAGTTCAGAAATAGCCCATGTTTTTATGTTTTTGTGTTTTTTTATTCATGTTACAGGGCCAGAACTATAAGTGGTGCAAAGCTATTTTAAAATCCTTTCATTCAAAATTAGCGATAGTGACATTGTAACACTGATTTCTGTACTAAATCCATGAATGACCCCCAACATGTACATATTTTTGAAAACTAGACAACTCAGGGCATTTAACTTGGGTTATTTTGACACATTTCATGTAGCCATTTTACCACCAATCTATGCCAAAGTTTGCAGAAAAAAATCTTTTTTTTAAATTTTTCACATATATTGCAATTTAGGCAAACATTACCTTAAAATGTGAAGGGGTATTTCCAAATAACACCTCAATATGTGTTCAGCAACATCTCCTGAGTACAGGGATACCACCCATGCATAGGTTTGTTGGTTTGTTTTGGGGCTAAAAGGCCACATGACGTGCAGAAAACTTGTGCCCATGTATCATTTGGGACATTTTTGAAGCCAGAAAGTGTATTCTACCCCACAAAACCATATATTTTTTTAAACTAGACACCCTAGGGTATTTCAAATGGTAGTATTTTAACACTTTCCATGCACTAATTATACTACCAGCCTATGTCAATGTTTTGGGTAGTAATTTTTTTTCACATACATAGTACTTTGGGCATGAATTCACAGATCCTGTTATATGTCAGTGCCAAACAACACCTCAATATGTGTTCAGCAACATCTCCTGAGTACAGGGATACCCCCCATGTATAGGTTGGTTAGGTTATTTGGGGGTTAAAAGGCCACATTTGAGAGGTGCACTTTTTGGTTTTCCAACTTGGAATTCTGACGTGCAGAAAACTTGCGCCCATGTCCCATTTGGGACATTTTTGAAGCCAAAAAGTGTATTCTATCCCACAAAATCATATATTTTTGAAAACTAGACACCCTAGGGTATTTCAAATGGTAGTATTTTAACACTTTCCATGCACTAATTATACTACCAGCCTATGTCAATGTTATGGATAGTAATTTTTTTTCACATACATAGTACTTTGGGCATGAATTCACAGATCCTGTTATATGTCAGTGCCAAACAACACCTCAATATGTGTTCAGCAACATCTCCTGAGTACAGGGATACCACCCATGTATAGTTTGGTTAGGTTATTTGGGGGCTAAAAGGCCACATTTGAGAGGTGCACTTTTTGGTTTTCCAACTTGGAATTCTGACGTGCAGAAAACCTGCGCCCATGTCCCATTTGGGACATTTTTGAAGCCAAAAAGTGTATTCTACCCCACAAAACCATATATTTTTGAAAACTAGACACCCTAGGGTATTTCAAATGGTAGTATTTTAACACTTTTCATGCACTAATTCTACCACCAGCCTATGTCAATGTTATGAATAGTAATTTGTTTTTCACATTCATTGTACATCGGGCATGAATTCACAGATCCTATTATGTGTCAGTGCCAAACAACACCTTAATATGTGTTCAGCAACATCTCCTGAGTACAGGGATACCACCCATGTGTAGGTTAGTTAGATTATTTGGGGGCTAAAAGGCCACGTTTAGGGGGGTGCATTTCCAACTTGGAATTTTGACATGTAGTCAGCCTGCGCCCATGTTCCATTTGGGACACTTTTGAAGTCTGTCAAAGTATTTTACCCCATAAAACCATATATTTTGGAAAACTAGACATCCTAGGGTATTTAAAATGGTGGTATTTTAACACTTTCCAAGTGCTAATTCTACCACCAACCTATGTCAAAGGGTTGGGATGTCATTTTTTCCCCACACACATTGTAGTTCAGGCAGGAATTTTCAGATTCTGGTATTTGCCACTGCCAACCAACACCTCAATATGTGTTCAGCATCATCTCCTGAGTACAGGGATACCCCCCATGCATAGGTTTGTTGGTTTGTATTGGGTCTAAAATTCCACATTTAAGGGGGGCGCAATTCCAACCTGGAATTTTGACATGTAGTCAGCCTGCGCCCATGTTCCATTTGGAACATTTTTGAAGCCGTCCAATGAATTTTACCCCATCAAACCATATATTTTTGGAAAATAGACATCCTAAGGTATTTCAAATGGTGGTATTTTAATACTGTATAGGTACTAATTCTACCACCAGCCTTTGTAAAAGTTTGTGGTAGTACTTTTTTGGGAGTTTTTTTTCCACATGCATTGTACTTCAGGCATGAATTCACAGATTCTGGTATATATCACTGCCAAACAACAACCCAATATGTGTTCAGCAACATCTCCCGAGTACAGGGATAGCACCCATGCATAGGTTTGTTGGGTTGTTTTTGGCTAGAAGGCAACATTTGTGAGATGCGCATCTCAAAATTCCAACTTGGAATTGTGACATGTAGTCAACCTGCGTCCGTGTCCTTTATGGGATATATCTTTGAAGCCAGCCACTGTAATTTACCCCCACCAAACCATATATTTTTTTATCGGTAGACCCCCATCACTACTTGTGGCAAGGGCTCAGCAGCCATCGATACATCGCTAAATGATGTATCAGAAAGCTGAATAGGGTCAAAATCGAACCCTGAGTCCGCGGCCTCAGAATCAGTGCGTAAGCAGTGATCTCGAGCAAAGAAGGGATTAATAGCTCTTAGAAGAGCCTATCTAGTACTGTAATACATTACAGTACAAAGGAATTAATCCATAAGACAGTGCAGACAGCAAAACATACTGTTGCTGTGCAAGATTACTGCTGACACAGTGATGGCAGGGAAGGGGTTAATACACAGTGAAAGAATTTCATAAAACCTGCCAATTTTATAAAATGTTATTTTATATCACTAATACTGATCTGTCTCTTTCCGTCACAAAAATGTAAGTGAGGAGAGGGAGGCAGATCAATATTTGTGAATATTGATCCGATTAATTTTGATCTGACCAGGGCGAATGGTGAGCTTAATTGAGAAATCACCAAACCGCCTTTGCCACTAATTCGCTGTTACTGATCGCTATGCGCTCAGGCAGCTTAAAAAAAAAAATCTCAAATATTTTTACTTTACATGTAATCCCCTAGCGGGTATGTGTAAAAAAATAAATAAATAAATAAAAATATGCAGACAGATAAAAATTGCTTTGGCGTCAATATCATTGCGTAAGCAGTGATCGACGGCAAATAAGGGGTTAATAACTCTTAGAAGAGCCTTTTTAGTACTGTAATAAATTACAGTACAAAAAAAATTAACCCCTAAAAAATGCACAAACAGCAAAAATAAATGCGCTGATGTGCACGATCACTGCTTATGCAAGATCAGTGGCAGGGAAGGGGTTAAACGCAGGGAGTTGCTTTAATAATTTTTTTTTATTGTTTTATTATTTGTGTGTTGTGAATTAATAGTTTTTTTTTAACTTTTACAACTTTGATCTGTCTCTCTCCCTCACTAAAAAAAATGTGAGGAGAGGGAGGCAGATCATAACTGGTCAGATCAATATAGAGTTAATATTGATCTGACCAGTCAGTGGGGATGTTCAGGAGAGCATCCCCACTGCCTGTCAGTGTGCCTGGCAGTCACTGATTGCCTCTGTGAAGAGGCAATCGTGTGACAGCCAGAGAGCACAGGAAGCAGGTACTTCCTGCCTCCTGTGCTCTTGCCCTTAGAAGGGCAGCGCCATCTTGGTCACTCAGTGACCAAGATCGTGCATTTTTTTTTTTGTGTTTCTGATTGCCTCGACTTGCGAGGCAATCAGAAACACTTTCTGAGCATAGGAAGCGAAAAATTCGCTTCCTATGCTCACTTTTTTAATGCACGTGTTTTAAAGGCTCTGTGCCTTTAAAACCGGCATTTCGATCGCTCTCCGGAGCGATCGAAATGCCGACGGGCATTATTTTTAGCATTGTACGATGCTTCCACACGGAAGCATCGTTACAATGCGGCTTGAGCACTGAAAGCGGAAAAACTCCGCTTTCAGTGCTCGTTTTGACACAGGACGGACTAGGTCCGTCCTGTGTCACTAACGCCTCGGCACACAGGACGGACCTAGTCCGTCCTGTGTCGCCAAGGGGTTAACATTCAATCCAAGGCTCTTGAGCGCTCTGAGGCTGGACAAAAGAATTCACAATAGAGGATGTAATCCACAGTTCTTCACGGGGACCTAGTTAAGGTGAAGGTCCCCCTTGTTAAGGTGCCACCTGCTGATTCAATGAATAAACAAGGGTCTCTCTGCACCGGGAAGAAGAGCCAGTTACTGACCAGACTGGACCGTCTGCTTTCCATGATAGCATGGCACTCAGAGGATAAAACTGGCATGTACTATCAAAAGTACATGCCAGTTCATCCTCATACAAAGGACAACTACTTTTTCACTTGTGCTTCTATATTAGAGAACACATTTTAAAAATGCTAGAACACATTCAAATGACTTAACACCATAATAGTGAAAAAGGGTTTCTAAATCTATCAGTACGCTTGTACTTCTATTCTTGCTATATGTATTTGGACATAAACCAAGATTATGGATATGCATAAAGGAATTACAAGTTTGGAGTTTCATTTTGTCAATAACTTGAGACATGTCAGTCTTCACATGTCGTATTGGCAAAAAAGTAATAAAATAAATAGGGACCTGAATTGTTCTATGTTCTTAATAGTTTAAAAACCTAAAATACTGAGAAGTGAAAAGACATGTGTGGGTGGCAATGCATAAATCTTAATTGCTAACAAATTGAATTATTTATTATGTACTTGTGTTTTTCAATTACAGGAGTAATGAGATTGGAAGCATTTTCCTTCTTTTAAAAATTAAATTAACCTTCCATATTCAATTAATGAAGACATTCAACGCACAGTTGATATTTTTGTGTTTTATGGTATAAATAGGCAAATATGCTGGTACCAAATCAAAATTTGAATTATATATGCCAGTTTTCAAAATTGATGAGGACAGGTACATTGTAAATATTAATACAAATGTTACCTGAAAAACCTCTAGATCAAAAACTTTACAGATCTATATCAAAAAATCCAAACTCCATAACATTTGTACAAAGAGAGACTAGATTTAGTTGATGCAGTGGCATCTATGTACCCAGGAATCATCAGGTTCTTCTTTGCTCTTCTGAATTATGATTAGTAGTTTTCAATCAACCCTGCTGCATCTTTCAGTCCTCGTAAAGTTTAATATGAGGAATTAGCAAAATGGGGAAAGGAGTGGGGCATAATCATTGACCTGACAACTACATATTAATCCACGTGGGTGTAGAGCATAAAAAAAATATTTATAAATTACATGTTTGTGTTTAGCTGGAATTTTCCTCTTTATCATTTATTGTACCCACACATATAATATACAGTTTTTAATGCCATAAAAATGGGCTTCTTTAGATACCATTATTTAATATTTTAACAGTTTCTTCAATGCACAAAACATGCATGACAGGATGGAAAGTCCTTGTGTCATGAACTAGTTCAAAGTATCTCTGGTGTCTACTGTTTCTGCAAACACAGGCACAATCAACAACTTTAAATGTAAAACGTGTAATGTTTTTCACCTTAATATCCACCCTCTCATCAAATCCTTCTTCTCAAAGTTTAAGGCTCTCCTCTGCCCCCCAAGTCCTCCTTCCTGCTCCACTCTTGTAGCCCAAGACCTTGCTTCTCACTTCAAAAACAAAGTCAACACAATCAGATGTAACTTTACATCCCACAGCGTACCCTAACTACCTCCTACCTTGTTCCTATCCCCCAAACCCACTCTGAATACCTTCTCCCCTGTAGCTGAGAAAGAGGTGGACAATCTGCTCTCCAGCTCCAGACCTACTAGTTGTGCGCTAGACCCCATCCCGTTTCACCTAGTATGTTCTCTGTCCCCTCAAAGAGTGGGAGCATTACAGTCTTTGGAAACAGCACTCACTAGAGTGTTGAATGACCTGCTCTCTGCCAAATCTAATGGGCACTTCTCAGTGACGATCCACTTAGATCTCTCTGCTGCCTTCGACACTGTTGACCACTGCCTCTTTCTTAACAGATTATCCTCAATCGGCATAGAGGGTATGGCACTCTCTTAGATCGAGTCATACCTATCTGAGTGTTCCTACTCAGTGGCGTTGCTTGAACAACATCATTGCCTTCTCTGGTCTCTGTTGGTATTCCACAAAGGTCGGTTATTGGCCCGCTGTTGTTTTCCCTGTACACTACTTCTCTAGGTGAACTCATCACCTCATTGGTTTCCAATACACCCAGATCTACATTTCCTCCCCTGACCTCACTCCCTCTGTCATGTCGTGTGTCACTGACTTTCTGTCGGCCATCTTCACTTGGATGCCTGATCACTAACTGAAACTTAATCTTTCTAAAACAGATCATCTTCCCTCCCTCAAGCTCCGCCCCAGTACTGGACTTCACTGTCACCGTTGAAAATGCTATGATTGTACCCGCTGCCCGTGTCAGATGTCTTCGGTTCATATTTGACTGGGTTCTCT
The DNA here is from genome assembly GCA_036172795.1 of Pelodytes ibericus. Classification (NCBI taxonomy): domain Eukaryota; kingdom Metazoa; phylum Chordata; class Amphibia; order Anura; family Pelodytidae; genus Pelodytes; species Pelodytes ibericus. The sequence continues at coordinate 126,309,859 of CM069858.1, read as the reverse complement.
CTTCTGCTCACCATATTCAGTCTCTAGCCAAATACTGTTGTGTGCACCTAAGGAATATTGCACACATTTGCCCATTCCTCAGCGAAGAAATAACTAAAATATTAGTGCATTCACTTGTGATCTCTCACCTTGAATGTACCACACACATGAACTGGCCTTCTGCTTACTCATATTTCTCCCATGCAAAATATTCACAACACAGCTGCCAGGCTCATCGTTCCAATTCGACTGCTCTTCTCTGCAACACCCTCCACTGGTTCCCTGTCTGGTCTAGGATAAAATTCAATCTTTAACCTACAAAGCCCTCCATTCCTCAGCTACTCCTTTCATTGCCTTCCTCATTAACCAATACTACCCTGAATGAACTCTTCACTCCTTCAAATGGACTAAAGCTCTGCTCCAACCTCATCACCTCTTCACATCACATAACCTCTTCACATCACCGAGCTGCCCTCTCTATCTCTGGAACTCCCTTCCGCAGAGCAAATTCTGTTAGAAGAAGCTTACTACCCATCCCAATAAAATACCTGTTACTTAACCTCTAGCTTATTCGCCCTGGCTCTCGTTGTCCTCAAACACTGTTTAGGTGGAACAGATACAGCCAAATCCTGAGCCAAAATAGAGTTGCACCAATGTCACCCTAATGAGCATGCTTGCTCAGCTGTGTAATCAACTTTTACTGAATTAATCCTCTAATATTTTGTCTTAGTAAAGGATTTTTAGATTGTCAATGGTATAAATATTTGCTATGTTATAAAACCTGCTGTTTCTTGACATTTATCTTTCATATTATTATATAACCACATGTTTTCTTGAATTGAATAATAACAGTCCTGAGAAAACATAACATATGTTTAATTATTTTTGATTTAGTTTAAATAATTTAAGTCATAAATACAAACATTATTTTTTTCATTGAAGTCCTGCCTAAGAAATGGTGTGCTTTATCTCTGTGTGGAATTATTTGTCTTATTCCTTCACTGCTATCCCAAAAGAATTCAGTTATAAACTCAAAAAAGTGCATTGCAATATTTTAACCCCTTAATGCATAAGAACGTATACATACGTGCTGAAAAGCATGGTCCTCAGTTTTCATGTAGCGTTGCGCTCCTTATGGAAATGCTACATGCCTGCAGCTACTCTCAGAGGCTGCTTAAGATCCGAAGCAGCCTCTGAGAGTGCTTTCACCCCCGCCTCCCGAGTGCATACGATCACCGTGAATGTGATCGTATGCGCTTTACACACATAGGCAGTGAAAACTGATCACTGCCTATGCGTGTAAAGAGTTGCAATGATGCCTCGATCGAGGCATCATGCAACACCTTCTGGGCACCTGCTGTATTAGAGAAGCATGCTCCAGCAATATGGCTGTGGTCAAGAAGTAAAAAAAAAAAATCACTTCCGTCGCTCTGATTATGTTGCTTGACTGCCCCTAGAGGCAGTCAGCAAAATTGCAATGTAAAAAAAAAAAAAGATTTAATTACCTTAAAACTAGGATTAGGGCTAGATTAGCTGTTAGGGTTAAAATTAAATATTTTTTAGCATAAGGGATAGGGTTAAAATTAATTTAAAATACATTAAGGGATAGCATAAGGGTTAGAGTTGGGGTTAAATGTAGTGTTTGGGTTAAATTTAGGGTTCGGGTTGGGGTCAAAAGATCAATATAGGAAAAAAACAAAAACATCCACATAACTCGCAAAAAGATGCAGAAAAATATGGAAACATGCATATTTCTGAACTCATGATAACATTTAGAAACAATTTAGATGGGGTCTTTTTTAATGATTGTGTAAATTATATTTTGGGTCAAAGTTAGAAAAAGTGTTTTTTTTAAAAATTTTCATGATATTTTCTGATTTTTTTGTAGTAAATTATAAGATATGATGAACATAATGGTATCTTATGAAAGCCCTTCTTATGACGATAAACACAACATATAATTGTTTCATACATTTCACCTCAGAAATGTAAAAACAGTCATTGTCACCAAGGGAAAGTGAAGGTCAAAATGTCTTGTCACTAAGGGGTTAAGCGTACGGTAATAATGTTTGTGTGCTTGGCCTGCTGCTTGTTGTGAGATGATTTTTGATAGATTGTATTTGGATTCTATTAACTGCAGTTCAGTTTTATTTGTATTACGCTGAAGCAAGTAAGTGGTAATTCTATCTTGGATATATGAAGGTATTGGCATGTTCTAGGTATTGGTCTTATGCTCTCAAATATAGTGTGTATCATCTGTACCTGTGGTTGTAGCACCCCATTAACTTTCTCAGTAATAGAGAAAAATCAGTAACACTAAGGGGGTAATTTATAAAATCAATTCTGGTGCAAACTTATAAAAGTGGTCTACATAGCAGGAACTTTACATTGATTTCATGGTGATAATTCCACTGTTTGATCTTTGCCCCAGAACAAATTGATTAGCTGAGATTTCTTAGTTTGATACAGATGTTGAACAAGCAGGGTAATACAGACTGGAGTATCCCCTGCATGGTTAAGGCAATAATTATGGCATAAAGCTGGGAAATGATTCCTTGGGCTCATAGTTAGGAACATAATATTTCTATGAGGTATTCTTAGAGAGCATTCAGAGTAGTTTGGGAGACTGAGTTCTCATATACCTAATAGAACTGCAAACCTGGTATATCTGCAGTTCTTGCTTAAAGCATGTCAAAGCCCCTAGTCTACTGTGTGAGTTGCAGCTTCAATACTTCTTTATGCCTGAGGGAAATTATCTATACGCTAGAAAAATTTTATTACACCATTCCCTCTAATTTTGATTTCAACAAATTGTTTTTTTTTACCTAAATTAGCTGTAGTGCAGCAAATCCATTGTTAGTGGTGCTCAAACTATGTTAGTGGTCCCTAGGACTTTGAATTAGTTTTTTTTAGGATTGTACAAAATGTATGAAAGTGTTTGTCTGTATGTACACAATGGGTGGTAGATAGAACAGCTGTATATATAATCTGAAGCCTATGGATGTTTACTTACAGTACATTGCGTGTGTGCAGAGGAGGTCTTTGGAGACCAGACCTTATAAAAGTGGTCCACAGACATAAACATTTGTACTGACCTTTGTAACTGAGATTACATCATACATATATATATATATATATATATATATATATATATATATATATATATGTATATTGTGTGAGGGAACACTGCTATATTAGCCCCAGAATGGCACTTTCAGTGTCCCCTGACTAGATGGGGTTACAAATCGGGTTACTCTAGTAAATCAATTAGGGAGCTATCATCATCTGGATAGGGTAATCCCTCTCCTGTGAAGAGCTGGGTGGAGGCAGTGAGACTGTGAGTCAAAAAGAGTGCTGAAACTGTGGAGGAAGAAAAGGTATTTTCGCAAGCCTTTAATTTGTTTTTTTAAACTATTGGAGTCAGCTTAGCTGCCCTACTTTATTCCAGATTAATCAGTTTGAAGTAGTTTTTGTGTATTCTACTTCTCTTTTCTAACCAGACTATATAATGTTTTATATGCACATATAAACACATTGTCACACATCTACTGCCTGGTTACATAAATCATCACCTTGACCAACCAACCAAACACAAACCTTTATGTCCACTTTAATTAGTTATGTACTGATAGTTTGCTCCTTTACTTTCACATGAAATGCTTTCATGTTTTACATTTCCTCTGGGTATCTTAGAATTATTTACAAAGCAGCTTTACTCATTGGGCTGATTCAAGATCGTCAAGCTGTGAAACTCTTAAAATGCTGGCTAGATTCATAAAAGATCTTTCATAGCTTCCAGCTAGTGTTCATGCCAAGCAGTTCAGGATGCTGCTGTCAAAAGCGGTAACACATGGAAGTGTTTCCTTTGTCATCTTACAGCATCCATGACCTACCACATACAGAGGAAGGCAAAAGATCTACATTTTCCCATTAATTTAAGGTGGAGACATTGAAGGGAGGTTGTGGAATGAATGCACTTCGAACTTCTTGCCTACAGCTTTCCATCCATTGCATGCCACTTATCTCTTTATTTAGTTTGGCTTGGATTGCATTTATCCATTATGCTCAAAGTCCATCTTGTTAAATCATAGTCTGAATAAGCTGTTGATGTTTCTGCTGTTGTATTATTCTATGGAATAAAAGGTTTGGCAAAGGAATTTGTCTCTTCAACGTTAAAAGGATATCGTTTTTGAATGGTTCAGTTTGTTATTTTATCCTTTCAATAAAAAGTGCTCTGAGAAAAAAAAAGTAAGTTCTGAAAATTTGTAGGTAATAGTGAGACATGATAGTTGCACTGCTAAAAGTCTGTTAATTTGCACAAAAATATAAGCACATTAAATATTTATCAGTAATTGTTTAGCATTTGTATTTTTCCTGTCATAAATATATATATTATGAACTAATGTGCATCAAAATCAATGGATAGCTCAACTATGTTATTGAGCTATAAAAGGGAAAATGTATACCTACATCTCTCTCTCTCTCTCTCTCTCTCTCTCTCTCTCTCTCTCTCTCTCTCTCTCTCTCTCTCTCTCTCTCTCTCTCTCTCTCTCTCTCTCTCTCTCTCTCTCTCTCTCTCTCTCTCTCTATATATATATATATATATATATATATATAAACCACCACAACCATAATGTAAAATTGAACAATTCTGTTTGGATCCATGGATTCCTATGATATTATACCAAATGTATGTTTCAGCAGAAACGGAAATTTTTGTGTGCGAGGCAGAACAGACAGAATTCCATTGCTTAAAAGGGAGAGAGTCTGAGATCTTGTATTGCTTAGTTGATTTATACTTTGTCCATAACGAGGAGTACTGACCAATGATCCTCGCCAAATGCTGGATAGTGATAAACAGGCACAAGTGGACTCTCCTTATCTCTGTCCTGACCAGTTTTATTTTGGCTGCCAGCGGATGTAATGACCCTTTCATTGAATTTATAGTAAAAATTCTATTGGGTGAGTCAAAGACAGGTAAGGTTTATCCCAGTTGATATGGAAACTGTCAGATTCCTCCGTTACGGACTTAGTCTCCACCCTTTTTCTGTGACGCGGTATTCCCTCGCCATATAAGGAAACCGTGCCACAATTCAAATGTTGAGTAATTTTGGTTCCCACATGGACTGTAGGCTCAACTCCTTTAATTCGGCTTTACATTTAACCGAAAGGAAACCCTCGCTTCTACGTTGACGAACCTCGGCTTGGATATTCTACTACTCTGACTTCTTGTATTACTGAACACGGACTGGCAATTCTACTTACCCTCCCGCATTAACCGAACATCCTTCGGTTTACACTCAAGCTAAGTTCAACTTGTGTATTCAAGCTACTATTTCCCTTCTGTCATTCAATATAACCATTGCATTGCTGAAGATCGCTTGTTTGCATTCCATATGTCATGCTGAACTTTTAACCATTGCATTGCTGAAGATCACTTGTTTGCATTACATATGTCATGCTGAACTTTTAACCATTGCATTGCTGAAGATCGCTTGTTTACATACCTTATTTCATGCTGAACATTTAACCATTGCATTGTTGAAAATCTCTTGTTGCATTTCATACTTCCTGCTGAAAAGTAACCGCTGCTCTGCTGATTATTTAACCTTACTTATTTCCTACCATTTACTGCAATTGAGTTCAATCTGTAGAGATCCCTCAAAGTTATTCCTCTAATTGTTCCATGATCATTTGGAGTCGTGACAGAAACATGGGTCCTGCAGAAGGGACTGACACCAATTCAGGTGTTCTCTCAGCATCTGTCTGTCTTGAGACAAAATACATAGGTTGTCTAAATAAATGATGACTTGAACCCCTAGTCTTCGCAAGTGGCAAATCACTGGTTTCAGCAATTTGGTGATGAACCAAAAAAATATGGACAGACAGGATGGAAGGCAAGTGAAAATCCAAATCAGATGACCCCATTGGAATTGGAGGAACTTTTGGTGTTCCAAGACAATGGGCAGTATTGGTTAAGCGTCCTGGAGGAGGCAGTGTATACTTTCCATTTTGAAGTGGTGCTAGGTAACAAATGCTTTCAGTAGTCTCGGGTTGATGATCGGACAAACACCACCCCCTTTTTTGGACACCAACTTGTGTATGAAAAAAGTTCTGATAGATAGTCCAACTCTATTCCTGCTGCCACCAGGATAGGGTAATGTACCATGAATTATAACTGCAACAACAAAAAAATAAAGTGATCTAAATGCTGAAAATGTGTGTAAAACAAAAGTGATAAACTTTATTTTTTTCATATTCAGATCATAAATATTATTTGGTGTATACATAAAAGGATTAAAAACATTTTTTATTGGTTTAATTTCTATATGTCTCTTCTTCATCGTTTATAGCCACCATTTTGAAAAATGGCAGAAGGGTTGCTCTGAGGAGTTATTTTCTATCTGGATAAGACTACTTGACCCTCCACACCTGTGTTTTGACACCAGAATGAAGTATATAGGTCTTAATGTTCCTGAAATATTACTTAATCACTGCAACATATCTACTATTTTTTTAAATGTTGTCCAGAAAAATTCCACCAAAGCTAAATCAGAAATACAAATCTCTGTACAACAGTTTTTACAGAGGTCTATCAGGGGGCCAGGACTACGTGTACCAGATCTGTATTGATCCCAATCCTCTGAGGATGAGGAATATTCCGTGGAAACCCGGGGACAGGCATACAGTACAAACATACATCATCTTATTTTCATAATTCTGTGGATTCAAGAGAATTTTGATCACTTTCACTCTTAAGCTCAATCCTCCATTTAGCTAAATGAGCAGAGAATATATTGTACTTTGGATTGTTTTGAAAATTTACATTTAACTGTTTCTAATTAACTTTGGATTTCAGTGACCATACTGCATGGATGTTCAATTATTAGTAACATCTAATCCATACTGGACTTGTTTAGTAAATACTCCCATTTGGTTATAAATGTAGCACCATCCATAAACGCTGATGGTTGCTTAAACACAAGGCAGCACCCTCAGTATGAGGCCAGTCTTCCAAAACACCAACAGTGATTGTATTTTGTATAAAACTTTAAGATCTTTTTGTTTAAAATTTCTACATGCAGATATACCACAGTTTTTTCCCTTTTGTTGGATACAATAAGGGAGATTTTGGCCCATTGCTGACATATCCTTAAACTGGAGCCAACATTAATTAATTTCAGAGCACCCTAGTTTTAGGAACCATTTGGTTCCTAGTGATCTTCAACCCTTACCACCTCCTGAAACTGGGTTATCTAAACCTCCAAAGGGTAATTTCAAATGTAAGAGCTGCAGACAGTGCAACAATACCAATAGTTCAAAATGGATCAACCATCCATTTACAGGGAGAAAAGTATATATTAAGCAGTTCATTAATTGTGCTATAGTCTTTGAAGTGTATATGTTCCTTTGCTCCTTTTTGAAAATATAGATAAGTTGTACTCAAAGACCTCTAAGAAAGTACATTATTGAAATCAAATCAGCCATTTACTATTAAAAGATAGGTCATGGTTCCCCAGCGTCTTTAAATTTTGTTGTGATTTTGAGTCTATCCCTCCCTTAAGCAGAGCCAAAGACATGGTTAAAGTTTTGCTTTGCCATGAGTCTGTTGGATTTACGAGTTTGGGGCATTGTAAAATTAAAATTATTTTGCCAGAGTGAACCAGGAAGTTAATAGTCAGCGGTCTAGTAAAATGTTGCATATTCTGTATGTAATCTTTTTTTTTATATATATACCGTATATTGTGTTTTGTTGGATACATAGTATTTTTGTATAAATTATGTTTCTGGATGAATAGTGTTTATTTGATTAATTGGTCACACCCTGCACTTGGTCATGTGACCTTCAGGTTGAGTGTATTTATCTGTTCTTTTTCCTTCAGGTATGCCTCACCTTGAATATGGTGTGCTAGCACCTGAAACACGTTGGTGTGAGATTTGACTTCTACAATCAAAATACCTACCGTATTTTCCAGCGTATAAGACGACTGGGCGTATAAGACGACCCCCCAACTAAGTCATCTTATAAGCCGGAAAAATCGCATCTATATTTTAACCTTTTAGGTAAAAATATAGAGTTTTCCACCCTCCTCCCCCTTTCCCCAATCCCCAATCCCCAGTACTTACCTATTTTCTGCTCTGTCTCCCGCTGTTAAGCCGGTCCGTGGCTGTGAGGGAAGCGTTGTGAGCTCCCCTCCAGCCGCGCGGTCAAAAAATTTTTGTTTAAAAAAAAAGTTTTGTTTAAAAAAAAAGCAGAAAATAGGTGAGTAAATCCCAGTACCCGGCGTATAAGACGACCCCCCAACTTTTGAGAAGATTTTCAGGGGTTAAAAAGTCGTCTTATACACTGGAAAATACGGTACATAGTTTACAAGTATTATTTTATTACAAGTATACACTCTTTGGTGCTGGGTATTTGTAATCTGATACAGATATCCTGCTTAGAGATAAATAAGTATCCATGTATTCAACCTGCTCCTCTGAATAATTACACTCGTATCTGGGGGGGTTCCTCTTTAAATGTTTGCTATTGCTTCCTTCAGATTAGAACTAGTTTTCATCTACCATAGGACTCTGATTTATAGTGCTTTGTTTAGTATAATCCAAACAGAGAAATCCAGTAACTGCGCATAAGGGATAATATATATATATATATATATATATATATATATATATATATAACCTATTAAATACATGCACCAAAAGGAAAACAAAATAGCTCAGACCCATTATAAAATAAAGTGCAGAAATACGGCCCATTTATTGTAAAACAATAAAATGTCTAGATCTGAGTTAAGCCCATTTTTCTCCAGAGTTTTAAGTGTATGAATCCATTTAGTCTCTCTTTGTGAAAGCGCCTGAGTGATACTGCCACTTCTCCAATGTGGAATAACTTTGTCTATACCGATGCATCAAATTTTATCAAATGCAAAAGCATGACAGTTCCTACAATGTTTAGAGAGATTTAACTTGATGTTTTTAAAACTTCATAGATGCAGACATGAACTACGGTATTTATGGTTTTAAGAATGCATGCTGTAATTTATTCTCTTTTTCCCTTTTTGTAATACATTTTTTTAACTGGCAGTGGCACCATGATGCTTGAAAATTCTTCCTTTCATTGGCCTGATGGTGCATCCAACATATTGCTTGCCACAAGTGCACTGCAAAATATACACTATGTATTACACTTGATAAAAAGGCATATTTCATAGCTTCTACTGGTGACAGTGCTAGAGATAGACAAGGTGCTTCTGAGTTGGTCTTAGCACATTTTACATGAACCACAAATAAAAAAAACCTCTGGGTTTCATGCTTAAAATATGTACCGGGGTGTCTTTTTTTAACAACAGATAAAGCACTTAAAGCCACCAACTGTTTGAGACTATGTGCTCTACTAAAAATGACACAAGGATATTCATAGAGATGAACTTTCAAAAAGGGACACCTCTCGTTTTTGGATCTTAAACCTTCAAGATTGGTGATCCAAGAGACTGGTTAATTTGGGACTTTATGTGGATGGGAATTAAATTATACTTTGCACATGTTCATTTACATTTTAATTCCTGTATTTTTTTTTTAACTATTCTCATATTGTCTATTGTGTTCATTTATTTTTATTATGGGCCCTTATGTGATACTTCCTCTCAGCTGACAAAAGAGTTGGCTGGAAGACTTCAGTATACCATCAAGAAACAGGATGTCAACTGTGCTTACAGCTTCTGTTCATGTGACCAGATTCAAAAAAATTAAGTATAATGATGATATAAGTACAATACCGGTGAAACACCTTGAATTTATTGCTGTGTTTGACTGATATTGTACTAGCTCTTAGATTGAAGGATTATTTTTCTGCACTTTTGTTGCTGTGCTTATTTAAATCTGAGCTCCTGTCATGGGCGTAGGAAGCGGGGGGGACGGAGGGGGACGGATCCCCCCCAGGAAATAATGCGGGGGGGACAGGTAGGGTGAAATCCCCCCCAGCATACTTGCCAACCCGGGACAGTCCCGCAACGTTTTCGATCCCGGGACAGTCCCGGGAGAATCAGCTCTGCAGCGATCAAGGAGGTCACCTGATCACGTGACGCCATCGCGCGACGTCACGTGATCATGCGCACGGCTTGTGCGCGTCCTCCACAAGTCACGCAGCCCCACACTGGGAGGAACGAGGTAGGAACAGTGACTGTGTCACTGCCAATAATGTACCGTTTTTCTATTTATTATGGCAGCTTCGGAACGTGATTGATTATTGCAGCTCTTAGGGGCATTTAAAAAATGTCTCTTAGAGCTGCAGTAATCAATGACTTCCGAAGCTGCCATAATAACATGTCTCTTAAATCTGCCAATGACTTCTACTAAGGATGAGATGATCAATGAATGTGGGGGGAAAAAAAACCCTTGCAAATGAATGTGGGCAAAAAATAAAAAAAACCCTGGCAAATGAATGTGGGCAAAAAAAAAAAAAATGGCAAATGAATGTGGGAAAAAAAAAAACCTGGCAAATGAATGTGGGGGAATAAAAAACCCTGGCAAATGAATGTGGGCAAAAAAAAAAAAAACTGGAAAATGAATGTGGGCAAAAAAAAAAACTGGAAAATGAATGTGGGCAAAAAAATAACCCCTGGCAAATGAATGTGGGCAAAAAAAAACCCTGGCAAATGAATGTGGGAAAAAAAAAAACCTGCTAAATGAATGTGGGCAAAAAAAAAAAACCCTGGCAAATGAATGTGGGCAAAAAAAAAACCCTGGCAAATGAATGTGGGCAAAATAAAACCCTGGCAAATTAATGTGGGCAAAAAAAAACCCTGACAAATGAACGTGGGCAAAAAAAACCCCACTGACAAATGAATTTGGGCAAAAAAAACACTGGCAAATGAATGTGGGCAAAATAAAACTGACAAATGAATGGGCAAAATAATGTAATTAATAAGTAATGATGGTCTGTGCCTTTGTAAGAGGCACAGACAAACCTGGAACAGAAATGCCCACCTTCCCTGCAATGAGATATAGCTTTGATCCCTGCTATTGATCTACATTTTTTTAAAATGTATTTTTTAAGATAAAAAAAAAACTGCTCACTTGAATGTGTGTATGTATGAGTGTATGTGACAGACTATGGATGTATGTATGTATGAGTGTATGTGACAGACTATGTATGTATGTATGTATGTATGTATGTATCTATGAGTGTGTGTGTGACAGACTGTATGTATGTATGTGTGAGTGTGTGCCTGGCAGACTGTATGTATGTAAGTATGTATGAGTGTGTGTCTATGTGACAGTATGTATAAGTGTGACAGGCTGTATGTATGAGTATATGTGTCTATGTGACTGACTGTATATGACTGCATGTGATTGTGTGTATGTGCTGTTGTCTGGCTCCTAGATTTTTTTCCTGGCTCCTAAAACTTAGTTAAGGTTGTCAAGCCCTGGTATAAATGTTACTAGTTATATACATATATTTGGGGTCCACCTTAAGCTTTTGGAAATGCTGGAAATATTTAATATTTTACAGTTTATTTTCTGGTCAGAAAAAAAATCTTAGATATAAGATAAGGTCAGGGACTAATGAAAGTATTACATTACTGAGAGGGTAGTGGATGCATGGAATAGTCTTCCAGTAGAAGTGGTAGAGTTTAATGCAGTGAAGGAGTTTAAGCATGCATGGGATAGGTACAAGGCTATCCTAGATATAAGATAAGGCCAGGAACTAATGAAAATATTACTTTACTGCGAGAGTAGTGGATGTATGGAATAGTTTTCCAGTAGAAGTGGTAGAGGTTAATACAGTGAAGGAGTTTAAGCATGCATGGGATAGGTATAAGGCTATCCTAGATATAAGATAAGGTTAGGGACTAATGAAAGTATTACTTTACTGAGAGGGTAGTGGATACATGGAATGGCATTCCAGCAGAAGTGGTAGGTTCATACTGATGTATGTTTTATGGTGTACACACAGCTCGCTGACTATATTTCATGTAAAAGTGATAAAATGCACCTGCCTGATGTAGATGTTGTGCTGTGAATGTATCTGTTGTATACCAAGGATCCTGGTAATGTTGGTGGGAACTTGGTGATATAATATACACTGTGACAAGCTTTATTTTTACTGCTGCTATACCCGGCGAGCAAAAATGCTGTCCCCCCCCAGATTTTTGGGGGTTCCTACACCCATGGCTCCTGTAAGTTCCCACTGAACGGGGTCCTGTGTGCTCTACTTTACTGTGCTGCACCATTATTTTTTTATCTTAGCATTTCAGCATTAAAGAAAATATAGACCAATAACCACTGAGTGTGCTCTCTTTCGAGGCTCATTTTCCACTGATGTTTGTGAGTGTATCTATTATAACTCACCGTATATTTATTTTTATGACATACTGTACTATTGTGTGTTTTCTCCAATTATATCCTAGTGTTTCTGTGCCAAACCCTGTTTATTGTGGTCTTTTATGTTATTGGCGCGACTGTGCAGTTGGGAGACACTAGTAGAGTATTATTTTCAGTCTTACAACTGAGATTGTGCTTGCCTTTGGTTGTAGTTTTGTATTTGTTTTGAATGAAACTTTGAACAAGGACAAAAAAGGATGTATACTAATTCCAAAGAACAACTTATGAATTGGTCAGTGTATATCTTCTAACAAGTATGATGATGATGGTTACCTGTGCTAAAATCTGGCAACTACTTTCTTATAGCTTGTTAAGTCACAATGAACCAATATATTATATGTTAGGTAGACATTTATACATAGAAACAAGAAATTATACCCTCTTTGAAATCTATGTTTTTACATATCAGGGTTAGAGAAAAACAAACTCAGATGGACAACAACACATGACATATTATACTGTGTCATGATTTATTTAATGAAAATAAAGCCAAAATGTAGAAGCCATGTGTGAAAAACTAGGTACACCTTATGATTCAATAGCTTGTATAACCATCTTTAGCAGCAATAACTTGAGATAACTATTTTCTATATGACTTTATCAGTCTCTCCCATTGTTGTGGAGGAATTTTGTCCCACTCTTCCTTACAGTGTTGCTTCAGTTCATTAAGGTTTGCTGTTATTTATTTATGCAAAGGTCCCACCAGAGCATTTCTATCAGGTCTGGACTTTGACTGCACTGTTGCAACACCTTGATTCTTTTTCCCCCTCAACCATTCTGTTGTACATTTGCTTGTGTGCTTGGGATCATTGTCTTGTAGCATGACCCAATTTCCTCCAAGCTTTAGCTGTCATACAGATTGTCTCTATTAGAGTCTCTATTTGACTCTAGAATATTTTGGAGATACAGAGGAGTTCATCGTCATCTCAAAGACTGCAAGGTTACCAGGTCCTGTTGCTAACAAACAAGCCCAAATCATCAGCCCTCCTCCGCAGTGCACACAGTTGGTATGAGGTGTTTTAGCTGATATGCTGTGTTTGGCTTTTCGCCAAATTTGGCACTATGCATTATGGCCAAGCATCTCCACTTTGGATTTTGGACAGGGGTTTTGTGGTTTGTTAAAATGCAACTTTGCAATCCTAAGCCACGCTGCCATGCTATTTTAAGAGAGAAGAGGCTTTCTACTGGAAAACAAAGAATACTTCTTAGTGGTATACTAACTGTACTGTCATGAACTGTAGAGTCTGAGATGTAACTCTTTTTTTTTGCAATTTCTCCATACATTACATGGTCTGACCGTGAATTTGATGGGATATCCACTCCAGGGAAGCTTGGCATCTGTCTTGAATGTTTTCCACTTTTGAATAAAAGTTCTCACCGTAGAATGATGGACTTTAAATTGTTTGGAAACGGCCTTATAACCCTTCCAGATTTGATGGGCAAAAACAATAGCTTTTGTAAGATTATTGCTGATGCCTTTCTCCTTGGCAATGTGTTAACACACACCTGAATGCTCCAGATCAGAAAACTGCTAAATTATGCCTTTTATAATGATGATGATGATTCAGTTAATTGAGAGCATTTGATTGGCAGCACCTGTCTGCTATGTAGCCTCTTAATTCCTAAGGAAGCTGTAGGGGTGTACATAGTTTTTCACATGTGGCTCAATTTTGGCTTTTTTTTGTCGAATAAATCACTAGATGGTGTAATCTAGTGTTGCTGTTCATCTGAGTTTGTATTAACCTAATTTTTTGACCTACCTAAGGTACAGATGACTGTTATTATGTTCTGATATATAAAACCATAGCACTCAAATAGGGTGTACTTGCTCTTTCCCATCATGCAGTACAATAATTATTGAAAATACAATACAATATAATTATTTTAATAATACACACCAACAATTCTCGATAATTAAACTATATGGAACTATTATAACTAGTAAAAAAACCAAAAACCTTTATTTGCCAGGGGGCTGAAGGAGCAGCTTATGCAGAGATTTACACTTTCAGTTACAAGTGCTCTTCCTAAATGATCTTAATTAAATGTCACTATTTAATATTTAAGTGTTCGTGCATGGCAAGACAACTTAATATTATCTCACATATTTATATTCTTATTCTTATTATAGCCAAATATACCACCATAACTCCTCCCACAGTTTTTACACTACATAGACAGTAATATACTGAAACGTGCAGATTGTTCCCGATTGGTGTGCTATTACTTTGTGGAACGTTTCGCCGAATGGTTCACGAAATATTGTAGTTTTTGTGGCGATATTGGTCCCCTAGGAATGAATGGCGGAATGTTCAAAACTAGAGTGGGAGCTGACAAAAGCTAGAGTGTGACCTGAAAAATCAGGACATAATTTCTAAACTGCCACCACTCTCTCATTTTCAAGCCCACCTACACAAATCTTATATCTCTCAAAACGTTCAGCTATCCCTGCTGCCACTAAACATGTCCACAGCTAAGCCATAGTCCTGATAGTTTTCACAATATGACCATTTGTTTGCAACTCACGCCGTCCATTGACATTCATTGAAACTCCACTCTAGCCACCTCAAATTTAAAGGGAAAAATCTAATCTGCGACTGTGCCTTCATTTTTAATATTTCAGAGACATACTATGCATCCAAATGTTGGTCTGGGTCTTGTGACTCTCACAATATAAAATAGTTTTTAAAATACGACTGTTTGAAGATGGCAACTGCACTCGAACCTTTCCACAGTTACTCTAGCCACTCCAACCCCACAACAGTTACTCAAGCCACTCCACCCAGTTACTCCGCCCACTCCAGTTGTAGACTACTGGTGGAGGCAAGAACACTTCACACAATTTCCCAAGAAATTGTAGCTTTTCTAGTTCCATATGAATTCCAAACCAGCCACCTAAATAAGGAAGTTATAGGAGCTTTACCTCCACAAAAGCCTTCTGATGGTGTACAAAATTATTTACTGTTTTAACCCTGTACTGTGCAGTGATTAACTCATTTTGCATTAAGAATACTGTCAATTTTATTCCAAATGTGTACATGATTAAATTATAATAGTAGGATATAGCATACAGAAACACAATATTTTCTCAAAAATAAGCTTGAAGGCTCATACATTATATTCCATCTGACAAGTCAGTGTAGTGTAAGTTAAAAGTTACATAATAGTGGTTTCATATTTTCTATCAATAAAACTACTGTTTCCAGACAATTCAAGCTGAATGATCACTTGGTACATTAAAGATACACTGAACTATGTATTAATGGGACTTTTATATTGATGCTAACTAATCCTGTGTCAACTGCAGTAAGGTAAACAAAGGGAAAATATACATAGAACGCTGTATATATGTCAGTAAAAATCAGAGCTACTTCTTATATATGCATGTTTATCCTTAGTTTATATATTATTCCAATTAGGTTTTATTGATTTTTAGAAGATACAAAACACGCATAAAAAAGAAGACTTTTGGTTTGGTTCCCCTCATGACAGGGTCAATCAGTGTCAATTGGACCTTCTACCAGGTCCAGTTGACCTGGCAGTAACCTTTTGTTCGACCCCAGGTACTACCTAGTTTAAGGGGCGTATCGTGCCCCTGAGTTACTGGCGTGCTGCCAGCCCGAAGCATGCCTGTCACTCGGAAGTATGACATCTCTAGTGTATTTCCATGGGTTTGTGTGCTGAGAACAGCCAGCACACAAACCCCCGGAAATACATGAGTTACATCCAAAGGCGACGCCAGCTACGAATTCGGCAACAGAGTCACTCACTATGAGGGCATCATCTTTGAGATGTGTTTCTGGGGTTTGTGTGCTCTCTGTTCGGAGCACACAAACCCGAGAAATACACAGAGTGGGTGCTCCGTGCTTGGTGTGCGCCGCACACCGAGCACATATGGAGCATCCGCCACTGCCTAGTTTCAGGGAGGGGTACCATATCAGCCTTAGGTGATAGAGTGAGGAAGGTAAGGGAGTCAAGGGTACCAGAAAATATGGAACAATTCGAAATGAAAAATTAAATATATAGGGGGTATTCCACATAGGGTGTTCAGTCAGGTATTGCAGCCAAGGTGGTCACAGGCCTAATTAGAATATATGAAATCTCAGAGTAATAGGGCCTCTTCTGTGTGAAGGTTCAGGTCGGGATCCTCAATCAGTGATAATCCTTTGTGTAGATGTCCCATTGTTAGAACATTAGTGCCAAAGTGTCCCTGAAAGTTGTGTAGCCCCCATTCTCTGCAGAAAAATCTCTGCTTTTTGGTTAATGGTTAACATCTTTGCTGCACCCAAACATAACTGTCTATGATGTGCTTTGTTATCCATACAAACATCTAAAGTCAAAGAAATGTGGTCTAATCCAAACATTCAATAAGGTGCATAACTCATTGTCGAATCAGATTGTCTGGTAAAAAAAAGTGTAGAAAGAACAATAGTAGACTGTTATTCTATAATGCCTTTTCAGTGAGAGACACTCTGTGTATATATTTCAGAGGGGTGGCAGCGGCATATGCAGGTTGTTCAAAAATTCAGCTGTTGGTAGGGTCTGCCTCCATTTATGTGACATTGACAAGAAGGCCTGTTTGTCAGTTGCTGAGTCTCTTGGGGCAACCAAAGGTACCCTTTTGGCCTTGTCAATTTGAAATTGGTCTAGTACTAGAAAATCATGTGCCAGTGAGCCCGGTTTCAGGTGCATGGACCTCCTTACCTACTGCCGCCAGCTCCACCTTCCACATCCATTTCAGAAGGTATTTGATGTCCCTTATAGTGGCCCGGGGTGTCATCCAATGCTCCCTACCTCATCTTCAAAGTTTGTGTGTGCGGATGTGGAGAGAGGTGTCGCTGTGGTAGTTTTAGGCTTCTGTGACCTCGCTAGCATTGTCCCGATATCTGGTCCAGCCTGTTGAGGCATCTTTTCAGACTTCCTTGACCTATGCCCCATATGTTCATCAAGCTTTGGGGTACCACATTTAGTCCATTTTGGTCATTATGCATATGTAAACCATCAATAGACCATAGATATAGCACCAGCAAAACATCTCTCTTTGGATGCTAACTCTGCCCCCGTATTTTAATATTCTGTATTTTACCCACTCATTTAACAAGAAATGTAAGATATATATGAGAGGTTACATATCCATAACACACATGTTGGTTGCAATTCTTTAAGTTGTTATAGAAACAACTCCAGAATACGAATATACCAGAATTTTTATTATTTAAATTTGTGGAAGTTTTGTGAAGCTTCCATGTACTCTTTTAATGTATTTAATATTGTCATGGCAATTCAATTCGATGGATGGTGGTCTAAAATAAAAAAAAGGCTTGGTAGCACAAACATTACATCTTATCAGGCCAAACATCAGTTGTATTCATCTGATCTCCAACAGTCAGTAACTTATGACCTGTCAACAGTGAAATAATTAATTCCCTTAAAAAAATACATTGAGTATTTCCAAAGAAAATTCTATTTCACTTTAAATAATGTATGTTATTCTAGTATTTCATCTGTTGGGTGTCTTTATTTATTATGATTTTACTTGTTTTGCCATCTGTTAGTTCTATTTTCCAGAAGGTCCCTTGCTGTCTTTCTGGCAGATCATCTCCCTTGTTTAAATATTGTTGGTTTCAAGTCAAATACAAATGCATTCTTCATCTATCTTTGATGTCCACAGCTACATAGCTACACATGGATAACAGCCATAAAGAAAACTTCATTACAATTCCTCTAGTGTGCGAATATTAGTCTGAAAATAAGAAACATGCTACTAAATCTTCCCTTTAATCTGATTAAACACATACGAAAAATGGAGTTAACAAGACTGTCTAAATACTTGTTTACTTGATGAAACAGGTATTGTGGAATACTATTGATAGCCTTGGACAGGCTACGTGTAACATATAGAAAGTGATAGGTATGATGACAATTACGAAAAAAATATAATGTGAAACCTGCTAGAGTAGAGTAGGGGACTTTATGATTTTAATTTGAGAGAAATAACATTTGTAATTACTTCCATAAGTTCCACAATGCACTAGCTACTGTACATGAAAAGCCACTACCACCATTTCCTTAAAGGGACTGTATCGCCTGAACATTGTTTTTACTGTGCATGTAGAGCAAAAACAAAAATGATTGAAAATCATCTATACATTGTATTAACAAAACTGCAAGCAAATGCTGAAATTAGGAGAAACATGTATTTTAAATGTGTCTGTGGAGTCTCCTGCTTATGACATCACCTATGGCATGGTATGCAAATTACACATTTCCCATTGAAAAGCAGTTCATTTGCATACCGTACTACAGGTGATGTCATAAACAGGAGACTCCACAGACACATTTAAAACACATTTTTCTCCTAATTTATGCATTTGCTTGTAGTTTTTCTAATACAATGTATAGATCTTTCGCTTTATAGAATACCAATAGCATTACATGTATTCCATAAACTGAAAGTCTATAAAACGAATGTCTTTCAATTGACCTATTCGTATGAATGGGGACTCTATTTCGGTTTATAGAATAGCAATAGCATTACATCCATTCCATAAACCGAAAAGTCGATAAACCGAAAGACATTCGTTTTATAGACTTTCGGTTTATGGAATGTATGTAATGCTATTGGTATTCTATAAACCAACTCTATTTCGGTTTATAAAATGCCAATAGCACGAATGATTTTTGTTTATTAACCATTCGTTCATTCGGCTTTCGTTAGTTTAGCATTTTCGTTATTCATTTTTCGGACGAATGGATGAAAATGCTATTTTCGGACGAAAATGCATTCGTCAGAAAACGAATGCACATGTCTATTAGATACTATTATATTCATCATATCTTATAATTTACTACAAAAAACTAATCAATAAAAAATGATTTTTTTTACCTACAGTGACCTTTTGACCCAGCCAAACCCTAAATTTAACCCAAAATCTAACCCTTATTCTAAACCTAACCCTACTTTATTTTTTTTTTACATTGCAATGTTGCTGACTGCCTCTAGGGAAACACTGTTTCTTCTTGCTACTACGTTTGTACTTTATTTTCATCCTGTTTACCCATTTTGCCATTTACCTTAGTCTTAAAAAAATTATTTATTATTGTTTTCTCATTTAAAAAATGCATCTTTGTTGCACACTTCATCACACTTGCAATCTCCAACGTGTTACAAACCTCTTACATTTTCCTTTGTTAAAAGTATTTTCTGGGTAGCATTGTATTTCATATCTATTGCCAGTATGTCTCTCAAAGATCTATTCAGCAAAATTGCAAAAATTTACTAATTTCCTACAAACAGCCTCATATTTTTTCACATTTTCCTTATTGCTTCCTGCAAAAAAATATATATTTCTCAATAATCTTCATTGCTCTAGGCTGGTAATGTTTTTGCAAAGTTACACTCATGGGTCTATTCACAAAAATTCGAGAATATCTTGATAAAGTCGACTTTGGAGCAAATCACTGTTTCCTCATCCTGGTAGCATTGCTTGCCATCACATAGGAGAGGAAAACCAACATCCTAACTCTGACCTGCATGTATCCTCCCAGAAATATGGCTGTTCACATAATGAATGTATGGCTCTTCTTTTACTTCTTGCACCTTACTTCCTATGTATATCTATATGTGTGTGTATTACAACAGATAATTGCTTTTGCAATGGTGCAATGTTCCAGTGATGACTGTCCCTTTAAAGACCCAGACACCAATAAGAGATACGTTTGTGTAAGTGCAAGAATAAAAGAATAAACAAAGTAACAATATTCAGAGCAACAAAATGTGTTAATATTTCCACAATACGCATACTACTGTTTATAAAAACCCACTGGAATAATTTCCTAAAGAAGAAGATATCAATTGTGTTGCTTTTTATTTAGTAAAACTATCAAAGCAGATTTTTCTATTAATGATGACATAAAAAATAAAACATTTCAATAAAAATAAATGTGTTTGGAATGCAGATAAAAAGGCTTTATGTCTCACAACCAGCAATAACATGTTGCCAATTATTTGTAGTGAATAATAATGAAAAAATATTCTTATAAGTGATTCTTAGTATCAAAATATCGTTAGTCATGATGTGTCTCCATGTATTGGAGAATTTTATAAGATCTCAAGGAAATTCTGTTTCATCCACTTACTTTTCAATACCCTAATTAGGAACTAATTATCAACAATAATTAAAAAGTATCAAACAGAAGTTAAAACTGTCCTGCTTAAACCTTTCGATATTTGTTCAAATTCCTTCAATTCATATGTTCTTATTTTAGGCCCACAACAATTAAGGATTTCTAATTTTTTTAGGAACAGGAATATTATTTGTTTTAAAGTGAAAAATTCTTAATTATGTTCACAAGTTTATGTGGATAGCTTGCCTGTTTCTGTAAAGTAGAGAAAGAGTAGTTTTAACATTTAGCCAATTGTTCACTTGAATGACTATGAAAATATCCAGAATGGTTCAAATGACAATCACAGTAGCCTAATTAGTGGATACTGTAGGTTTTGTTCAAAAAAATGTAGGTGTTCTCAACAGCTCTGAATATTGAAAGTTCCATGTCCAATGCAAATGATTGCATATATCTCTTATGACATTGTTATTTTAAAACCCCAAACCATCTTTTCTCCTCTTTTGTGTCTCTTTTCTGTGAGCTTAAAAGTTTTGATTTGTAGGAGTGTATCACAGAGCTCTATTGTGACACTGAACTGGCATCACACCTGCACGAAATACATCCGAGGGGCTGATGGCAGCAGCAAATTCGGCATCAAAATCACTCACTCTGTTGCCAATTCGACCAGGACAAAAAGTATACAGAAATTTGCTTTTTGTTTGGAGCACACAAACCCCGGAAATATACAGCGGGGCTCCGTGCTAGGCGCACACCT
The DNA here is from genome assembly GCA_036172795.1 of Pelodytes ibericus. Lineage (NCBI taxonomy): Eukaryota > Metazoa > Chordata > Amphibia > Anura > Pelodytidae > Pelodytes > Pelodytes ibericus. The sequence goes on along the minus strand of CM069858.1, from coordinate 126,288,612 downwards.
AGCACACATGGAGCATACGCGCCTGTCCAGGGTGTGTAATGTAGAGATGCACTGGCAAGTCTGGGAGGCAGATTGCCAAATAAAAGGAGCTAAAAACAATAAATGCATTTTTTTTCAATCATCAATTTAATTAAATTTTAAAAAAAATAATTAATATTGACTAATAACACTTTGTTCATTTAGGGTAGTATTATATTTAAGCCTCCCCCGGAATTTAGAATAAAAGACTGTTATTGCCTATTACCCATTAATAAAATGCTCGGGGCTGCTGGCAACAGGCTGGAGACTGTAATCAGGTGATATATTTGCCCCCACTTACATAACAAAATTACCCCCCTGGGACTTGGAACCACTCCCTAAGTCCCACTTAAATAACTATGCAACAAGTCCCATTGAAAAGTGACCTTCCCTTGTGGAAATGCCCCTGGCACAATAAATAAAATAAAATAATTTCTACCCCCCTATCTATACCTTGCCCAGGTAGGGGGGTGATCTTAAAAAAAAAGAAAAATTGATTTCAGTGCCCACCCCACTGGTACACAAAAGGTGCCCTGTAAAATAAAAAATTACCTGTATCCAGGTTCCAGCAGCGATCAGTGATGTCCTGGAATGTCATCATATGGCCCAGGGAAAAGGGCCACCCAAAAATAAAATAAAATAATCCACCTAGCTCTAAAAATTCAGGCTGCTAATGATATACTAGCCCAGGAGGGCTGGTATTTCAAAAATACCCATTAATTTACTGTTCCAGACAGTTTTTTGGTTACACGGTGCAGTTGAATCTGAGCCAATATCGTTATATACCGTATTTATCGGCGTATAACACGCACTTTTTCTCCCTGAAAATAGGGAGAAAATAGTGTGTGCGTGTTATACGCCGAAAAAGAAAAAAATCTAAAACTTACCTCGTTCCTGCTCTGTCCCCCGGTGCTCTGAAGGTGCGTGGCTGTGAGGGAAGCGTTGTGAGCTCCCCTCCAGTCGCGCGGTCAATAAAGTGTGTTTTTTTTAAAACAAACTTTATTGACCGCGCGGCTGAAGGGAAGCTCACAACGCTTCCCTCACAGCCACGCAGCTTCAGAGCACCGGGGGACAGAGCAGGAACGAGGTAAGTACTGGGGTCTGGGGAAGGGGGGGGAGGAGGGATCATAACGAGCATACTAAGGGGCAATATCCTGGCATATTGGGGGCATATTAAATGGCATATTGGGGGCAATATCCTGGCATAATAAATGGCATATTGGGGGCAATATCCTGCATATTAAATGGCATATTGGGGCAATATCTGGCATATTAAAATGGCATATTGGGGGCAATATCCTGCATATTAAATGGCATATTGGGGCAATATCTGGCATATTAAAATGGCATATTGGGGGCAATATCCTGCATATTAAATGGCATATTGGGGCAATATCTGGCATATTAAAATGGCATATTGGGGGCAATATCCTGCATATTGGGGGCATATTAAATGGCATATTGGGGCAATATCTGGCATATTAAAATGGCATATTGGGGGCAATATCCTGCATATTAAATGGCATATTGGGGGCAATATCCTGCATATTAAATGGCATATTGGGGGCAATATCCTGCATATTAAATGGCATATTGGGGGCAATATCTGGCATATTAAAATGGCATATTAGGGGCAATATCCTGCATATTAAATGGCATATTGGGGGCAATATCCTGCATATTAAATGGCATATTGGGGGCAATATCCTGGCATATTAAAATGGCATATTGGGCTTCAAAGTTCTTAATTTAAGTTCTTAAGTTTTTTTCCCTGAAATTTCCTTCTTAAAATTAGGTGCGTGTTATACTAAATTCTTAATCCAAACAGGTTACCAAATAGCATAAATAGTTAAAAAAAAGTCAAAGAAAATGTTCAATAATTGCCAACCCACAGCCTCACCTTAAGCCACTCCCACAAAAATGAGTGTCCCTCTTTATCCCTTTGGAATGTTGTTTAGCAAAATTGTATTGTGGTCTCTTTTTTTAAATGATTAATAATTCCTATTTGTAAAATGTAATTTGACAAATGCACTAACAAATAACCAAACATACTCAAGCAAGAGTGCTCATTTTGCAAACAGCAAACTGATCAGCATTAACTTATATCCTTAGCTGTGACTGTTTTTATTACCCACAGGTAAAAGTGCAACAGCATGCTTTTGTAGTGAACTGTGTTACAGTTTCATACTGTCAGTCTAATCTAATCTTTACCTCTGCCCTTTGAATCAACCTGAGGTAAGACAGTGTCTATCCTATTAAGTTTTTTCCCCCGAAAATAAAAAGGTCATAAAAAATGTTTCAGTTCCCCTTAATGTCAGGCATTCCATTTTCTTCTATTTTTTTTTTTTAGTTTTTTCTTTCTTTCTTTCTTTCTTTCTTACATAGCATAATGATTTATTGTTTTGAATCATGGGTTTGAAATAAATAAGTTTATTTTTTTTCATCAATGACTCGAAAATGGACCTCCTTTCAAGCTAAAATATTTTACATCCACTTTAAAATTCACAAAGTGGGATATTTTTTTTTGCATGTATAGAAACCATTCACTTAGCTTTATACATACCATGGAGTGATAAAAGCCAAAAATCAGACAAATAACCCACAAGTCATCTTGAATATTATTACATTTGTGCAGTTGCAGACCACTTACTAGCAAATGAAGTGTGATATTGACTACTAAAGGAGGAAAAAACACATAACGGATAACCCTTTTTGATGTAACATCTTGTATTAACATCAGCGGGCGAAGGGCTCAAGGATCACTTCCTCCACTCTGCAGGTGTAGAGTCAGCGACATTCTATTAAAAAGATTTTAGGGTTAGTGCTAGGGCTAGATTTATGGAGAAGATTTTGGTTGGGATCAAAAGGTCCCTGTAGGAACAAAATGGTTAGGACAAAGCAATACACTACTTCCAGTCATTGCCACATAACTTGCAAAAAACCCCCAGCAGAACAACATATAAACATTAGATATTTCTAAAGTCAGGACAAATATTAGAATTAATTTAGTAGGTTTATTATTAAGTTATGTAGTGGTGTAAAAGCTTTTTTCATGTATAAGTTATAAAAAGTGTTTTTTTATATCTGAAACAAAACAACATATAATTTATGTGGCGACAGTAAATGAGAAGAGAAAAATTACAGCTAAACACATACACTGCAAAACTATGAAAATGGCCTTTGTTCTGAACAATGCAACTTTGAAAAAACTCCATAAATAAGTATCCTTCATTCCCAGGAAGATGTACGAATGTTCTACTTTATATGTTGTTGTTATGAACCTCTGATGAAGCTTTAAATTAAAACGCATCAGGTTTTTTTCAAACTCCTTGCGGACGCCATTTCGTCTGACATTCAGTAACACATCTTCAGTTCTTTCTCAGCATTCCATATTGTGATGTTTATGTTTTTTAATACTATTAAATAATAGTAAAATATGTCATACCATTAAATTACTTCCTTATCTATTATGCATTGTATACATTTTATTTTATACGTATTTTATACGCTCCACCATCTACCAGTGTTTACTGTATTTATATTTTCCTACCCCACTCATTCTTTTCTTTAAATCCCCACTTCTTTTTTGCCATTCAACACCGTTATTCTCTCTCTTTAACAATAACAAGATATTTAACCAAAAAAGGTACTTTATTTATATTCCCTAATATAATATTGGCATTCGGGTATAATAAGCCAGCTTATCTTGCACTGATGAGTATGTGTATTACCAATCTAGATCACTTACCATGTGAGCAAAGTCGAGAAGTAAAACATAATGTGGATGCCAATAATACACAGTGGGTTCATGCTATCAATTTAATTATAGCACAGTATTTTATCATGGAGGAATCATCAAATTTTTCAAGTACATTCTGGGCTGTTATTATTGCCCAACATTCAGGGATATTACCATTGCCCAATTTAATGGTTATAATTTTAGCTACCCCAGAATAATGAAGGTTTCGAACATGCAGTCCTGAGGAATGACAGATTCTACAGTTGGTACATTAGCCCACAGAGCTATATTTAGGTATACCATTCTAAATACATTCTTTGGGAAGAAAACTGTAGGGTGTGCATTCGATGCTTAAGAATATATATAGTTTCTGATTTTATGCATGATGACCCATTTAACTTGAGCAAGCCAACTTACAAAGGATATCTGTCATTTGTGAAAGAAAATACATTATATTGAAAAATCGTTTGACAAGGGCAAACTCAGTAAAAAGCACTGTTTACTGCAAGATCAAAGGATTGCATCTTAAATGGTTAAAATAAATCATTTCAAATATAGGAGAAGAAATCATTTTACCATCTGAGATGTTTATTATAGTAAATACACAAAGGAAAAACAACAAATATCACAGGATCAAACAATAATTTGAAAGCAATATTTTTTAGAGTTCATTTGAAAAGAAAAGCCCTCAAGCTGCAGGTAGAACTTAGCACTGAAGAAAACATTTAAGAAGACTGAAAGTCAGTGTGAACAAAAGCTGCAAAGATAATACCTTTTCATACATTGAAATAAATGAAAAATCATAAGAAAGATAATTTTTCAAACTAAAAAATTACATATTCAAATGTAGTATGTTCTTTAAAAATGAATTAATGCCACAGATTTGAAATTAGTAATACACTGACCTTGGTTTGATTATTTTCTCTCTTTTTAAATTATCATGTTTTGTTTACAAGGTCTCAATACATAAATCACACATTCTGACACTTTTCTTCAGTGCCTGCTTGTGGGAGTGGTCTTTGAGACTGACATACTGACAGATGAATAGAGGCAATAGCAAAGACTTATTTGTCAGACTGACAGTCTGAAGTACCAAAAGGTGGATCTATCTGATGGTGACAGGACAAACTCCTACTTTTTGGTTTTTACCCTACAAAACCAGTGATCATAAAAGTCACATTTACTCATACAGTTACTACACCTTTATATCAGAGAAAATCCAATTATGACTGTAGAACTGTAGAACCTTAAACAATTAATATCAGGTAGACAGGTAGCAAGTGCAGTAATAGTTCATATCCAGCAGTTTAAAAAAAAAAAAAAAAAGCAAATGTGTGGGATATAGAGTAAATTTCGTTGACAATTTGCACCAGATTGTGATCCCAGCAGAATCCACAAATTCACAGGGTACTTCTGCAGGACCTTCAGTATAAATCACAGTCACCTCCACAAGGATTGATGCCTTGAAATGCAGGACACATAAGGAGTGCAAACAGTACTCTGATGTATTATTCTTTCCTATTCTTTTTATAATCCACGGGGACCCAGGGAATACCACTTTAGTTTGTCACTGGATTAAAAGTCCATACTTTTTCTGCAACTCATCTTTTTTTTTTATTATCTAACATATTATCCTAATGAGATACATTAATTAATTATATTAATTTAGAGTGTCTGACTGGGTGAATCACAGGGATGCCTGGTATATAAGATGTGTTTACCTTTTTTATATAAATATGATTACTAATATATTTCCTAAGGAATATGTGCAAGAATACTTACTGCACAATTAAAATATTTTGTATGGGGTGTTTGTGGACCAGGATGATCTCCATGTCAAGTTATATTTTGAGGGAACCTTACTGATTAGGAATGTTTTATGTCAATTCTCTGAAGTCCAGCCCCTGTATTAGCTCTTTTTGTGCCAGATTATCGACACATTTAAGCTTGCAGAAAGGTCAACCATCATAATTACAAATGTCAAATATAAATATTGGATGTTTCATTTACCACATCAGGAATAGCACATCGGGAATAGCATAACAGTTTATCTTGAACAAGGGCTAACTAAGTTAAGTTCTAGAGAGTAGATGTGTATACAATTAACCCACTCAATAGTAATAACCATCTGCTGCAATACTTTACACTTGAAATCAATCGTTAAAAAAAAAAACATTGATGACAAGCCTCTCCTTATAAACCTGACCACTTACTGTGAAATGTATAATCCATACTTGGAGTAAGACTAGGCTGTTTGCAATGATTCATTCTTGAGCCTGATCTCTGTGGTCTGAGAAGGTCAGAGGCAGGGGAGGGCTAGCAAGGCTGGCAGAGGTCAATTGGCTTGGGCGGCACAACCTTTTCACTTCTAAATGCCATAATGCATAGGCATCCAACAATGGACCACCAGCTGCTGTAAAACTATAAACCCCATAATTCCCCAGCAGCATTATAGAATGACAGGAAATCATGCTATTTGTAGTACAGAAAAATCTGGAGGACCAGAGTTGGATGCCTAAGACCTAGTGTCTAGCACTTTCTAAATTTCTGTACAATTATCATGTCTGTCTTTCATGATCTATATCTTATCAGTCAATATATCTGGCCTGCCTTTCTATTTGCATCTGTCTCTGATGATAATGGGTGGGTTGATGAAATTGCAAAAGGTGCCAGTCCTTCCCTGTTTAGAGAACTGGGTGAATAGATGGATTTGAAAAATAAGCTTGAAAGTAAACCACCAGTTTAAATGCTTGTGGCATCTGTTATATCTAACTCTTTGTAAAAAAGTTAATGTACTCAATTCCCTGAAGGTCTCTGTTTAATGAGTAGACCCTTTAATGCGTTATTCACAGTGACAAATTGTATTGGATATACTACACTATTTTGTACTTTTTATTGTCTCTTTCTTTTTTTTTGTATTTTCTACTTGCATCCTGAAAGGTCTGTGAATATAATCATATAACTAAATCTACACCCATTACATTGCAGGATAAAACTGAGTTTCAGAATGAAATAAATGTAATTTCCTTATATTAAATAACACATACATTAAAATATAAATAATTCAAGTTATTAAATGAGACATTTTGAAAGAAAAAAACTTTTAATTCTTTCCCCACACCTTATTTTTTTTTTTTATACATTTTCAAGCACATCCTCAGATGCTCCCAATGTCAAAGACCCACTGTCTATGGATGCTATTTAATCACACCTGCAAACCTGAGAATTTAATAGATTCTACAGTTGGTGCAAGCCACCTCACAGGCTTATAAGACCCCTCTGACTTGAAAGTTACCTACCTTTTCACATCAGGGCTCTGGCCAAATACTGGAGAGCTAAGTGGAATGGTCAGTAGAACAATATACATTTTGTTAAAATGATTTAATTATGAATTATGTAGGTCATTTTCAAGCTGGAGAGGTCCTTTAACCCCTTCGTGACGCATGGTGCTTGCGTCCCAAACTACGCAAGCACCAAAACGCCACGATTTGTTCCTGGCCACCGATCACAAGGTGGCCAGGAACACTCTGGCAGAGACCCGATCAGGGTCTTAATAGACCCTGTGGGTCCCTGCCAAAAAATCGCGAGACCTCCGGACGTCACGTGTGACGTCACGGAGGCGTGCCCGAACCCGGAAGTTCGGGCACAGCGCGATTTAGAAAAATGTAGCCGGTGCTCGCTTTGAGCACCGGCTACATTTTCCCTGTCAGACTGAGGCCACTCAAAGTGGCCTCATCTGACAGGTGGGATCCTGCTGTAAGTGCCTGCAGCGGGATCCCAAAACAACTCATCGCGGGGAGCACCGATGAGCTGTTTAGTACAGGACGTACTTTGCCGTCCTAACGACTTTAAGGCACTTAAAGTCAGGACGGCATAGTATGTCCTAACATCACGAAGGGGTTAAAGTAGTGCTCTGCAACCAGTGTGCTGTGGCACACCAGTGCACCGCATAAACTAAGGTAAATATGATACTGTATGGCATGATTGGGTTTATAAATCAAAAGATCTCCCCTCAGCAGCTCTATTTGTGCAAGAGGAGGGTATGTAGCTGATTCCTGTGTTCTGCCCAGGTGCACACACATCCTCTTAGGCTGCCTGCCTCTTGCATTCCCCGCACAGCAGCATGTTGGGGTAATGGGACCTCCTGAAGCTCAGCATTGGGGGCACATCCTGGATACAATCTACATGCTGGGGAAGTACTGTGAGTACAATCTGGTGCTGGGGAAGTCCTTTGAGTGCTGGGTTAAATTTGAAATTCCCATCTCAATTCACTCTTTATTGAGTAGACTCTTATACTTTTGTTTATATACATGAAAGATAACTAAAAACATTTTTCTCGGCTGTTATGATCATAAGACATATTTTGCATTTTGTAGGAACATATTGTTTTGCATGAATCTTGAATGCTTTATCAGGTTGTGCAGATGAATACTAATATGCCAAGGTGGGTAGATGCAATTAGACAGCAGTATATCTAAGAAAACAATAGATTAGGTGAACACTATGACACTAGTTGCCCTTTTAGTGACATTAGAAAATGTAATTGCTTGGCAAAGTGTACAAACAAAAGTGAGATAAAACTGTTTACTACTGTGTACTTAAATCCAACACATTAGCCATATACTCCCCGAGAAACACTTTTTGCATTTTGTTTCATTAAACTATTAAATATGTAACTCCCATAGGTAATTAAATACAATGACCGTTACAGTTATTAGAATATACTATTTAGTTAAGCTTTGCATATACAGTGAAAAAGGAGTTCATCTATTTATTTATCGATTGTTTTCTTTTATCGCAGCACAGTTAATTTCATCCCATTTTTATCATTTCCTATTGCAAGGTTGAATGCAGGTTATATAAGTCACTAATGTGTAGTACAGAAATAATTTCTGAAAGAGAGGAACTCCGAACAAAGTGTGGAAGCTTTAATGCAGATATACTTTGCAATGTGGTTGCAATATACCTAAGATCCATTTACATGCTTGGACAATTCATCGTATGCTTTGTAGAAATCTATTTTGGTTCCTAACTGTCCTAACCATCACCCACATCCAAACCACAGGGTGAGCAGATGCTATGCTCTTCTCTGGGCTCGACCCCAGTTCACCAGTCTTTGCAATCTACCTGAGGATAAGATGTGTCCCAAGAACTCATTATGGCATCTCAATAAATATTTTCTCCTCATGATTAGTGCTTGCAGGATAAGGTTCATCAAATTCCATAGTCTGTAAACAACTGCTTGTGTGTATTTCACATCTTGGTTTTTGAGAAATGAACCTGTATCTCTGTATATTTTGGCTTATAACATGTAATTTATTGGTCAGAAATCAGTTCAGTATTAAAAACGCTAGTCTTCTGAATTAATTGTGTAATTATGCCATATCAATTTTCATTTTTTCCTAATTAATCATTATACAATAATAAAACACCATGATGTAACTTCTGATTCATCATTTCATCTTTTATTGTTATTTTACTAATATTTCATATTTTGTAATACTTTTACTATTGTCATGCTTAAATATTAAAAGAAAACATTAAGAAAATTATACTGGGGACACATTTTAAATATATGGCATGATTATGAATCTCATTGGATCTGGACACAAAAATCTTGAAGGATGGTAAAAAAAATCAATGATGCCTCTAAAAATGTAACAATATTTGTTCTTGACAAATACTAATATTATTAATACTACTGCAACCACTAATAATAATAATATTTGTTGAAGAGGAATTGTAAGCTTTATGACATATGCGCAAATACTTATATCCACCGTAGTGATCATGCTGAATCTTTTTTCGTTTTAAGACGTTAAATGAGAATTACCCATGGGAAGGGAAAACATTTTTTCTGATATGATTAGCTAAAATTTGAATTTGGTTTCAGAGGTTACATGTAGCCTAAAACAATAGTGTGTCTTTTTTAATGTTGCACTATATTTCATTTATCGGTTGATCTGTGGCTCATCTTTGTAAATGAGTAGATTTGTGTGACATCCCTACATTCAGTGTTGATTTCTTCTGCAGACAAAGATGTTTTGCTTACCTTTTCTTAGCATGCATATAGCTAGATTCAATGTATAAACAGTTGAGTGTAATGTGCATTGCCTATTCACATGTATACCTGTAACAATATAATAATGCTCAAATGGCTATATGCCCAGGTTTTTTTTTTTTTGTTTTTTTTTACCAGAGACAAAGGAATACAAATCTATAAAGGATAAGCTGTATCAGAAAATTCATATTTTAGTTTAAGGCAAATTCATAATTTTCAAATTCAGGCAAATCCTTAATAGTAATTTCTGTCTGTTATTTCAAAAGTCTGTTTAATGTAATAATGTAGTAAGAATGCACTGGCTTACCTCTATGTTGCCTGATATAGGAACTGGAAGGAATATTTTGAAAGGTGATGTTATAGTTTTAGTATAATACAAATACACAATAACAGGAAACCAGTGGTCCAGTGGATTAATCAAAACAGTCTCAGAAGAATTAAATGTGAGAGATCCTTCTTACAAAGCATATGGGTTGAAATTCATGCATCTTCATAAATTTCACATTTTCAAAGAAGCAATGATTTATTTATTACCTATGCTTTTTATCATTGCATGCCATCATTGGTTGAGAAATAGAACAACATGATAAGTCTTATGACAGCTCTGTCTGATTAGCTGTTATATGGCCAAGGGGACTGGAATCTGTTCTCTGTAATTCAGCTTGTGGGATGATGGAAGCATCTTCCAAAGAAGAATGAGCCTGTGTAAGTATCTTGGGAATCAAGCATGAAAGAATTGGATATCTTTGGATATAGTATTATTGCATAAAAATAAAAAATCATTATAGCCTTCACTAGATTGCTTGTGGCTTATAAGCTGGTTAGACACTGGCTGTGGTGAGTTCCATAATGTGGCAAACAAACATTACTTACACTTGCAACAATTCTATGCTCTGATGATATCTTCAAAGGACTGGGTCATGCGATTGTATGATATATGCTAATATTGCCGTCTTGTTTCAGGACACATAAAACATTTGTGCAAAAACACATAGACAACATGTTTTCAAATATAATATAGCCAGTTTATCTTGCACCAACTAGTATGTGTATTACGAAATCCAGATAACATACAATTTCACAGAAGTCCAGGAATAAAACATGATGTGCCTGCCAATAATACACAGTTCAATTACCAATAAGTGGACCCCTTTAAAAAGCTACACACACACACACACACACACACACACACACACACACACACACACTTTCACATATATATATGTAAATGTGTGTGTACCAATTATATCATAGCAGATAAATGTGTGAACACACATCCAAGTGATTTTACTTACAAATATAGCAGCATAGGACTGCTATCTATTGTTAGAAATACCACAAATGCTGTCTAACTATTTACATTTTTTTTTTTTTAAGTACAACTTTAGCTAACATATTGACCATGCTACATTTTCTTTAGGCTAAACTGTGTTTTATATATAGAAATTGTAATAGACAACTGTATTTTATTACTAAGGAGAATTACATGCTAAACACATTTCTTTTGGTAATGTTGAGATTCTTAGAGACATCATTGTGTCTAAATGCTTCACTGTCTGAATTGTTCTGTATTGTCTTGTCTGATATGTCAATGCAACAGCTTTTTGTTCTAATTGTGAAAGAAATCATGAAACTGGTGAGGTTGCACACTATTTGTCTATTGGGAATTGTTTTAGAAGGATGAAAACATTTTGCTCGGAAGCAGAACACCTTGGGGAAAATTTTAACCTTACATGCTCTAAGAGTTTACTTTAATGCATTCTGTAGCCTACAGCCAGCATATAACAGTTTTTTTCCTTCACTACCTTCATGGAAATTGTATTTAACACACACATTTTTATTTTTTATTATTCGATTCATTTTGCCTATATTTTAAATCTCTTAACTGTAAATTTGTAATGTTTTTATACTTAGAATTTAAACACAAATGATGTTAAATATGAAATACCCGTATACATTATTTTTACTTGAATCCTATAATAGCACATTAGTGCAAATGGTACATGTTAAAATAATCATTTATTTAGTGAAAAATACTTTTTTTCTTTACAAATGTTTACTGATTATGTAAATATATTAGATAAAGGTTTCAGACCTGTCTTAGAAGTTTCCATATTCTCCTACCAGTATAAGTGGACCGAGTTGACAACTGTATTAATGTTTTGGCTCTGAGGCAGTTTATTCAATACAACACACTGTTCATGTCAAAGATTTATACATACCATGAAAAGCAGTTAACAGTCTTTTCATCTCTAAATTAACCAATATTTCCATCTAACGTGCTATCCATGCATGTTGACAGCTAATAGAGAAACAGTATTTCCTTATAGACATAAATGGTCCCTAGATTGATAGCGAAGGCATTATAACCTCAAATAGAAACAAAGCACATCAATACTTTGCTGTTTGTAGTAATGAACATGCATTTGAAAAAAGATCATTTGTATATCAAGTAAATCACATTAATCCTGCTGATAGTGTACCTTTGGGTTCTATTAAACATGTATCTTGTTACAGGTTGAACTTCTTCAGGTTGCAAACACATTGAGCATTGATATTAGGTATCCCAGAGCCACTAAAGAAGTCCGTATTAAGCCTGAAAAATAAATATTGTATCCAAACGTGAGATAAACTTTTGAATTTGGAATCTTTACAAAACATGTGTCTGCACTATATTAATCATCACCCCTGTGAACCAAAATATAAAAGGATAAACAAACAAAAAATAACCAATACATGTTGTTTTTGTAACTATAATGTGCAATTTGCAAATACAAATTATATAATGTCCAATCACAGTTCTTCAAGCAGTGCAGTCTAGAAGGGGTTAAATCCTTATTGGCAATCTCCTTCCTGTTTCTTAATATAGTGGGGTCTATTGAATGACACCCACTAACTAAGTGTTTTGGGGCATGTCATTCTGGAGAGAATAATGTGATTCAACTGAAGTACAATGCTCCAATTTAATGTGTGTTAAGCCTTTTCTTCGACATTAAGACAATAACAGCATGTTTTGACGAATAACAACATGTGAGGTAACGTGTGAGTAAACATGTGAGGTAGTACAAAACCAACAGATTTAAACTACTATCATGCAACAAATTCAAATTAAGCCTGTTATCCTTTGTTTGTGATCGAACCTTCAACAAGACACCACAAAGGGCTCAGGAATTGGAGTATTTGAGAGAAGAGAGGGAAGAAAGTATCAGAGCATTATTGGTCTTGCGTGAGTGAAGCGAGTGATGTTTGATCGTGAGAGGTTAAACACTACACATAATAGCACATATATTTACACAAACGTTGTACTTCTATTTTACACATTACATAAATAAAAGAGGAGATGGTAGTCAGGAGGGCAGTGGAGGTCTTAAGACGGAGGGTAGAAGTGGTAGGAATGAGAGTATGTAGAGGGGGGAGGTATTCATCAGGATAGGAAGTAAAAACATCAAGGAGGGGAGAGGAGGTAGATAGAGGGGGTCAGGGAGGTATGGTAGCCCTGCTGAGGAAGGGAGAGAACATTATTCAGGAAAACAGTTGGGGAGGTAGGAGAGGCCAGTGGGATGTTGAGAGGGAGACAACGGCTCATGGTGCTTCCTCAGAGCAAAATGAAAGAACAGCTTCTTGTCAACACCATTTTGAAACACAGTGGAGGTGAGAAAATGCAGTTAAGGGGGTCTGCAAAAGGACCATGAAGGACATGATGACCCCAGGAAAGCATGTACAGATGTGCAACTCATTGGTAACTACCTCTCCATTTCATCAATAATGTTTGGCAGCACAAACTAAATGACCATCTGTCACCTACAGCCATTGGGGGCATCAAAGGAGGACTAAATGTCCATGATCCAAGCACTCATCCTACCTGTGGTGAGCACTAACCATTACCCCACAACTTACAATGTTTTCTCAATACAGCAATACAATGGGTAGATAATCACACATGTCCCCCATGCCCAGCATGCTGCTAAGACTAATACACCAGTCCCACTCACCCAGAACATGGTTTGCCCCCACCACAGCACCTCTGCCAAGTCTTAAGACAACACCACCGACTGAATCAGCTTCTTCTGCTTCCATAGAATTGTTGTTTTTGCTGCCTCACCATAATCTGATGCATTACAACCCCATGGTACAGCATCCTCATTTGCTGAACTACAATCACCTATTGGCCCCATTCATAGAGAAATTCTTATGAATGGGAACTCTATTTCGGTTTATAGAAAGCCAATACCATTACATGTATTCCATAAACCGAAAGTCTATAAACCGATATGTCTTTCGGTTTATAGACTTTCGGTTTATGGAATACAGGTAATGCTATTGGCTTTCTATAAACCAAAATAGAGTCCCTATTCTTATGAATGGGGACTCTATTTCGGTTTATAGAAAGCCAAATGTCTTTCGGTTTATAGACTTTCGGTTTATGGAATACATGTAATGCTATTGGCTTTCCATAAACCAAAATAGAGTCCCCATTCATACGAATAGGTCAATTGACCTATTCGTATGAATGGGGACTCTATTTAGGTTTATAGAAAGCCCATAGCATTACATACAATGTAATCGCTGAACCCCGAACTCCAACCCGAACATACAGTGAAATGTCCGTGTTCGGGTCAGGGGTCCAAAAAACGTAATGTTCGGTACGAACCCAAACAGTGCGATTCGGGTTCGCTCAACACTAGCCATGAGCCATCCATTTCTACTAAAAAAATGTACATTTATTTTTATAATAATGTCTCTTTTATGACTCCACTTGTTTAATGTAATGTTGTTGATGTTAAATAGTTTAACTATTCACTATGGGTGAGATGCAGGTGCATCATCGGAGAGTTTGAGGAGAGGTGGAGGGGAAAAGGGGGCAGACTGTTTCTCTACAAGGGGCCCAATCATTTCTGATCGTGGCCCTGAGTTTTAGTTCTTGTACATGTAGCTCTAAAATGTGCTTAGCCACATGGGTTATATTCTAAATTTCTAGAATTAACCTTCCCCCCTAAGTCTCCCTTGTTACTTGGATCAAGTGCTACACACACTAGTAATCGCTCACTAAAGGATTACAGTTTCTTATCTTTCTAACTATATTCAATCAGTACTACTCTAATTGGCTTTACATTATTGATGCCTGAAATGCTTGAAATTATTACTTTAATATCATTTGTATACTTGGATGGGAATTGCAATGCTGTTCTTTTTCTCCCACACACTGTTGTTTTTTTTTATTTTTTACTTATATTTTCCCTCAACAGGACCATTAATTTGATACATTTTTTCATAATTTTAATGTAGTTTTGTTTATAGTGCAATTTCTGTGATTCACTCCATATACCACAAGATGAATTGTGCATGTTAGAAATGTCTCTTTAAAACAATGTTTTTTTGTGTGTTTTTTTTTTTTTAATGATTTTCATGGCACTTATGATTAAGAGTCAATAGACTCAAAACGCGTCAAGTGTTTCTGTCCAATTTTCTGTTGTATTGTTGCTCATGATTAAATCACTCATATTCCCCAAATGAACTGGAGTGCCAGCGATTTTTTCCTTTTGGATTATCTTATTGTCGTATCTGCAATTTTAGTGATTTGCAATCAGCTGTAGCACCTTAAAAAAGTTCATAGTGGCCAGGTAATACCTTACTCGATTGCTGGATGGAGGAGCCTGGGATTTTTTCTCCACTGAGGGGATTTATTGTTTTGTTTTGTTTTTTGTTATTTTGTACCTTGTGCTGTAAAGTAGGTCAGAGAGGTCAACTTTATTGCTGGTGACAAGTAGTGATGTCAAGTTTAAAACCAGTTCCCTGTTTATCAATCACTGATCATTTCATATCATTTGAAATCAGAAGAATTTACCTACACTTGTTTCAGTTAAGTTTAAAATATTATTGCTCATGGTATATGAACAACATGAATACTCAATATTTTTATCCAAGTTAAAATAATTTGGCACTTCACCTTCATTTAACTAGAAGGTGAAATAGCTTATCACTGATGGGAAAGCAACGAAACTTCTGAAAAAGAAAAGATTGCAATAACTAACAGAAATGCATGTGGAAATGTTACTGAAAAATTCCTATGTGCTGATCTAAGATGATCCTTCTTTAATTCTGTAGGGCCAAAACTCTTTCGAATGTAGTGCATACTATTATTTAGTAAAAGATATGGACTCTGCAATGTGTCTCAAAGATTTAATGTATAAACTGTATTAAACAGTAAGGTCTACACTACTTTTCCTCCCTGTGTTGAAGTCACCCACGATAATTTCTCTGCTCAGGGCCATCTTTATTGTGAGCAAAGGCAGCAGCTGCCAAGGGCCCAGTTATCTCCATGGGCCCAAAGAAGCTGCCCCTTGAGCCTGCAACAACCGCAGTGCGGATTGCACAAGTCCATTCTGGCACATGTGACATATTTTGTATGGTAATTGTGGAAGTAGTTTATAGAGGACTCTATGATTCCTTGATAGGGTGCTGATGTGTGCGGTGGTTTAGAAAGAGGAGTGAGAGGAAGATTTGTACAACAGAATAGTGATAAAAATATTGTTTTATTATAATAGTAGGGCTGGGATAGGAAGGCCAATCTGATGCCGTCTATGCTCATTTGAAAGCTTTAATTTTGAGTCTGCTCTCCTTTTTAAAGTGAAAGTTGACCTCCCAAGTCATCTTCCTTGAACTATACTCAACCTTTAGTGAATAGATCCCACAAAGTTCTTAATATGTAGTATGTGGGGGAAAGAAGAGAAACCATTGATGTCACAGATATTTTTAATGTATCAAGGTACTACAAGAAGGAACCATTGTTTATAGGTACAGGGGTGTATAAGGCAATACAGCTGCAGTTGTTGCATGGACAAATATGTTAGGGACATGCATTACAATAGACACTGAGTCATAGTTATCAGGACATAAGTCAAAATTGATTTTTGACTTTGTTAACACAAAATTCTAGGACCAATTATACATCCAAAAGTTACTGAAATGTCCAATTATGGAGCCTATTATTAATCTGAGATCAGGGCTAGTCTAAGCAATCCTTTATCAAGTTCAGAAAATGTAAAATCAACCTTGCTGTAAAAAAAATTGAACACTTACTATAGTCTTCTATTTTTAAATATAATTTTGTCTTGCATTTCTACTTTTAGCTGTAAAAAAATGGCAAAAGGACTAAGCTAGGGATTTAGATACCTTACACAACTATCCAAAATAAAAATTTAAATTTATAATAGAGAGATAAATTGCCATTAAGAGCTTTGATACTACATAAAGCTGTGGCAATGTATTAAGGCACCCTAGGTCAGATATCCTAAATGTGTGTCTGTGAGGTTTGAAAATAATTATTTTGATTTGACTCAGGGTCGAGGTTGCTTAAAGCAGTGCTATAATGATGTGCAATGGGAAATGGCTATTTAGCCAAAGCATTCATAACCGTATCAGGTGAAATGTCAGATCTTGCGACAGGAGAAGATCAGATAACATATTCAAGCTGTTAGACTCACTCAAATTGCTAGAAATAAAACATAAATACTCTATATTTCTAACATATTGAAACAAACCCATTCCACTTGTATAATTTGTAATAATGTTGGTGACAACAAAAATTGAAAATTGTTAAAAATCTTGATATAATGCTGTAGTTGTGTACGAGACAGTTTTGTTTATTTTCAAAGGATGGAAATGTCAGGAAATAACACATTCAAATTATTTCTTAACGGTAACTTACATATTTTTGAAAATATATAGCATTGCATACTATAGTTTGTCATTATAATTGTATACCTGTATCAGTCTTTATTCTTAAATAGGCAAACCATTACATTTTTTATTATTATTTAAAATGACAAAACAATTCTTTCTTCATCAGTAATTTTTAACATTGCAGTTTAAAAATCCTCAGTGTACTTTCCAGTGGGCATTTTAAATCATTACCCACATTGCAAGTTTTTTTTTTTACTATTGTGAGTTATATTGTCAATGTTTACATCATAAGTCTATTAGTGATACAAATCAAAAGCAGTAAAAAAAAGCATACTTTTGGATCAGTATATTCCACACATTTAAAAATAATCCTTTACACGGTCTTAGGTTCTTACTGATTTCATGCATGGGTTAAAACATACCTGTAAATACATGTTACCTGATATTATATAATTTCACACATTTTTAATACTATACAACCTATTTTGAGGTATTAGTTGGTTGTATTCATGGTGCATGGGATAAAGTGGTGGCATTACACATTTTACTTTCGCTCATCTATACCTCTGCAGCATAATGTTGCTATGTTAAAAAGCACATTTCACATTGTGTTGACCTCGGAACAACTGTTTAGTTAATGATCTAATTAATCTATACATTGTGGTTGTAGAATTATTCAGGGCAACATAAATAAGCATTCCCTTAGTAATGAACTATCTGCTAATGATCAGGAAGTATTTACGTAAACTGGTGTTTTTCCTAATGTGAAAAGACAACTGCACCATGATGACATTATTGGATACCAGATAACTGTAATAGAGTAAGGATGCAGGGAACACACAGAGGGATATACAGATATAATCAATACAAGTAAGCGCATCAGCAGCCAATTAAACAGGAGATACATCCAGGTTACAGTCCAAGAAGTAAAAGGGCAGGCAGCTGGCCAGGCCATACAGAATGGTCCAGTAACACAACCCAGATGTCAAAGGGCAGGTAGCAAGCAAACAAAAATGATAACCCAAAAACACTTCAGGTGAGTAAGGCAGATGGCAGGTAAATAGAATAAATCAGTAAAAAATCTGGGTCACAAATAGCTAATAGAAAAAAGACTAATGAGTCTTTTGATGCATGTAAGTTTACAGAGGAAGAGGTTTTACTTCAGCTGTCTAAAGTAAAGACAAATAAGTCGATGGGACCTGATGGGATACATCCAAAGTTATTAAAAGAACTTAGTGGTGTACTAGCAAAACCGTTAACATATTTATTTAACCAATCATTGTTAACGGGAGTAGTTCCAGAAGATTGGAAATTAGCTAATGTTGTGCCCATTCACAAGAAAGGTAGTAGGGAGGAGGCGGGCAACTATAGACCAGTAAGTCTTACTTCAGTAGTGGGGAAAATAATGGAAACCTAGTTAAAGAATAGGATTGTTGAACATCTAAAGTCGCTTGGATTTCAAGATCAGAGACAGCATGGGTTTACTTCAGGGCAGAGGCGTCGCTAGGGGTGGGCTACTGGGGCTATAGCCCCGAGTCCCCCCTTCATAGCCCCGAATGGAGACTCTGGGGCTAAAGTATTCTTAAGCCCCGAGACTCCAGGGCTATAAATATAAAAAAAAAAAAAAAAAATCCCCCGGTGAGCTTTCCTCCGTCTGGGACATAGTCCCAGAATCGGAGGATTAACCTCACGCGGGGGTGAGGGCCGATCGGGAGGAGAGGCTGTTACAGGGAGCTCGCTCCCTAGCCTCTCCTCCTGGCCATAGAGATCACAGCGCGACGGGGGCAAGCTCCGCCCCCGTCGCGCTGTGTCAGCTGCTTGCCGGATGTCAGGTGGACGGACATCCGGCAGAAGGTCCTGGATGACGGACCAAGTGTAAGGTAAGTAAAAAAAAAAAAGTGTGACTGTGTATGGGTGTCTATGTGTGTGTGGGTATTACTGGGTTCTGAGTGGCACAATATTACTGGGTTCTGATTGGCACAATACTACTGGGCTATGATTGGCACAATATTACTGGGTTCTGAGTGGCACAATATTCTTGGGCTATGATTGGCACAATATTACTGGGTTCTGAGTGGCACAATATTCTTGGGCTATGATTGGCACAATATTACTGGGTTCTGAGTGGCACAATATTACTGGGCTATGATTGGCACAATATTACTGGGTTCTGAGTGGCACAATATTCTTGGGCTATGATTGGCACAATATTACTGGGTTCTGAGTGGCACAATATTCTTGGGCTATGATTGGCACAATATTACTGGGTTCTGAGTGGCACAATATTACTGGGCTATGATTGGCACAATATTACTGGGTTCTGAGTGGCACAATATTCTTGGGCTATGATTGGCACAATATTACTGGGTTCTGATTGGCACAATATTACTGGGCTATGATTGGCACAATATTACTGGGTTCAGAGTGGCACAATATTCTTGGGCTATGATTGGCACAATATTACTGGGTTCTGAGTGGCACAATATTCTTGGGCTTTGATTGGCACAATATTACTGGGTTCTGAGTGGCACAATATTCTTGGGTTATGATTGGCACAATATTACTGGGTTCTGATTGGCACAATATTACTGGGCTATGATTGGCACAATATTACTGGGTTCTGAGTGGCACAATATTACTGGGCTATGATTGGCACAATATTACTGGGTTCTGAGTGGCACAATATTCTTGGGCTATGATTGGCACAATATTACTGGGTTCTGAGTGGCACAATATTCTTGGGCTATGATTGGCACAATATTACTGGGTTCTGAGTGGCACAATATTCTTGGGCTATGATTGGCACAATATTACTGGGTTCTGAGTGGCACAATATTCTTGGGCTATGATTGGCACAATATTACTGGGCTATGATTGCCACAATATTACTGGGTTCTGAGTGGCACAATATTACTGGGCTCTGAATGGTACAATATTCCTGGGCTCTGAGTGGCACAATATTACTGGGTTCTGAGTGGCACAATATTACTGGGCTATGATTGGCACAATATTACTGGGCTCTGAGTGGCACAATATTCCTGGGCTCTGAGTGGCACAATATTACTGGGTTCTGAGTGGCACAATATTACTGGGCTATGATTGGCACAATATTACTGGGCATCTGATTGGCACAATATTACTGGGCTTTGAGTGGCACAATATTCCTGGGCTCTGAGTGGCACAATATTCCTGGGCTCTGAGTGGCACAATATTACTGGGTTCTGAGTGGCACAATATTACTGGGTTCTGACTGGCACACTATTACTGGGCTCTGACTGGCAAAATATTACAGGCATCTGACTGGCACACTATTACTGGGCTCTGAATGACACAATATTCCTGGTATCTGACTGGCACAATATTACTGGGCTCTGAGTGGCACAATATTACTGGTATCTTACTGGCACAATATTACTGGGCTCTGAATGGCACACTATTCCTGGTATCTGACTGGCACAATATTACTGGTATCTGAAAGGCACAATATTACTGGTATCTGACTGGCACAATATTACTGGGTTCTGAGTGGCACAATATTCCTGGTATCTATAATTGTACAATTTTCAAACACTGAAAAATGTGTGGGTGTTTTCTTACATTTTTATTATGGGGTGGGGGGGGTGGGGGGTGCAACACTCAGGGTCCGCCCCGGGTGCCAAATGCTCTAGGTACGCCCCTGTGTGTGACCGAGCTCATCTGGGCTCTAGCCCCAGATCATCCGAAGACCTAGCAACGCCCCTGCTTCAGGGAGATCATGCCAAACTAATCTTATTGATTTTTTTGATTGGGTAACTAAAATAATAGATCAGGGTGGTGCAGTAGACATTGCTTACCTAGATTTCAGTAAGGCTTTTGACACTGTCGCACATAGAAGGCTTATCAATAAACTGAAATCTTTAAGTTTGGATTTCAATATTGTTGAATGGATTAGACAATGGCTGAGTGACAGGCAACAGAGGGTTGTAGTCAATGGGGTATATTTAATGCAAGGTCTTGTTACTAGTGGGGTACGTCAGGGATCTGTTCGTGGACCCATTCTCTTTAATATTTTTATTAGCGATATTGCAGAAGGTCTTGTTGGCAAAGTATGTCTTTTTGCTGATGATACAAAGATTTGCAGCAGGGTTGATATTCATGGAGGGATAAGCCAAATGGCAAATGATTTAGCTAAACTAGAAAAATGGTCAGAGCAGTGGCAACTGACATTTAATGTGGACAAGTGCAAGATTATGCACCTTGGGCGTAAAAACCCAAAAGCAGAATATAGACTATTTGGTACAGTCCTAACCTCAACATCTGAGGAAAGGGATTTAGGAGTAATAATTTCAGAGGACTTGAAGGTAGGTAGGCAATGCAATAGAGCAGCAGGAAATGCTAGCAGAATGCTTGGTTGCATAGGGAGAGGTATTAGCAGTAGGAAGGGGGAAGTCCTCATGCCATTGTACAAAGCACTGGTGAGACCTCACTTGGAGTATTGTACGCAGTACTGGAGACCGTATCTCCAGAAGGATATTGATACTTTGGAGAGAGTTCAGAGAAGGGCTACTAAACTGGTTCATGGGTTGAAGGATCAAACTTACCAGGAAAGGTTAAAGCATCTTAACATGTATAGCTTGGAGGAAAGACGTAACAGGGGGGATATGATAGAAACATTTAAATACATAAAGGGAATCAACACAGTAAAGGAAGAGAGTATATTTAAAAGAAGAAAAACTACCACAACTAGAGGACATAGTCTTAAATTAGAGGGGCAACGATTTAAAAGTAATATCAGGAAGTATTACTTTACTGAGAGGGTAGTGGATGTATGGAATAGCCTGCCAGCAGAAGTGGTAGAGGTAAACACAGTCAAGGATTTTAAGCATGCGTGGGATAGACACAAGGCTATCCTAGCTATAAGACCGGGAACGGGGGACTAATAAAAGTACTCAAAAAAAAAAATTGGGCAGAATAGATGGACTGTATGGTTCTTATCTGCCGACACATTCTATGTTTCTATTTAATAGACAGACAAGGGAAAAAAAATGAGATGCAGGCGGGGTCAGGAACTAGAAACAAGAGCAGCAGGGAATGTCAGGAAAAGACATGGGAATTTGGTATGTACCCAGATGAGAAGTATGGATGAACTGACACAACAGACCTGAAAGCATGGTAGGGTTTAGAATCAGCATGTAATTGTGATTGTAAACTCTACCATTTACAATCAGCATGTAACCCAATAGCACAGACAGAAAAAAGGGACAAGGCAGTGAATCTGATTTTCCATGTAAATAAGCAGAAAACATCAAGCTCCTGGACCAGATGGGCTGACTATCACGTACTTAGAGAACCTAGCATTGGATTGGTGAAAAGTGAATGTGATGCCTTTGTTTAAGAAGGTGTCCAATTCAGATCCAGGGAAACTCGATCAGCAATCCTAACATCCACAGTGGGAAACGTGTTTCAAGGAATGTTAAGAGATACAATCCTGGGCATTGTTTCATGTAACAATATTATTACATGTAGCCATTGTGAATTTATGAGTAATGGGTCATGTCAAACTAACTTACTGGCTTTCTAGGCAATGGTGAGTTTCAAAAGATTTTGATACCATGCCACTCAATAGGTTACTGAGTAAACTAAGAGTAGACAATGTGTGATATGCCAGTTTTAGTAAAATATATTGTTTTTAATTGAACACATTAGATAATACATAGATTCTTTATAAAAATACAGGTCTTATAAGTTCAGAGCACAGTGCTTTCGAAATGGCAGATACCTGATGCGTTTCGCCTGAGGGCTTTATCAGAGGTTAGGGCTGGCAGGCTGACTTTTATATTAGGGAAAGCTATTGTGGTCTTAGTCCTGTACTTCATTGTGAGAACATTGCTCTAAATCCTATGTGCACTCTCAATGTGATGATGACAACTGTTAGCTGCTGATTATATTTGTTAGCTGCTGATTGAGTGATCACCAGATGTGAATGCAAACTTACTTGTGGAGTTTGAGTTTACATGATAGTTTTCTGGAGCTGCAGCTCATTGTACTGTCTCTTGAATTGAGCAAAGGGGTGGTCAGGGGGATTTAAATTCAGCCCGAGAACCACCCATGGACACCTCATGGGGAATATTGAGTGTCCTTATTCACATGTGCCAGACTTTAAATCAGCATCTATTAGTTGACTCTTAGAGACTGGCAAATCCAACTGCTCATGACTACACGCATTACTCCATGACCTGGCAGCTTTGATCATCAGGGCATGTATTCGCCTAAAAATAACTGATAACTTAAATCCAGACTGTGGGATAAAAATAACGGCCACAGCACTTTATTTATATAGTCATTGCATACATTTTATACATTCCACAACATATACCAGTATTACACAATGACTAACATAACATTCGATATAACATCTGAAAAACCCACCAAGCCTGCACAAGTATCCAGGTGGCTGCCGAATGACTTCCATGTTCTGGGAATATACCAATGCCCCCTCATATCCTGAGGTTCGAGGGGGTATATATATACCACTTTCCCCTCGAACCTCCCACCAGAGTTGACTCCCCCCATTCCGTTCCTCCATTAACCCTCCTGGATACTTGCCAAGCTTCCGCCAACGCTGTGACATGAAGATAAAGAAGCCACATAACAGAAAAATAAAGGGAGGGTGGGTGGAACAACAGGTAGGGTAACCTATACTTTAAAATGGCTGCCTAACTTCCTGTTCCCTAACTTTTATACCAACTCCTCCCCCTAATACCTCTTATAGAATGTACATGTCCCCTTAGCACCCTGTCATGAATGCCCCTCCCCAACCTTGCCTGGGGGCTACATTAATCATCTTCACTATTCAAAGATCGATTATCTGTTACTATCTTCCACACATTTCCCTGCATTTTCCCATGGAGGCAACTGTAGACAACACTACACTCTCTGACCACACACCTGTATGTATGTACCTTTTATCACCTGCTAATCTCCTGAAGCCTTGTTCACAGCGTCTTAATGAATCCTTCTTTCGCAGCATAGTTATATGAGAAAATCTTGCAGTACTTACTAATCAATAGCACTCTGAGATGTTCCAACCGATTGTCTTGGAAGCTCATTATAGCTTAATCAGGGCATACCTTTTAGTAGAAATGTTAATAGTGTAGGCGATGCTAAATATATACAAAAATACAAGATAAATAAAGCAGCTCAAATCACAGACTAGAGGGAGAACCTAAATAAATGGAGTGCTAAATAAATTAGTGAAATTAGTTTTTCACAATTTATTTATATATTTTCACTAATTTCTTTTGTGCTCCAGACACTTTAATTTGCATATACTTATTAGTAAAGCTACAACCTCAAAAAAGAGGGGCCAATGCAAACTGGTGCACTCATTAGACAAACTAAGGAACTACAAAAAACAAGAATACACTGCGCCTTCATGTGGTAGGAGTAGCAGCACAAAAACACAACCAGTGCTTCACTCCTGGTACAAATACAAACACAATACAAAAATGTGGATTCGTGCGCTTCCCAAAACACTACACACTAGTGGTTACCCTTTATGTAGAGGCAATCCTCTCCGTAATAAGCAAAGGGAAGAAAAAACATATATTAATATAGTGTAGTATTATTAAAATAATCATTGGTATAAATATATATGTGGATTCACTCACATCTTACTGAGCAGTACTCTGCTCAGTGTAATAGGCATCCGGGCGCCCCTTGTGGGGTCTTGGATTTGATAGTCTTCCAGAACCTCCAATAGATATGAAATAATAGGACAGGGGAGGAAGGAGATATACTTTTCAGTAAAACACTCTTTAATTGTGCATAACACGAATATTTAAAATCTTACATAAAAACAAGCATCATCCAGCTTTGAAGTGTATGAAGTCCCAGGCTTTTAAAGTGCACAGTGTTCATGTAAAGTGCTCCACTCCCATACACAACGCGTTTCACCTTGAACAGGCTTTATCAAGTGTATCTCTGTCCTTGATTCCCCATTTAAATAGTCCAAATTATTAAAATGTCTCGCTTCTGGGTGTCGCGTCACATGACGTCACGCACTGGTCGCATCCTGTGACATCACACGTTGGTCGCGTTTCTTACATCTTCGCTCTGAAGGGCTTTCAGAGCGTGTAGACGCCTCCCATCTTTCTCCTCCAATCGCGGATGTTTCAATATGTAGTCATGGAGACGGATTCTTGTGTTTCAAACTCACGGAAGTGGTGTTCAGGATGGGAAGGGGGGATCATTGAAAAATAAAAATCGTTATAATCAAGCCTCAATCACTCTCTTCCTCCCCCCTATACTTTAGCTTCCCATATGTTTAGATTGCCTATATAATTACTCATTGAGATTAACTTGTTAACTTAAAATCCAAACTAAGGAACTAGTAGCTTTCCGCAAACTCACCAGCTGAGAAACAGTCTTTACAAAACTTACAGATGTACACGCTAACCTGCACTTCTTCATGAGCCAAAAAATTAAGGGGACTGCATGCTTTGTGCATAGCATATTGGGCATCATGTGTAGAACAATAAGCCAGGTCATTTGCTGGAAGGAACAAATGCCCCTAAGAGCATACGTACTTACAATGGAAGACCATACTAAAAAAAAGCCTATATTAAAACTGAGGACATTTTGTGCACTTGAATACACACAGAGTCACAATTACACACACAAAGTCAAACTTCTATACCTCTCACATACCCACAGTTAAACTTATGCAAACACACTCTCACATACAGGCAGATTCACACTTACACATACACAGTCACACTTGCATACACACTCTCACATACCCACACTTATGCAAACGCACTCACACATGTATACATAGAGTCACACTTACACAAATATAAACTCTCACAAACACACATAGAGTCACACTTACACATATACACTTACACACACACAGTCACACTACCACACACACACACACACACACACACACACACACACACACACATAGGGACTGCTTAATGAAAAAAAAATACTTTATTTTGTGTGTGTCCCTCCCTGCTAGTTTACTTAAGTCTGCAGGGAGAGGGATTGTGGCTCCTACTGCTGCTGCTGTGTCCCTGCTTATATTGGCCACAGGCTGAGCACCGGGTGTCAGTGACATTCCAACAAGGTCAGTGTACGAGGGGTCAGAGCTTCCTTCCCTCACGCTGCAAAAGTAGTTGACTCAGCCTGCCGCCAGTGTAAGTAAGGCTCAGGTGCGGCTACCGCTGCCAATCTTAAAAGGGCCGCACCTGTATTGCCGGTGGGCCGCATGTTGGATACCCTGACTCTCTTGGATAGGCCCAGACAGCACTAGCTACAGGAATATTTAGTTTCTAAACCTTGACCTCAAAATATATGCAAAGATCTTGGCAAACCGTTAGATGTTTTTCCACCATAGGGCAATCCAGGAGGTCCAGGTAGGGCTCTTGCTCAGCAAGAAGGCGAGAGACAACCTCATTAGAGCAATTAATCGGATCCACCTTGCACAGTGCAAGGGAGAAAAAACACTACTATTGTCAACAGATGTGGAGAAGGTCTTTGACCTGGTTAGTTGCCTTTTTTGCTCTAAACTCTCAGCCCTTTGCACTTGGACCCAAGATGCTGTCATGGATCAAGGTACTATAGTACTCCTCCTAAGCTAGAGTTCAATTAAATGGACCTTCTCCGTATTAGTCCACATCCTCAATTACACTCATCAGGGGTGCCCCCTCTCTCCGTGTTGTTTGTGTTGATGCTGAAACTTCATCCAGGAGATCATGAAAAACATGGACATCTAAGATGTTGGGATCAGAGACACTTCACATAAGATACTAGCCATTGCATAGGATTTACTTTCCACTATTACCAATCCAGTAGTGTCACTTCCAAATCTCCTGAAAGAGTTTAAAATATATGGAGGGTTTTCAAACCTTAAAATTAACAAAATCTCCCTGCCGGGTCAGGATGCCTCTAATTTGAGTTAAACAAGGTCACTCACTCTCCTTGCATGTTAGAATTAATTTTTGCCATCACTAACATCACTTCTGACTTAAAGAATTGGTTGAAACATTCCATATCTGAGTAAGGGAAAGTCAATATAATTATAATTAATGTTCTCCCATCTCTTCCAGTGTATTCCAATCACAATACCAAATTCCTATTTCATCTCACTTAAGAAGTTAATTCACAGGTTCATATTGGGAAAATAAACCCCATGACAACCCCATCCACTACAATACATTTGCACACTCACCACAAGTCAGCATGTGGACTAAGCCTTCCTGGCTTCAAACAAATACTATTAGACTGAAGTACTCACCAGAGCAGTCAAACTTACACAATACCCGCCACATAAATTATGGGTCCAGATAGAACAAGAAGCACTTTAAGTGCCTGCTGCTGCCCTTTTATGCAATAAACACATCGCTAAAAATTCAGTACAGAAAGTATATCCCTTCTTGGTCCTCTGATAGAGATATGGAGGACCATGAGCCATTGCCTTTAAAAATCCATGGCCACTTTTGTCCATGACAGGCAACCTGGGGTTCCCCCCAGGAATGGAGACTTAGTTCCTCTTGCTTAATACATGCACTGAAACACTTAATAAAGTTCTCACCCCATAAGGACATGTACTCCATTTCTCCAAGATTCACACACATTTCAAGAAAATGGGTATTGTATGTTTTCAATATGTATAAATGTCTAGTTTTTGAAATGCTCTCTCACACAAGTTTCTCCACAAATGGCACAAGACTCTAGTGAGTAGGTCCACAGCCACTTGGTATCAATGTTATATACTCATCTCATCATGCCTCTAGATGACTGGTGTCCAGTATACACAAAGGCATGGGAAAATGAGCTCCAGGTTCATTTAACTGCTAAACAATGGTTCCTCATATTCATGAAGTCAGCTAAATTGTCAATTCACAACAGAACAAACTCTTGGCAAGATGGTTTCCCATCGATCTTAAATATCTGCCGGAAGGTCTATGTGGGCAACTGGAACAATACTCCACATTAGGTGGACATGTCCAGAGTCTTTTTGTAGGATGGTTCACATCATCATCCACAAGGTCTCAGGCCACAAACTAGCATTCAATGCGGCCAAATTTTTGTTCTACATCAGAATTCTATCCTCCCTAACCTAACTAAACTTTAATGCATTTATACAATGTTGCCAAACATGTCATACCCAAGCTTTGGTGTCAATAAACTGCCCCCACTTTGAGAATGAGGCTTACCCAAGTGGAAGCAATCAGAACCATGGAGGAATTAATTTTATCTTCGCAGGACTGACATTATGTATACATAGATTGGTTCCACTGGACAAATTCATGGGATCTCCTTACCTAGTGGATATATTTGCCCAATATCCTGAGCACCCTTCCACAATGAATTTAGGAAAACCATATCCGACCCTGACTATATATTAATCACGGACCATACATATTTAGAAGATCAACGTGGCAGTTGACAAATTTCACTCCCCTGCCATGTATTCTTTGTTATTTATTAAGTTTAAAAAAAGTTTTATTGTTTAAATTGTTCCCCCTTAATGCAATTTACAGGAGGAATGTCATTAAGTTTAACCTTACTTTTTGGTTGTATATGTATGTTTTCCCCGTGATGTTTATTTACAAAATAAAAAAATACTCAATAAAATGGTTAAGCAAAAAAAAAAACGTAGGTCAATTAATATATAAGTGATCTTATAGCATATGTGTCAAACCTGCTACCTCTGTGTGCGACAGTGTGTAAATTGCGCATACATCACACTTCAGGAGGGAAATCATTTTGGATTTTAATGCCAAAACATAAATGATTCCCTTTTGTGTGGAATTACTTTAGTCTAATGCCATTCATTCTGTCATTTTCTTTTTTCTGTTACCTTTAATGTGGATCTGGGACTTGGCTAACCCCGCAGGCCAGGACACCCAGAACAATAGATTCAGTGAGTAAGTATTTTATGCTTTATTTTCTGTAAAACATTTTTCAGAGGCATAATCTCATTCTTGGTTTACATTCTAAAAAATGCCTTGCAGGAGCTAGAATAAATAAAGAACACACAGTTTAAAGATACATATGGTGTATAGTACTCCAAATACTTTTATTGTATTTTCTGAATGTACGGAAGAAATCTTTATACTTATAGTGTTTTTGCTGCATTTTACACAATTTTGTCATTTTTATTTAAGATCATAAATGTTCCTTATTTTGTTTTGTTTTCATAGGTATGAGTGTTGTGCATAAATGAGTCAACATTCTTCCTTTCTTTCTACCCTCTCCTTTTTAATTGAAATGAATTGATATATCTTGACCTCTTCTACACCAACAATATTTGTATTATGTCTTACCACTTAGAGTAAAAATGTTATAAAAATACAGACATAATGTTGTGGATTCATATAACCCCCCAAAATACATTTCAGACTTTGTGTTTATTAAATTGTTGTTTTTAAATCATAACATATTTGACTATGAGTAATTGATTATATAGATTCAGGGTAGTTTTTACAGTAACTGGTTGCATAATAAGTAACTTTGTGAAAGTGTGATTCAGGATGCAGCTGCATGTTTCCACAAACAACGGACAAACAGCGGGCATATAGCAGCAAGGTCAGAGAAACAGAGTAAGCCAGCCTTCCTTTTCTATGGTGCCCAGGAAAAACAGTACATTAGAGAAAGAACCATATGGCAGGATACGGATCTCACATTGAGACAAACCTTGTGTATGATTGGAAGGCATTTGATTGCATATTGTCAGTAACAGTAAAAATAACTTAAGAGAAAAATATTTGGCCCCCGCTTACTGCTGTTAGGTACAAATGGCAAGACCTTATCCAGGTCCTTAATATAGCCAAAACATTTTATCAATAAAATAAGACATGACAGGTTATTATAATTAATTTGAAGCTAAGGTGTGGTAATGCATTATATATCCAAACTAGTTTCAAAAAATACTTTTTTGTATTTCACAATGAACTGAATGTGGACAGACGGGGTTAGTTGAATGAATGCTATGCCTCATCCTGTTTATTTATATCAGATTTACTAAATATGAAAGAATTTATAAAGAATGCAAGACTTTATTTATTAAGACTGTATTAAAAGAAATCTAAAAACGCAGAACTCATTGAGCCATTGAGAACAGATATTTTGCTACAGTGTTGTAAACTGATCTGGCTCCAAAATAGCAGTATCACTGTGGCTATTTTATTCAGGGAGGATGTCACCTAACACAACACAGGCTGCTTCTCTTGGACTCTCCCCAAACTGAAAGCATCCGGCCTAGCCTCATTTTTACTAGTGTGAGATTCATCTGATTTGTTTTAGACAACACCTATTTCAGTTGTAGGGATAGAACAGATAAATGTCTGTTTTCCCCATATTCTTCATTTAACTTAATACCTGAAATTAACTGGAATAATTGAAAAAAATTATGAGGCACTCTTACTTCTTTTTATCTACCTTATATGATGCATTAGAGATCTGAAAAATAGCATTTTATATTGTAGGTGGAATTAGCCTTTTAAATATAACCAGGAATAGTAGATAGTTTGAAATGTCTTGTTTATGGAATAAACTATGAACAATTTATATTTAAATACTGAAGGGTTAATTTGGATCTGTGAGGGTTAAAAGCCGACAGTGTGTCTAAGAAGCTGATGTCTGCAGCAGTTTCTGGAAGGCCAGATCACGCCAGTAGCGTAATTGTTATTAGAATGGTCTTATCTTACTATTCCAAGGCCAGAACAGAGGTTTCTGGAACATCAACAAGTTGTCTCTGAAAGTTCTGTAAATTTCCATAAGAACGACTTTTGTAACACTATTTTACATATGACGTTTTAAGTGCATTTTCTTGTAAAACACGCCTTTCTACATATTAGAATATTAGAATAACCAATAGACATGTGCAAAACTAAAATTTTCGTTTCGTTTTCGTCCATTCGGACGAAAATGTTATTTATTTCGTCTAAAACGAATTTCGTTCATTAGTGCATTCGTTTCAGACGAAATTCGTTCATTATTTTCGTTTCGTTAATTTTTTTCGTTCGTTTTATAGAATACAATGTAATACTATTGGCTTTCTATAAACCGAACGAGAGCCCCATTCATAAGAAATTCTTATGAATGGGGCTCTCGTTCGGTTCATAGAAAGGCAATAGTATTACTTGTATTCTATAAGCCGAAAGTCTATAAACCGAACGACTTTCGGTTTATAGACTTTCGGCTTATGGAATACATGTAATCCTATTGCTATTCTATAAACCGAACGACTTTCGGTTTATAGAATAGCCATAGGTTTACATGTATTACATAAGCCGAAAGTCTATAAACCGAAAGTCGTTCGGTTTATAGGCTGTCGGCATTTAACTATACAGAGACAGAGTCTCCATTCATAAAATTATGAATGGAGACTTTGTCTCCGTGTAGTAAAATGCCGACAGCCTATAAACCGAACGTTCGGTTTATAGGCTGTGGGCATTTTACTACACGGAGACAAAGTCTCCATTCATAATTTTATGAATGGAGACTCTGTCTCCGTGTAGTAAAATGCCGACAGCCTATAAACCGAACGTTCGGTTTATAGGCTGTCGGCTTATGGAATACATGTATTCCTATTGCTATTCTATAAACCGAAAGTCGGTTACATGTATTATATAAGCCGAAAGTCTATAAACCGAAAGTCGTTCGGTTTATAGGCTGTCGGCATTTAACTATACAGAGACAGAGTCTCCATTCATAAAATTATGAATGGAGACTTTGTCTCCGTGTAGTAAAATGCCGAAAGCCTATAAACCGAACGATCCGTTTATAGACTTTCGGCTTATATAATACATGTAATCCTATGGCTATTCTATAAGGGCATTTTACTACACGGAGACATTTTGGCATCAATAATACAGCAGGAGGATCACAAATCCCATCAAGATGAGGCAGCCCTCACCAGGATGCTTGCCCCCTTATGTCCCGACGCCCCGTGTTACTTACCACCTTAAGAACACAACAACGGACGCGCGCATTCCCAAACGGCTGGATAGGCGTGCGCATGCGCTGTGTATCGCTGTGGTCGATGATCTGGTAAGAAGGGGTGTGCGGCGGGTGTGAGGGGGCGGGAGGTGGGTTGCGCAGCTGTCTCATGCACGGTGGTCACAAAGTTACAGCTGAGTTATCAGCTGTAACTTTATGCGCATGCGCAGTGAGCAAATTCTCCTGCGATTGCGCAGGAGAATTTGCTCCAGAAATTTGTCAGAACACCGGCTTTTAACTATACGGAGACAAAGTCTCCATTTATAATTTTATGAATGGAGACTCTGTCTCCGTATAGTTAAATGCCCACAGCCTATAAACCGAACGTTCGGTTTATAGGCTGTCGGCTTTTAACTATACGTTTGTCTCCATTCATAAATTTATGAATGGAGACTCTGTCTCCGTATAGTTAAATGCTATTGTATTCTATAAACCGACTCTATTTCGGCTTATAGAATGCAATAGTACTACGAATGGACGAATGAACGAATGATTTTCCTTTATTAACTATTCGTTCATTCGATTTAGTTAGCTTAGCATTTTCGTTCTTCGTTTTTCGGGCGAATGGACGAAAATGCAATTTTCGGACGAAAATGCATTCGTCCGAAAACGAATGCACATGTCTAGTATATATTCACATGTAAATTGCTTTTTTAATAAAAAATTATGATATAAATAAAATCTTGTTTTTATTTCCTTTTATGTGACAAAGCTGCCTCTCTCTTTCCCTTGCCCCCAGATTTGTCGCTCTCCCCCCCTTAGTGTTGTCTCTCTCTCACCCTCCCTTTGGCTCCCCCCTCGCTCCCCTTGTGTCTGTCTCTTCCCCCCTTCCCTCCCCTTGTTTCTCTCTGCCCCCCCCCTTGTTATTCTGTCCCCCCCTCACCTGTTTCTTGCTCCCTGGTGGCTAG
This sequence comes from Pelodytes ibericus, assembly GCA_036172795.1. NCBI lineage: Eukaryota > Metazoa > Chordata > Amphibia > Anura > Pelodytidae > Pelodytes > Pelodytes ibericus. The sequence continues at coordinate 126,255,209 of CM069858.1, read as the reverse complement.
TGGGGGCAGCCGGGGGATGTATGCACTATACATAATAGACGGAAGTGTCGGGCAGCATGGAGGTTGTCTGCACGATTCGTGCAGACATCCCCCAGCTGCCCGATTCTCCCTGGTGGCTAGCGAGGCAGCGGTGGATGTCTGCGCGATGAGCGAGACCTCCCCTGCTGCCGCCCGGAACGACAGCCAGGACTTTTATGAGGAAGCCGGAAGTACCCAGCTTCATCATAGAAGTCCCGGCGGTCATGCCGGGCGGCAGCAGGGGAGGTCTCGCTCATCGCGCAGACATCCTCCGCTCCCTCGCTAGCCACCAGGGAGAATCGGGCAGCTGGGGGATGTCTGCACGAATCGTGCAGACAACCTCCATGCTGCCCGACACTTCCGTCTATTATGTATAGTGCATACATCCCCCGGCTGCCCCCACTAGCCACCAGGGAGCAAGAAACAGGTGAGGGGGGGACAGAATAACAAGGGGGGGGGGGCAGAGAGAAACAAGGGGAGGGAAGGGGGGAAGAGACAGACACAAGGGGAGCGAGGGGGGAGCCAAAGGGAGGGTGAGAGAGAGACAACACTAAGGGGGGGAGAGCGACAAATCTGGGGGCAAGGGAAAGAGAGAGGCAGCATTGTCACATAAAAGGAAATAAAAACAAGATTTTTTTATATCATAATTTTTTATTTAAAAAGCAATTTACATGTGAATATATACTAGACATGTGCATTCGTTTTCGGACGAATGCATTTTCGTCCGAAAATTGCATTTTCGTCCATTCGCCCGAAAAACGAAGAACGAAAATGCTAAGCTAACTAAAGCCGGATGAACGAATGGTTAATAAAGGAAAATCATTCATTCATTCGTCCATTCGTAGTACTATTGCATTCTATAAGCCGAAATAGAGTCGGTTTATAGAATACAATAGCATTTAACTATACGGAGACAGAGTCTCCATTCATAAAATTATGAATGGAGACTTTGTCTCCGTATAGTTAAATGCCCACAGCCTATAAACCGAACGTTCGGTTTATAGGCTGTGGGCATTTAACTATACGGAGACAGAGTCTCCATTCATAAAATTATAAATGGAGACTTTGTCTCCGTATAGTTAAAAGCCGGCATTTAACTATACAGAGACAGAGTCTCCATTCATAAAATTATGAATGGAGACTTTGTCTCCGTATAGTTAAATGCCCACAGCCTATAAACCGAACGTTCGGTTTATAGGCTGTGGGCATTTAACTATACGGAGACAGAGTCTCCATTCATAAAATTATAAATGGAGACTTTGTCTCCGTATAGTTAAAAGCCGGCATTTAACTATACAGAGACAGAGTCTCCATTCATAAAATTATGAATGGAGACTTTGTCTCCGTGTAGTAAAATGCCCACAGCCTATAAACCGAACGTTCGGTTTATAGGCTGTCGGCTTATGGAATACATGTATTCCTATTGCTATTCTATAAACCGAACTTTCGGTTTATAGAATAGCCATAGGATTACATGTATTACATAAGCCGAAAGTCTATAAACCGATCGTTCGGTTTATAGACTTTCGGCATTTTACTACACGGAGACAAAGTCTCCATTCATAATTTTATGAATGGAGACTCTGTCTCTGTATAGTTAAATGCCGACAGCCTATAAACCGAACGACTTTCGGTTTATAGACTTTCGGCTTATGTACTACATGTAATCCTATGGCTATTCTATAAACCGAAAGTCGTTCGGTTTATAGTTTAGCAATAGCATTACATGTATTCTATAAACCGAACGTCGTTCGTTTTAAAGACTTTCGGCTTATAGAATACTATTGGCTTTCTATAAACCGAACTAGAGTCGAGTCCCCATTCATAAGAAATTCTTATGAATGAGGAGGGACTCTAGTTAGGTTTATAGAATGCCAATAGTATTCTATAAGCCGAAAGTCTTTAAAACGAACGACGTTCGGTTTATAGAATGCATGTAATGCTATTGCTGTTCTATAAGCCGAATGTCTTTCGGCTTATAGAACAGCAATAGCATTACATGTATTCTATAAACCGAACGTCGTTTGTTTTAAAGACTTTCGGCTTATAGAATACATGCTGCTATTGGCTTTCTATAAACCGAAAGAGTCCCCATTCATACGAATAGGTCAATTGACCTATTCGTATGAATGGGAACTCAATTTCGGTTTATAGGAAGCTAATAGCATTACATGCATTCCATAAACCGAAAGTCATTCATGTCGGTTTATGGAATGTAGTACAATGCTATTGGTATTGTAAACCGACTCTATTTCGGTTTAGAATGCCAATAGCACGAATGGACGAATGGACGAATGAACGAATGATTTTCGTTTATTAACCATTCGTTCATTCGGATTTTGTTAGTTAAAATTTTCGTTATTCGTTTTTCGGACGAATGGACGAAAATGCTATTTTCGTCCGAAAATGCATTCGTCCGAAAACGAATGCACATGTCTAATAACCAATTATATTGCAGTAACTAATGCTTTTATCTTCGTTTATATACGCTTGTCTAAACAATTAAAATCAGAGTTAAGGAACACGAAGCATTGTCTAGTCTCGTCCTTCGTCGTCCTTTGCTCTCCAAGGCCTTGCCTGGTCTCATCATCAGCACGGTAGTTCACATCAATCTGGTGTTACAGGTCTTAGAGGTGGCTGAACAGACTACCCCGCAGTCGGTCCCTTTCTTTTTTATTGAAGTATACTCTTCTTCCTAACAATATGTATGACCATAGGCAGCTACTGTATTACATTGTTGAATGGACAAGTGTATTTTACTGTGAACAGTCTTTTAGTTCTTTAACCCCTTAGTGACATGACCTTTTGACCTTGTCTTTCATTTGGTGACAAATTCTGTTTTGACATTTCTGAGGTGTTTGTGTTTAGCTGTAATTTTCTTTTTTCTCACATACTGTACCCAAAAAAATAATATATTGTTTTTATTGCCATAAGACGGGCTTTCATTAGATACTATTTTATTCATCATCCTCTATAATAATCCTCAAGTGTCTCTGCGTCCAGTCCCTGTGTCCGTGGGATTGCGCTACTGCGCATGTGCCCCACGGACAGCCATTGGGACTTGGAACGCAGAGACTCCCTCCCGCCCAAATAAAAAAAAAAAAAAGCCGGTAGAGGCACTGGGTGGGGGAGATCTAAAGATCCCCCTCACCAGCCCTCTGCTCGGCATGCTCTGCTAGATTCCGGGAGGGGGCGGAGCTAACCGGCTGAGCGGTGTAGCTGCGCCACCACCCTGTGAAGGAGAGCAGTGTCTGCTTCACAGAGAGCCACTGGCACCATGAGAAAGTGCTGCTCGGCTCCCCATGCCTGCATTAAGCATGGGGAGCCCGAGCAGCACCTTCTCTTGCTGACCTGGGCTCCCTGTGAAGCAGACGCTGATCGCAGAGAGAGATACAGAACAGGGGATAGAGAGAAAGAACAGAGGGAGGGAGAAAGAGACAGAACAGGGGGAAGGGGGAGAGAGACAGACAGTACAGGGGGGGAGAGAGAGACAGAACAGGGGGAAGCGGGAGAGACAGACAGAAAGGGGAGGGAGGGAGAGAAAGACAGAACAGGGGGAATGGGGAGAGTGAGAGACAGAACAGGGCTAGAGAGACAGAACGTTCGGTTTATAGAATAGCAATAGGATTACATGTATTCCATAAGCCGAAAGTCTATAAACCTAAAGTTCGGTTTGTAGACTTTCGGCTTATGGAATACATGTAATCCTATTGCTATTCTATAAACCGAACATTCGGTTTATAGAATAGCAATAGGATTATATGTATTCCATAATCCGAAAGTCTAAAAACCGAACGTTTGGTTTATAGACTTTCGTCATTTGGAATGAATGTAATAGTGCTATTGGCTTTCTCTACACAGAGACAGAGTCTCCATTCTTAAAAATGTATGAATGGAGACTCTGTCTCTGTTTAGAGAAAGCCAATAGTACTATTACATGCATTCCAAATGACGAAAGTCTATAAACCGAACGTTCGGTTTATAGGCTTTCGGTTTATGGAATACATGTAATTCTATTGCTATTCTATAAACCGAACGTTCAGTTTATAGAATAGCAATAGGATTATATGTATTCCATAAGCCGAAAGTTCTTATGAATGGGGCTCTCGTTCGCTTTATAGAAAAATAATACTACTACAAGTTTTCTATAAGCCGAAAGTCTATAAACCAAAGGTCTTTCGGTTTATAGACTTTCGGTTTATAGAATACATAAAATTACTTCGGCTTATAGACTTTCAGCTTACTGAAAACGTGTAGTACTATTGCCTTTCTATGAACCGAACGAGGGCCCCATTCATAAGAATTTCTTATGAATTGGCCTCTCGTTCGGTTTATAGAAAGCCAATAGTATTACACGTATTCTATAAATCGAACAAATAAAAGGAAACAAAACGAAAATAATGAACGAATTTCGTCTGAAACGAATGCAGTAATGAACGAAGTTCGTTTTAGACAAAATAAATAACATTTTCGTCCGAATGGATGTAAACGAAACGAAAATGTTAGTTTTGCACATGTCTACTTAAAACCTCTCCCCCTATTTCACCACAGGGCACACTGAAATTGGTTGTTGGGGGTGAAGTTCATATTGTCTACTGCATTCTCAACTATTTTCTGCATTACGTTTATTTATCTATTTCATTCTTGTTTAGTGTTTCTACAGAGCAATTAAAAGTTATATTTAAGTTATATCTCTGTCAGTTTTTATTGCTCACTTAAATATGTTCGAAACTACCCCACATCCACACCCTGGATTTCTGGCTGGGTGAAGGCACAGCTAAAGTCATGTTCCCTAACTCCCAGACTTAAGGTCACCCTGCAGACCATGTTGCACACACACACACACATATATATATATATATGTATGTACACCCAATGATTAACAATAACACAATGACCTAATATTGTGTAGGTCCCCTTTTTACACCTACACAAATACCAAAACATGATTATTACTAGTGAAATTCAACATGAAATGCCCACCAGAGAAAGATAGTAGACATTTTGCAGTATCCTTTATACAGATGTGAAATTAAATCGAATAACCATGCAGCAGCCCTTTTCAGTGGATTAACGTAATCCTTTTTTGATTAGAATTTGAGGTCTAAAATATACTTCGAACATCTAAAAATACAGAGAACAGGCAATGAATTGACTATAAATTTATTTGAATATTAATTTATCTCATAGATGTGAAACTCATTTCTTTAGGCACAAATTAGTAATTGAATGAATTTTATTTGCAGTATTTGACTGATTTGCATTGCTATTTCAGTGTTTGTTTAAGAATATGGATTTCATCATCTTTTTTGCAGTCGTTGAGAAAACATGTTTGATTCTTCCATTCAAATATTTGTTTCATCTGTTAAGTAAAAACTGTGAATTCATAGTTTAATTTACAAAATGTAATTGGTAATTCTAGACTCCAAAAATTATTTTCATTGTTGCTTGATTACATTTAAATTCCTTATGTTGAGCAAAAACTATTTCATTCACTATATGTTATTAAATGTTTAACTATACCCTCATTTATTTTATTTTTTTTCTCTACAAGCCTAAAGTTATGTTACAAATAACTGTATTTCACTACTGAAACAGTCTCAGGAGGCCCATATAACTGTGATACTCAAGGAAGGAACGCATATTGGCGCAATAGTGGTGGGTACTATCACACGTCACATGTCTCCTCCTGAAGAAGCCGCGACAACAGATCCGGTGAAACTCGTAGAGGTTCGTCAGATCCCGCTTCTTTACACTGTGAGAAACTACCATTCCTGGAACAGCTTCTTTGAAGTTTTTCTCTGTATATTGTTTATGTGATACTTTTCGTCTGTAGCCTGAGAGTTTTCCTTGTAACGGAGGTCAGTAATTCTTTATTTATTCTGGTCCCACACATGGAGTGTTGTTTTTATCTGTTTTACCTTATCATTTTCCCAGATATCTCTACGACAACCAGACTCAACAGGAAAAAATACAATAAAATCACATCGCTCCTAAGAGAGGCCAACATCCGTTATCGATGGGGTTTTCCCACTTCATTGATCATCATTCACAAAGGAATAACACACGAGCTGAAAAACCCGGACCTTGCCCTAAACGAATTGACAGCATGGGGTATACTCCCAAAATAAGAACTATACACACTCCCCTCCACTCCTGGACCACAAACTTACGAACTACCAAAGAACATTTACTCCCTCCAGTCCACGGGACATTTGCCTACGAACAGGAGGATGGAGAGGCGAAAAAAGAGAGATAAGGGAAGGGAAGGTGGAAAGAAAAGAGAGGAAAAATGACAGAGGAGGAAAAGAGAAGGGGAATGAAAGGAAAAGGGGGGAAAGGAAGAAAAAAAAAAAATAATGTCCATATGTGTATATTACCCACTACATTTGAGAAAGCCACAATCCTAATGTTAAAGGAAGCATAATATAAACACACTGCAACCAACAGATTTAGAGGGAATAGGGAATTAAGGTTTACACATAGTAAATAAAAACGTCTAGATTAAAATTAACTACACACAAATAAAGGTAAAATTCTAGGTAATAACGAATTTAGAAGCTTAGATAGTAGTAGAGCATATAATACTCTTCACATTGAGCACCAGAACACAATATTGGTATACAGAGAGAGGAAAGAAGGGAAAGGGGAAGAAGAGAGGAGGCAAGAAGAAAGGAGGAAAGAAAAGGAAAAGGGAAAGGAAAAGAAAATTAAAAAAGTAAAGGAAAAAAAAGATGGAGAAAAAGAGGAAAAGATTTTCACCACTATGTAAAATAGCAACACGAAACACGATATTAAACACAAAAACAAGGTAAAAGAATTTAAAATAAACACTAAATTAAAAGGACGCACATACAGAACACTAACTTAAAATAAACCTGAATTTAAAGAGTTAATCTATCAATTTACTCACAAGTATAGGAGGACACAGGAAGAAAGGGAACAAAGGGGAAGCACGAGGAAAGAAAGAGACAAAAATAAGTAAATAATTATACAAAAATTAAGATATATATATATAGAAATAATGGGAAAAATGGAACAATTAAGGAAACACCCCAACATGGTATTTAGATTAAAGCATCCTCAATAAGAAATGGGGGTGCATATACAAAAAAAAAAAAAAAAAAAAAGAGAAATTGGCAAAAAGGGCACCTAAATCACATCAAAACATACACAAGGATTAATAAATAAAATAATAATTATGCATATAACGATAAGACGGGAAGAGCAGAGAGGAAGAAAGGGAGCTAAGAAAAATGGGTAAAGAGAAAAAGGAAGGGAAGGAGGAAAAAGGGGAAAAAAAAAAAAAAAAAATAATAAAAAAAAGGGAAAGAAAAGGGGTATGCCCTGGATTAGAAATGCGACAGACCAGTTGAGAAAGATTGTACTTATTATCCGGGCACACTCAGATACGCCATCTACGCTAGTCCGATCCAAACTAAGGGGGTACTCTGCAACATTAGCAGATTGGATCAGCAAGAAACGCTGATCGGGATGAAAGTATTTATGTATGTAGATATGTTTATTATTTATGTGTTTTTATGTCACTGTTTTATTTGTTGGCGCCAGATCCATCATCAGTCCAAGTGCAATAGAGAAATAAATAAAGGACGAAGTGTCGTCTCCTCTTAAACTCTTAATGATCAACACTCAAGGTTTAAATTCCCCCCAAAAAAGATCTCATCTCCACGAACTTTTCCTCAAAGAGGAAATAGATATAGGATATATCCAGGAGACGCACTGGATTATAACACCAGAAAAAATTTGGAAGTACCCAAGATATTCCAATATTCATTACGCCAATCTGAAAGGTAATAAGAAAAAAAGGGGTGTGGCAATTATTATTTCAAACAGGGTTAAATTCGAAAAAGTGTATGAAGAGGGAGACCCAGGAGGGCGCTTCTTGATTCTTATATGTAAAATTAATGACACGATCTTCACCCTTGTAAATTTATATGCACCAAATAATATGCCAATCAGCTTTATAAAAAATCTGTACAAAAAAATAGAACAAATAAAGAAAGGCCATCTGTTGTTGGGAGGAGATTTCAACTGTATCCAGGACGTAAACTTAGACAAAAGCGCACCAAAAATAATAAGAACAGAGCCCCAGGCAAGGAGAACATCCTTGGCACTTCAGAACTTTTTAAGAGAAAATGCTCTTTTTGACATCTGGAGGATATCCCACCCAAAAGAAAGGGACTTTACGGATTTTTCCCACGCACACTCCTCATACTCAAGAATCGATTACCTGTTATCAGAAACAAAATCATTACACATATTTGTTGCATCACATATCGGTCCCATTACATGGTCCGATCATGCTCCAACCATGTATGAATTTAAAAACAGTCCCAATTATCCAAACTATTCCAACTGGAGACTTAATGAATCTCTCCTACAAGACAAACAAATACTAGCAGAATTAAAAAAACAAGCCACCCTCTTTATGGAAACCAACGACACAGGAACAGTGTCAGACCTTATACTATGGAACTCCTTTAAATGTGTGATGAGAGGTTATATAATAAAAGCAGGAGCTAAACTTAAAAGGCAGAAAGGGAAGAACCTAGCCGATCTTTATATTACACTAGAACTAAATGAGAGGAAGAACAGAAGGAATCCCGACCCTAATATAACTTTAAAATCCTCAGAAATCAAACAGGAGATACTTAGGAAAGAACAAGAAAAAATAAATTACAACATAAATCAGACAAGACAGGAATGGTACCACGGGAATAACAGAACAGGAAGGTACCTTTCAAATAAAATAAAATATAACAAGAAAAAGAGCCTGATTATAAAAATTGTAGAAAAAAAATCAAACTTTCCTATCTCCATTAGACATATCAGAAGCCTTCAAAAAGTACTATTCAGATCTTTACAACCTGGAAAACCAGGGAGGCTCCCAAGACGAAATAAGGACATTTCTGAGGAAACTGAATCTTCCAAAAATTAATAAGGAAAATCTAGATCATCTAAATACCCCATTCACAGTGGAGGAGATTCAAAAGATCATTACCAATTTAAAAAAAAAAAAAGCACCAGGGCCGGATGGGTACTCGGCAGCTTTCTATCAGGAATTTCGGGAAATTATTGCACCCTTACTGTTAAGAGCCTTTAACGAGGTAACAGCAGGAGCTGCATTCCCCAAAGAGATGCTTCAGGCACTGATTCTCCCAATCCCAAAGCCAGAAAAAGATCCTTCTGCTATAACAAATTATAGACCAATATCTTTAATAAACACAGATTTAAAAATATTCTCCAAAATACTAGCAGAGAGATTAAAACCTCTATTACCCACTATTATCCATACGGATCAAGCAGGCTTTGTGATTGGGAGACAAACCACAGATAACACACGGAAAATAATTAACTTTATAAATATCATTATCACCGACAAGCAGGGAGCTTCAATCATCGCACTCGACGCAGAAAAAGCGTTTGATCGCGTAAATTGGCTATTCCTGGAGGAAACACTATTAGCTTTCGGTATCTCAGGAGTTTTTAAAAATAACACGATGGCGATGTACTTAGATCCCACAGCCAAGATACAAGGCCCAATGCTAAATTCAAACTGGTTTAATATCAAAAATGGTACACGGCACGGATGCCCCCTAGCACCCCTCCTGTATGTATTATCTGTGGAACCTCTGGCGCAGATGGTGCGGCAATGTTCTGATATCTCGGGAATTACAGTTAAATCCAACACACATAAAATCACGCTCTTTGCGGATGATATAATTTTGACCTTAGCTAGTCCAGCACAATCTATTCCAGCAGTACTAAAAATAATAAAGGAATATGCGGAATTTTCTAACTACAAATTAAACTTACACAAAACTCAGTCTATTTCAGCAAATGTATCCCCCTCTGATAAAGAAATCATTAATTCCAGACTGCCACAGGATGGAAACACAGAAGTAATAAATTACCTAGGTGTAAAACTAAGCTTAGATTTAGGAAACATAGCCCAAACCAATTTTGATTCTTTATTACCAAAATTCAGAAGGAAAATAAAAACATGGAGTGGACTGGAATTATCATGGGTCGGTAGAGTGAACATACTTAATTCTTACCTAGTCCCCAAAATCACTTACTTATTAAGGGCAATCCCTTTAAGTGTCCCAGTCCTCAGTCTGAACGCATGCCAAAAGATCTTTAAAACATATGTATGGCAAAATAAGAAACCCAGAATATCACAAAACACACTCTCAAAGCACATAAACAAAGGTGGAATTTCTATGCCCGGTATACATAGTTTACACGAAGCATGCATGATATCACATTACTTATCATTCAATAAAAAGGGAGAGTCCCACACAGGTTGGCTCAAACTGGAGGAAACATACAGTCCAACACCCAATCCTTACCATCTGTTTTGGACAAATAGTACAAAACTACTAAAACAACCTCAACGCAACCCAATTATAGAAAACATTCTCATAACACTAAATAAACTGAAACAGACCTTCAAAATAAAAGAACAGATCCTCCCCTCAACACCATTAGGTAACCTAGAACTATATCTGGAAGATCTAAACCTAAAGAATTGGAAAGAGACAAAAATCAAGACCTTGGCAGATTTAATGATAAATAATAACATACTAACATTTTCCCAAATAAAAAATAAATTCGGTCTAAAAGAAGTTGAACGGTACACCTATCTTAGGGTAGCACACTTTATCTCAACATCACAGATTGGAGAATGCCCCATTATAGAAGAACTTTTGGAAAGGGAACACAAGAAAGGACATATTACTAAAATTAAAGAAGTACTAGAAATAAGTAAAGTTGGAAAACCAGAGGCAAATGTAAAACTATGGGAAAACGAGATGGGGAAATCATATAGTAAGGAAGAATGGTTAGCGGCATACGTCCAAGTCAGAAAAGTAGTTCATTGTGTAGGCTTGCAAGAACTCTATTTTAAGATTTACCACCGTTGGTATATGGTCCCAACTAAAATTCAGATATTTGATAAAAGCAAATCGAACCTCTGTTGGAGGTGCGATAAAGAAGAGGGAAATATATTCCATATGTGGTGGGGATGTGAAGAAATCACCAAAGTATGCGCGTTACTAGCGACATTTATTAAGGAACTGCTTGGGGAGGACATATCTTTGACACCCCAAGCATTTCTTTTCCATCTGGACCTACCCCTGAAATATTTATTTCAAAAGCATCTATTGATCAGTATTTTGATGTCAGTCAAAATCTGTATGGCAAGAACTTGGAAAATTAAAGGAACCATAAATTGTGGAGACATCCAGACACAGATACACTTTGTATATAAGATGGAAGAGGGTTATTATAAAAAACAAGATAAAGTGGCCAAATTTTATGAGATATGGAACCCATGGATAAAAAGAAAAGAGTGTTGTGAATAAGCAAACAGAGTTTAACAAACAATATTTCAGGAGAATCGGCTCAAAATCTAGCCCTTGGAGTGAGAGGATCTGGCACCAAATGTAATGTTATGTTATGTTATGTCTGTTTATTGTGTAATGTACAGTATATAAGCTAACGGATGAATGTATGAGGGAATTACCTTCCCTCATAAGTATTGTCCTTTTAATATTGTAAGTCTATCTTTGATATGTTTTGTACAATAAAAAAAATAAATAAATCAGAGGTTCTAAATGTCTTGTTGCCTGTACAACTAGCAGACTCATTATGAACCTCCTTTCCCTTTAAATGGGCTCTGAACCTAGGTATTAACCTCTCAGCGAATATGGGAGCTCTATGTGACCTAAACTATTTAGAATGCTCAAAACTGACATTGACAAATTAAGCTCTCAACAAATTTCTTGGTTTGGTAGAGTGAGGGTAAGTAAAAGGACAATCCTTCCCCGAATCCATTATATTATCAAAGCATTGCCAATATTTATCCACAATGTATTTTTTTAGAGATTTGAAATGAATAATCACTAAGTTTGTGTGGAACTCGAGGTCACCACGGTTATGTTACCAGTACTTGATCAGACACAAGGATCATGGAGGCCTTGGCCTACAAAACCTGGAGACATATTACAGGGCCACTGCGCTTGCAAGGAGTGTTGAATGGACAATTCCTATGAAAAAATTATGGATTTCTCTAGAGCAACAAGCTCTGACTGTCCCTATCCCTACTGTAGTCTGGCAACCCAACTCACAAATGGTCCTTGCTGACCTGACCCATCCGACTGTCACCCCAACCCTTACAATTTGGAAATCTTTCACTGCTCACACTTTCCTGGTGGAGTCACCCTCCCTCATGCTATCACTGATCGCTAATGAAGACTTCCCACCTGGCCTGACTTTCGCCCCCCTACAGCAGTTGTTTTAGACCAAGTAGCACTACCCTAGACTAGGACATATCTTACAGGGTAAAACTATCAAGCCACTAACTAATATCATGGGTAAGGCATCCCCCTCCCTGGCCAAAAGTTTTCTTTTCCTTCAGTTAACCCACTACTTGCACTCCCTCTTCACGAAGGGTAATCCTCCCGAGTCGCTCACCCCATTTGAAAGCCTCTGCACTGCACATGACACACCACATCTCCTAATCTCCACAATCCATAAGATGTTGATAGATGCAAAACATATGACTAAACCATACTTTGTGCGGTTCTGGGAGGTGGTTTGTAACACTACTCTGACAGAGGCCCAATGGCACAAGATCTCCACCCTCGGGCATAATGCTCGGTGGCAACTAGAATACAGGAGAACTCTTATAAAATGTTTACAAGGTGGTATAAGGTGCCCTCCCTCCTACACTAACTGTTCCCAGGGACCTCGGACCGCTGCTGGAGGTGCCTAACGCCAAAAGGCGATTTTTATCATACATGGTGGCAATTGTCCCGAATACGTCCCTTTTGGGAGGCTGTGGTGGCAACTAATAGGAAGATTGATAACGAAGAATTTCCATTTACATCTCTGGCATGCTTGTTACACCACACGTCTCAACCTATACACAAATACCAATAATCTCTCACTGTACACAGTGCAGCAAAAAAACCTTGATACCTAAGTATTGGAAACAACAACACACGCCGATATTTAGGGAGTGGATGGATGCGGTAGAACAAATCAGGGTTGCTGAAGACCTCCTTCTGTCTGCGCAAGGGAGACATAACCAATACACTACACTATGGTTCCACTGGTTAGAATTTGTTACGGGAAACACCTATCCCTATTATATTGTTCATAAAAGGTGTCAGGACCAACCAGAGAACCCCTACCCTATGTATATGTTCCCCTGCCCCTTCTCTCCCCCCTTTTTTCTTTCTTTTTGCTTTTCTTTTCTTTTTTCTTTCTTCTTTTTTCTTTTCTTTATGACATTAGGATAACGCACAATGCTAGATGGGCACTTGCCTTACTCTGCTCTATTGTTTTTCTCACATGTTATACATGCCTAATATATGTTTCCGAGGGTGGAAACCCAACATCTTGCTTGATGTATATGTACTACCCCCCTCCCCCCTCCAATGTCCTTTTTCCCTTATCTGCTTACATGAAAACTCAATAAACATATATTAAACAAAAAATAACTGTATGTACTGCCATTTTTACTCTGAGGAACATAGTGCTGCTTAATCAATAACTAAAGTTATAACATTAATATAGTTTATAGCGTAAAGGGTAAACTAAAAAGGGATCTTTGTTTAAAAAAAAGCACCAAACATTGTAATAATACAAAAAGCATTTAATGTATTTCACACGTGTGAAACGCGTTATGCGTTTGCCTATAAGCGTTCACTAGCCAAAATGCTATGAGCCATCAATCTCGAATGCTGAGGCTGTTTGTCTACCAGAATGTATAATATTTTTTGAGAACTTTTGCTATTTTCTACTGTTGTTAATGATTTTAATGGTCCATGGACCTGAATAAAGAAACATTTTTTATCACATTTTTTTGTCTGAAATCGGCGTGCCTTCGTAGTTCTTTTGCTGTTTACTTATGTGTTGGATATGGGGATATTCCTACGTTGAGGCACCAGAGACAGAAGATAAGTCTGCTAGTTGAGCCCATTGGACTACATGTCTTTTTGAAACTGTTTAAGAAGAAACAAATAAAGTATTTTTCTGTATTACAAATTTTGCATAGTATTTTCAGTTAATTGTAGATCATATTGTAGAATGCTGATAAGTAGTTAGAATTGTTTACTCTTTGAATTATTTAATTTTAACCCTATAGGCTAATCTAACTATATAACCAGTTTTTAATTAATTAAATATTTATTTTAAATTTTTTCCATTGCTATGCTACTTAACTACCACTAGGGGCAGTCAAGTAGCATATTCAGAGCGACGGAAGTGAAGTTACTTTCACTTCCGAAGCTCAGACCGGCAGACGGCATAGCCATATTGACGGGGCAGCATGCTCCGTCAATATGGCTCCCACGATCGCTCCGTGGGGCGATCGTGGATGCCCCAGAGCAGAAATTTCGGTGCTGGCTATTGCCTTGACATCGAGGCAATAGACCAGCACCGTTAAAGCGGTTTTCGCCATCATTGATCGCGAAAACCGCTTGATTCACTAGAGGACGTGCCAGGCATGTCCTTTGTCGTTAAGGGAGTTTCTCCCAGGACGTGCCTGACAAGTCCTTTGTCGTCAAGGGGTTAAGACTGAGCTAGCTTAACCAAAGGACCACTGCTGATTAAAACTATAAAATAATAGAACTTGCGCTCTGTCAAAGGCAGAAGCTGTAAAGACTAGGTAAATATTATTATATATTAAGATTTTTGCAGGATAAATTATTATCTATGTTTCAGAGAACTTGTTAAAAAAAACATTATAGAAACAAAACAATCAGAAACAGATAATGAAAAGAAAACAAAACACATAGTTACATAGTAGTTTATGTTGAAAAAAGACTTTCGTCCATCAAGTTTTACCATTTTCCTAATACTTGTTTACCGCTGTTGATTCAAAAGAAGGCAAAACCCCCCTTATTTCAGCAATCTCGAATTCTAGTTTCAATGGGGAAAATTCCTTCTTGACTCCACAAGGCAATCATATTTCTCCTCGGATTAACAACAACTAAATAAATATTAATTCCTACACTTACATCCATAGCTCTCTATTTTCTGGCTTATTAAAAAAGGTTAGTGGGTGACATAGAAACATAAAAACATAGAATGTGTCGGCAGATAAGAACCATTGGTCCATCTAGTCTGCCCAATTTTTTTTGAGTACTTTTATTAGTCCCCCGTTCCCGGTCTTATAGCTAGGATAGCCTTGTGTCTATCCCACGCATGCTTAAAATCCTTGACTGTGTTTACCTCTACCACTTCTGCTGGCAGGCTATTCCATAAATCCACTGCCCTCTCAGTAAAGTAATACTTCCTGATATTACTTTTAAATCGTTGCCCCTCTAATTTAAGACTATGTCCTCTAGTTGTGGTAGTTTTTCTTCTTTTAAATATACTCTCTTCCTTTACTGCGTTGATTCCCTTTATGTATTTAAATGTTTCTATCATATCCCCCTCTTACGTCTTTCCTCCAAGCTATACATGTTAAGATGCTTTAACCTTTCCTGGTAAGTTTTATCCTTCAACCCATGAACCAGTTTAGTAGCCCTTCTCTGAACTCTCTCCAAAGTATCAATATCCTTCTGGAGATACGGTCTCCAGTACTGCGTACAATACTCCAAGTGAGGTCTCACCAGTGCTCTGTACAATGGCATGAGCACTTCCCTATTCCTACTGCTAATACCTCTCCCTATGCAACCAAGCATTCTGCTAGCATTTCCTGCTGCTCTATTGCATTGCCTACCTACCTTCAAGTCCTCTGAAATTATTACTCCCAAATCCCTTTCCTCAGATGTTGAGGTAAGGACTGTACCAAATAGTCTATATTCTGCTTTTGGGTTTTTACGCCTAAGGTGCATAATCTTGCACTTGTCCACATTAAATGTCAGTTGCCACTGCTCTGACCATTTTTCTAGTTTAGCTGATTTGCCATTTGGCTTATCCCTCCATGAATATCAACCCTGCTGCAAATCTTTGTATCATCAGCAAAAAGACATACTTTGCCAATAAGACCTTCTGCAATATCGCTAATAAAAATATTAAAGAGAATGGGTCCAAGTACAGATCCCTGAGGTACCCCACTAGTAACAAGACCTTGCATCGAATATACCCCATTGACTACAACCCTCTGTTGCCTGTCACTCAGCCATTGTCTAATCAATTCAACAATATTGAAATCCAAACTCAAAGATTTCAGTTTATTGATTAACCTTCTATGTGCGACAGTGTCAAAAGCCTTACTGAAATCTAGGTAAGCAATGTCTACTGCACCACCCTGATCTATTATTTTAGTTACCCAATCAAAAAAATCAATAAGATTAGTTTGGCATGATCTCCCTGAAGTAAACCCATGCTGTCTCTGATCTTGAAATCCAAGCGACTTTAGATGTTCAACAATCCTATTCTTTAACAAGGTTTCCATTATTTTCCCCACTACTGAAGTAAGACTTACTGGTCTATAGTTGCCCGCCTCCTCCCTACTACCTTTCTTGTGAATGGGCACAACATCAGCTAATTTCCAATCTTCTGGAACTACAAAAGCGTTCTGTTATTCTTGTGTCAATGGTGTGTCTTGTATGCACATTTGGTATTGTCCTATGGTCAACGATTTGCAGTGTGTCTGGAGTACAGCCTATCTAGATATATCAAGGACATCTTGTCCTTTGTACTGTTCTATTAAGGAACAGGTCTTTATAAAGCCCTTTGCTTTGGCCTTGTACATATTTATATAAAATTATTGTATCCCCTCTAAGACAGTTTCTCTAGTATGTACAAATTTTACCTTTCTAGCCTTTCTTCATAACTAAAACTTTTCATTCCCAGGTAGTTTAATGATTTATTTTTGAGCTCCCGAGACACATTTGGGTTAAAGCCTTTATTGGGTGGATAAGTAACATCACAATCGGATTGGTACCTGAAAATGTCTTTACATAAGATTAATAATTATTTTTATCTATCAGTTCAGGTAAATGTAGCTGTGATTACCACATAACAAAATAACAGTTTCAGTGTAAAGGTGGCCAGCTTGGAATTGCATTATGCCCTGCTCAGACACAATTCATTTTTAAGAATGCATGATGCCTAAATTTGGAGAAAAATGACTTTCAAATATGATTATGACATCAACTGTAGCTTGCTATTCAAATTAACTGCTTTTAAATTGGAAATGTGTCATTTAACTACATAGCAGAGGTGATTTTATAAACAACAGCAGGTATCCCTAGAGGATTTTGGATTTGGACTGCCCTTTTGGGAAGGACCAGTCTGCCATGCTAATGGAGAGGTTTTCTCTGTAATGGTGCAAGCGAGCAAGAAATGGTGATTCCTCTCCCAAGAAGGTTACATCCTGTAGGGCTGGCTATTTGAGCATATGTCTGTTCACCCTGAGAGAGATTCCACATCTTTTTTTCATATACATTTAAAACCCCATTTTTCTCTTAATTTAAGAATTTCTTGCAATTCTGCTAATGTAATATATAGATTTTTTTTGGATAATTTTTATTCTTTACATTCACAGTATAAATAAAGTTCGGGTCACTAACGTATGAAATCTGATACCAGTACCTAACCAGGACCAGAACATGGAAATCGCTTGATTGAGCTGACTACTCTTAGCATTTGACTATTTAAAAGAAGATTACACAATATGTTTACCAGATACAAATTCCAAGAAAGGAAGATTTTGTGGAAATTTTATTAAATTATTAGTTTTCAAAATTATCAATGCCAGGTAAAGCAGTTTTTCATGGTACTTTAAGTAAAAACATTTTTATAGGCTTATATTTAACTTCAAGGTACCGTAATGCATGAAGTACTCCCCCATTAAGGGTTGTCATAGTAGCCTTGGAGGCTTGGGTCTTATTCTATAAATAACATGAACAGCAGATTTTGGTATGTTCATTTAAAACACTATTGGTTGCAGTTAACAATAGTAAATCCCCAGATTTATTTTGCTTATCATATAGAATACGGTGATTATATGAAATGCACTGAAGTGCTAGTTGCAAACAGGATTGATATAGAATTTATCTGGGCATTTTCATTAGGATACTTTTCCGCTCCAGAGGATAAAGATATCAAACAGCTGCTATAAAATCTTACTCTTTTGGCAAGCTAACACAAAACAGAAGCTCTCCTCTTACATAACTGCATCATTTATGTATCTGTACATTATTTGTTCACTTATTGGGAGCAGATAAATAAGAGAACTGTATATGTAGAATGTATAGATATAGCTTTCTAGAATTCAAGTAAAATTGTATTCCCAAATAAGGCTGCACAAAAAATGTTTGGGAAAAATGTTGTTTTCAACACTCCTTATTGAGTGTTCTCTTAATTCAGATGATACTAACATTATCAATCTGTTAGGCCATATCTTCTTAGTTAATCCAGAAATGTAAATTTGAGGCACACATGAAATTTTCAATCAGGGAAAATCCAACTGGAAACAAGTTTAATCACAAGCAGTATACTTATGATTATGTCATGTACTGCTGAACATAGGAAGCAGTGGGGAATGGGGGATCCAGGAGGGGGCAACAGGAGGGAGAGAGGAGAGAACACTGACAGGGAGAGAGGAGGAAGAGAGACAGATATGGGCAAAGAGGAGAGAGACAACCATGGGCAAAGAGGAGAGAGACAGACATGGGTAAGGAAGGAGAGACATATATGGATAGAGGGACAAAGAGACAGTCATAGGAGGTAGAGGAGAGAGACATATGTGGGAAGTGAGAGGAGAGAGACAGGCATAGGAAAGAAGAGGAAAGAGAGGCATGGAAAAAAAGAGGAGAGAGAGACATGGTAAGGAATAGGAGAAAGAGAGACATGGGAAAGAGAACAGAGAGAGACATGGGAAAGAGAATAGAGAGAGACATAAGAAGGAAGAGGCGAGAGACAGACATGGGAAGGAAAAATAAAGAGACAGTCTTGGGAAGGAATAAGAGAGAGCCAGACATAGGAAGGAAGAGACAGACAGACATGGGTATTAAAAGAGCCAGACATGGGAAGGAAAAGAGACAGACAGACATGGGAAGGAAGAGAGATAGATAGATATGGGAAGGGAGAGGAGAGAGACAGACATGGGAAGGAAGAGAGGCAGACTGACATGGGAAGGGGTAAAGACAGACATGGGATGGAATAGGAGAGAGGCAGACATGGGAAGGGAGAAGAGAGGGACAGACATAGGAAGGAAGAAAGGCAGAAACATGGGAAGGGAGAGGAGAGAGACAGATATGGGAAGGGAGAGGAGACAGACAGACATGGGTAGGGAGAGGAGACAGACAGACAGACATGGGAAGGAAGAGAGACTGACAGGGGAAGGGATAGGAGAGAGACAGACATGGAAAGAGAGAGGAGAGAGACAGGTGGACATGGGAAGAGAGAGGAGAGCGACAGAATGACATGGGGGAGATAAAAAGACAGACTGACATGGGGGGAGATGAAAAGACAGACGGACATGTGCAGTGCCCCTCCTGAGATCAGACTCTGGAACCGCCCCTGGTAGGAAGTAAATTACATAGTGTGCAACATCATTTTTTGATTCCACCATACTGGCCATGTAAGAATCCAGAGTTACATATTGTCACCTTTATTGTAGAATCATTTCATTAATACTGAGAATTTGTATGTTCCTATAATCTACTTTCTGGTCTCAGTCACCTATAACTCAGTTTTTAATTGATACATAGCTTTATGGAATGGGTTCCAACATCACAGTATTATGTGAAAAAGGCAAATTACAACTATTTATTGTTTATAAGCTTTTATTAGTGTGGATATTATAAATAACAAGCAAAAGAGAAACTGGAATGGGGAGGGAGCTCTCCTATATATACAGGTGGGTACAGGATATTATAATACCTGATTAATATGTAAGAGGGCACAGTGGTTCCAGACCTATGAACTCCCTATGTAATGATGATATCAGTCAATATAAATTCAGTGAAATATAAAAGTAAGAGTGCCCAGCACAGGACATTGGACCTTGCATTAATAGGTATCTTTCATTTACCATAAATTTCGCCATACTTTTCACCTTTGACAAACAGCAGGTGGCAATGTGTGATGCCGAAGAATGCATCATTCAATAAACTGAATGTACAAATACTAGTTATCTTTGAAATGTACAAAACCTTATGGTAGAATGCTATACAACTATCTGTCTTTCTATGTTAGCCCAGCAAATCCCTTTGGGTTTAAAAAAGTTGACTAAAAAAACTTTTCTATCAAGACAAACATTAACAATAACTTACACTACTTATTATACAATATTATCACTGATCATTTTTATATTATTTGAACTTTTAATAATCAAAGCATTGTAATTCAAATGTATTCTTCGGTTCATTTTATTATGTGGTAACCTTAACCCCTCGTTATGTTAATTATCACTAACCTCCTGAGACCACATTAATCAACTTATTTTATATTAGCTAGTATAATTCATTAATTTATGAAAACTCATTTTCTTTTCATATATTTTTAAATAATGATTTCATGCATTTTAAAGCAATTTTCACATTTTGTCTTCCCCATCACTTGAACAGTTACACTGCGAGTTAGAGGACAAGTGAGGCACAATATTCTTATATACTGAATATTGAATGGTAAGGGCACCTGATAATATCAACTATATAACCAAACTTTTTACAGATTAAAATAAAAGTTACTTTCTACTTGAGGTGGTAAGGAGTCCTGATTATACCAGCAATGTATCCAACCAGTTGAGTCTTATAGAAACGATAAAAAGGCTAATGATTCCAAAAGAATCTGGCAAAGCAACACGTAACATTACATTTACAGAGGGGGCTATGACCAGTACAAAGATCTTTGGCTAGAGCAGGCTGATTAAAATGAGTTGTGATTATAATCTGTCACATATTAACCCATATGCAGTTTCATTTAGGCTGTATCCAGTTATTTCTGTCTACATTCTTGACTTGCTCTCTTGGTTTTTTTTTATGCTCACTCCTGCATTTCTTTGTATTCCTGTATCCTGGCACCTTCCCAGTTCAACCATAGTGTGGCACCTGCCCAAGTCTACCTATGGTCTGGCACCTGCCCTAACCTAGCCACAGATCGGCACCTGCCAAAGTCCAGCTATGATCCAGCACATGCCCAAGACTAGCCACAGATTGGCACCTGCCCAAGTCTAGCTATAGGCTGGCCTGTCCTTAACCCATGTTAAGGGAGTCCTGTCCTGAGCCTTGTTAGGGGGCTATCCTGAGTACTGACCTGAGCCCTGTCAGAAAATTTCCTTGTTCATGCTTATTGTTCCTTTATTTTCTTACTAATTTCTGGTTTCCCATGCTGCTGCTTTGTTTCTAAGTTCCTCTATTTACATGTTGCCCTACCTGTTCAGATTTCTTCAAGCTTTCAGTCTGTGTAGTCCTGTTACAGGTATGTATGATGCCCTGTGTGTGTGAAAAAAAGAAAATATCTTATTAGATCAATGGCTTTGGAATCAATCAATGTGGGTGGTGGAGTGCATAATCTACTATTAGCAGATTGGTTAAGAGAGTTGACCTTTAAGGTGTTTTGTAGGCAAATGTAGGACAGAGGGGGCAGGGGGGGGGGGGCTAAAATGGCACAGAGAGGCTAGGAGACTAAGATGGCACAGACTAACTATTTAGTGGCACTGTGGGTAATGTTGCTTGGTGAAGTCAGATGGGCCTGGGGACCCAGGAAAATGTATGCATTGGAGCCTAGTGGTTTCTTGTTACACTCCTGATTGTTGCAAAGTGGTTAGGGTATAAACTGGTCATTAAGTTAAAAAAAGCTTATATAGTTTCTACAAGTTATCCTCTTTAGTTACTCAGATGTTGTAGTTGATTTCACGTAGCTAAATAACTTGACCTAAGTACTAAACTGAAGTACTGTCTGGCATCTGGATTATGCTGTAGGTGTTTAACTAGTAGCCATTACTTTGTGAAGAAGCAGAAAGGGGCAGGGTAGATTAAAAAGGTTAAAAAGAATAAGAAACAAGAGAGAAACACACTGCGCCCAATTGTGGTGGAAACAGCTGCAGCAAATTCTACCAGTGTCTCACTCCTGGCAATAAACAAATCAAAACAACACACAAGTGAAAACATGCGCTGTGACCCAACACTTCAAAACACACAACTCAGGAAAAATAAATAATAAATTGTTACCCTTAAAGTAAATCAGCCTTAAAGTAAATCAGCTCAATATTCAATCCGAAGGGAAAAAAATAAAACAAAACAGAACAGAAATAATATAGTGTAGTATATCACATAAAAGTGCTGATAACAAATAATAAGTGAGAACACACTCACATCTTCCTGAGCAGAGATCTGCTCAGTCTCTACAGCATCCAGGGAGCCCACCAAGGGGTTAAAGATCCAACTGGTTCACAGAGGAATCCTAGGCAGCTTATTCAGGGTGGCAGACCCAGAAGGTACTCCCAGCAGTAGTATAATAGAGGGTAAGGAGGAGACTATTTAGCTTCAACGATTTTAATACCAATAAAAACATATAAAGAATCTTACATTCAAAGATCCACTTGACCAATACATATATAGAGTCCCAGTAGCAGTCTCCTCTTGTCCACAACTCGTTTCACCCCCAAAGTAGGGCATTTTCAAGTCCAAGTTTTTCACTTGGTGGTGAAAAGTAGTGAATTCCCTTGGCCTGAGGAACCCGTAGAAAGCTATGTACATGGCCGCTTTGATGATTGCGTTGGTAGTAGAGTGGAAAGGTTTGGAGTCTAACAGGTCGGATAATAACTGGAAAAGGGTGTTATCTATAGGTAATCTCTGTGGAAGCGGTGGAGGGACGGATTTCTGAATACCTCTAAGTATATTCTTTACCTGATAAGATGACATGAAACTATGTGTATTGGATTGTAGAGTGAGCATATGATGTTGAATGCCTGTCAGATATAATTTGATTGTGTTGTAAGATAAGTGTAATGTAAGGTGGCACAAGGAAGCCAAGGCTATAATAGATGTCATGACAAAAGGATGCCTTATGTTGTGGTCGGATAGGAATCTTGTGAAGAGTGTGAAGGCTCTGTTGTATGCTTTGTGAGTGTTGGATGATAGTGCAAGTTTGGACAGAACCCTGCTATGATGCATCATTCTCTTCAGTCCATGGTTAGCTGCTGGAACGGAGGGGCGGCTGTGGCTGTAATTGCTGCTGACGGGAGCGCTTGCTAAAAAGCCTGAAAATTGAAACGAGACAGACTGTCAGCTGCTACATTAGAAATGCATGGTATATAAAAGCAGACAAAGTAAAAATTGTGATGTGCAGCTAACCACGTGAGCTTCCTGAGAAATCTCATAATTAGGGATGATGAGCGGCCTTTGTTAATGATGTGACATGTTGCTTGATTGTCTGTGTGGCAACGGACTGATGAGCCTGACCATGAATGTCCCCACGCCACGGCAGCTGCTACAATGGGATAGATCTCAAAAAGAGCTGAGGTCGTAAAAAAGCCTTCCAAGTCATAGACTTCTTCAGGCCACTTACCCCAAAGCCATTCGGTCCCAAAGATTGCTGCGAAACCCGTGGTAGACGCCGCGTCAGACCATATTGTTGGAGACGTGTCAGTCAACTCTGGTAGGAACAAGCTTTTACCATTCCAGGTGGTCAAGAATTGTCTCCACATATATAGGTCTGCCTTGGCGTGCTCATCCAAGGATAGTCTATAGTTGTCGTGTTTGAAAAGTGGAAAAAGACAGAGAAGTCTGGATATGAAAGCCCGCCCTTGAGGAATGATGCGCGTGGCAAAGTTCAACGAACCCATGAGTGATTGTAGTTCCTTGTGGTTGCAATTACCCAGCAACATGTAATGGTTAATACTGTTAAGTATGTTTGTGATTTTCTCTTGTGGTAAACTAGCTTGCATGGAGGCAGAGTCTAGTTGTATACCTAGGAATGTAATAATTGTATCTGGGCCTTCTGTTTTCTTGTTGGATACCAGACTCCAAGGTGGTCAAACAAACTAATAGTTGCTTTGAGACTCCTGGGGGGAAGGGAGTTTGCTTCAATCAGTAAGAAATCATCCAGATAATGGATGACTATGGGGCATCTAGACACATTAAGTAAAAACCAGAAAAGTGTTTCAGCAAAAGTGTCGAAGATTTTGGGGCTACTTTTAGACCCAAAGGTTAAGCGGGAGAAAAAGTAATAGTTATCTGCCCATTTTATGCCATGTAAGTGCCATAGTGTGGGATGGATAGGTAGTAGTTTAAAGGCATTGGTAATGTCTGTCTTACTTAGCCATGCTCCGATCCCCGCTCGCATAATGGCTGTAATAGCATGGTCTACAGTGGCATATTGTAGGGAAAACTCTTCGGAGGGAATAAGAGAGTTCAGACTCGGTGTAGATGAGGTATGAAGGGCCGACAGATCTAGGATGAGTCTTTGCTTGAGGGAAGTTTTCCCTGTGACTATCCCTATGGGATTTGTGCGCCATGCCGTAAAAGGTGGGGTTTTGAAAGGCCCGAACAAGAACCCTTCCGCCAGCTCTTGGGTTAGGAGTGTGTCTACGGCTGCTGGGTTTTGTTGTGCTTATTGTAAATTAGGGCATTCGAGTTGGC
Organism: Pelodytes ibericus; assembly: GCA_036172795.1. NCBI lineage: Eukaryota > Metazoa > Chordata > Amphibia > Anura > Pelodytidae > Pelodytes > Pelodytes ibericus. Next base: position 126,230,616 of record CM069858.1, on the reverse strand, counting down.
CCGTGGGCATAGGTATAATGCCTGTATGAAACCCCTCTGAGAATCCAGAAATGAGAAAATTTACCATATGTCTGGAAGTGTGATTGGTTAAAAGTGCTGTGAAGGCATGAATGTTAACAGACGTTAGGTACGGTTTAGGGTACATTTTATTTGGACATATGATATGCGCATGTGCCCTGAAACAATGTGAACAAATATGCAACAACCTATATGCACTAAAGCTACATGTGCCCACATTGAAATTATTGCACACTTGTGATTTACCAAAGATAATGATAGGACGACCTAGTTTGTCTCTGGTGCTTCTCTCAGTCCTACCCGCGTAACTTGTGCTAGGTGACTGATTACGGTCGGCTGCCGTGTGAGAACAAAAATTGGTAGTGTGAGTGGTAGAAGAGCAGGATGCACAAGCCTGTGTTTTGAGACCAGCGAAGTGTCTACAGAACAGCTCTGTATCTAGTCTGCTTCAGTTGATACGGGTACCATACTGAGAGAGCTCCAGACACTTTGGTGGAAAAAGACCTATGGTAATCATAAAAAGCAGATCCACCATATTTGTTCCCCAGGTCCACCAGCTTGTGCATATAGCGATCAAATTCTTCCCTTCTATTAGGGTATACTTCACAAATTACGTCTCTAAAAATACCAAAGGCTAACACAAATTCTGGAATGGTCAGTTTACGGTTTAGCCTAACGTCTTTTGATCTGACCACTACAGAAACGTCATCGTACATATAGGTTTTGTTCTCCACCACATCCTGGGAGGCAATTAGTACGGATGCCAGGTTGACGTCTTTGCCTTCCAAGATGTCTCTCTTAATGTGAGCTGGGATAGTGTATGCAGGGTAAACGTCCTGATAATCTGAGGAGATAACCATACCCGTGGCCCGTGGTTCGGTTGGAGCCTGTTGAGCAGCATCAGGAAGACCAGCCTTGGTGAGGGCTGTGGTGACTGCCTCGAGATTAGCCAGTCTGTCATTGACCTTGCCCATAGAGGTCATGAGTGAGGCCAGCATAGCCTGGATGTCACTGGATGAACTGGTGTTGCTGGGCCCTTCCCCAGCTTCCGTGTTGTCAATCGTATTGTTAAGGAGTTTGAATAGCTCAGCTTTCCTTGCTGTGGCATGGTAAGGGACTTGTCGCCTCCTTAACTCCGTTGTGATACGTGGGATCGTCCAGGATCTAATTGATGCTGGACTGGCAATGTCTCCTCTATGAGAGGGTGTCTTGATTCTAGTTGGGGTGGCATGAAGAGATAGCTCTTCATCACCTTCAAGAGACATACTTAAATGGGGGAAAGATAGAATTATTATTTGAACATATTAGTATAGTACTGGCTACTAGCTATTTAACGATTATGCTTATTGTTTATTGGTGACAGGTGAGGCCCTGCTAGTTGCCAAGCGGCTTGAGAGGCTCTATCTATGGTTGGCGCGAGGGGGTTGTCGTGGCCACCGAACGTTGTGGCAGGATGTCGGCCTCTCGGTGACTGTAACCAGAAAAATAGGAAAGGGAGTGACAGGTGAGGCCCTCTCTATGCAACGTGCGAGGCGGCTAGCTCACGTGTGGCCCGAGGGGTGTTTGCTTCCGAGTTTGAAGCGGGGTGTTGGCCTCGCGGGACCACTAATCCTAAGCATAAATGCATAAAACGGGGGAAGTCATTGTTGGCCCCTATGACCCTATTAGCCAGTATCTGTCCTGTTGGGGAGTTTAATAGTTCTACTGTAAGAAGGTGTACGTACCTGGTAGTATAGGTTATTGAAACTGGTAATGCGTATAGGTAATAGTAGTACCTGTAACTAAAGATGAACCGTATGGAAAATACATACAAGTGACACAATTGTATTATCTTAATTATGTTTGAATTGACCATGAGATGGTGTTTGTAAGATCTCCTTAAACCTGTATGTCGTCTAGTAGTTGGGTGAGATTGTGTATGGTGTACAAAGTGGAAGGTAATGTGACATTTTAATAATGGCAATATCCTTGCTGACCTGAAGGTGGCAGTGTGGAATCCTAAAACCATGTGAATACCCATATGTGTAACTGTGACCTATTCGTAAACCCATTAATTCGAGATTAACCCTTTGAGTGCCTGAACGATTTTTTATTTCTATTTTTTTATTGCACATTCTTCCTATATGTTTATTGCATACACATACATTATTTGTGACAGGAGAATCAGTAACATACACATGCATAGCATGTTCGTGCATTTGACCGCATGTACATAGACAACGTTTAACTGAAAATGTTGTGTAAGCGAACAGCTGAACCCGGACGGATATAACATAACGATTTTCAAGTGCCGAAATAGCTGAACGCGCACAGTAAGTGAGGACCTGAACCGTTTTTGATGCCGTGGGCCCTGTCGCCTGGCGTGACGGTTAGGTCTACTTACTGTTTAGTAGTCCCTAGGACGCGATCCGCGGCGATAGTAGGCAAGCAGTAGATCCCAAGAATCTGCAGAAGGATCCCTGGACACAGTTCAGCAAAGGAAAACCTCGTGGGACCCAGAAGTATTCCAAAATGGCGACTGGATGAACCAGAACTCATTCAGACGCTGACCTTGAACGGTGTGAAGACAGGTAAGGTTGTACCTTATATAGGGGAGTGAATTCATTCCAGCCCCTTCCACAAATACAGGCCAAACGGCCTTAACATATATATATATATATATATATATATATATATATATATATATATATATATTTATTCCTAATGAGCAAAAATGCCTTGTGGTAAGGAGTCTACTACACCACATTACCTCTCCATGTGACATATAATGAACAAATTATGTATTCACAGCAAGACTGCATTATAATTTCTCATTTATATATAGATAGTACTAACACAAAAGTACAGATGGCATAATGTCACTAAAATCTATACCTCACTGAAATCTGTTAATGTGCATTTTTTTTTTTTGCATTAAGAAATGGTAGATAATATAATTTAATAATAGAGTTAAATGTGAAATATATGATCACCAGATTGTGAACTAAATAAGTAATAAGGTACACTTATATATCTTTCTCTATTCTTTAGAAAGAACAGGGGAGATAACCCCATCAAAGGGGGGTTAGGTAGCTTTTGTAGAAATATTTATAAAGAACCTAGTTTGTTCAAAACCCTCTATTTGACATGAATTTCTACTAGGGAAACAATAAATCCAATGTTTTGTTGCAGGCATTTTCACATACTTGGCCGAGTTATGTTCAGCAAAGACCTTGGAGCAATTATTGAAGGTATTATGTGGAACATTGATATGTTGATACAGAGAGAGACACACCTTGTATGCTCACATTCCCTTAACCCTTTCGTGATGCATGGTGCTTGCGTCCCAAACGACGCAAGCACCAAAACATCACAATTTGTTCCTGGCCACCGATCACAAGGTGATCGGTAGCCAGGAACACTCTGGCAGAGACCTGATCAGGGTCTTAATAGACCCTGTGGGTCCCTGCCAAAAAATCGCGAGTCCTCCGGATGTCACGTGTGACGTCACAGAGGCTTAAGGTTAACCCCTTCGTGACGTTGGGTTGTTCTATGCCGTCCTGGCTTTAAGTGCCTTAAAGTCGTTAGGACGGCATAGTACGTCCTGTACTAAACAGCTCATTGCGGCTCCCCGCGATGAGCTGTTTTCGGATCCCGCTGCAGGCACTTACAGCGGGATCCCACCTGTCAGATGAGGCCACTTTAAGTGGTCTCAGTTTGACAGGGAAAATGTAGCTGGTGCTCAAAGCAAGCACCGGCTACATTTTGCTAAATCAATCTGTGCCCGAACTTCCGGGTTCGGGCACGCCTCTGTGACATCACACGTGACGTCCGGAGGTCTCACGATTTTTTGGCAGGGACCCACAGGGTCTATTAAGACCCTGATCGGGTCTCTGCCAGAGTATTCCTGGCTACCGATCACCTCGTGATCGGTGGCCAGGAACAAATCGTGACGTTTTGGTGCTTGCGTCGTTTGTTAACCAACTGCATGTAATAGCTGTAGCAAGAAAGACTTATGTGTTAAGTGAATGCCTGCTTTTATGCATGCATATCAAATGGGTGCATTCACTAAAATTCGACTTTGGAGGTACCCGAGTTCAAAAAAAGCTTCAAATTCAAATTGAGTGAATAGAACCAAAAGTGTCTGGATATATATCTAGCAGTATATGTGAGTGTGCAAATCTTGATTATATCAATGTATATGTTTGAGTGTATGTGGTGCATACTTACCATGAATACCATCTCTACCCCTCTCAAGCAAAACAATATACAAATTTTGACTAATCAATGTCTGTTTCTTTCTTCGATGAGCTGAAATACATTTGCATCAGCTGTTGACCAATCCATGGATGAAGATGAAATGGTCTTGTGTTCTGCAGTATCACTCAGTTCATTGTTCAACTGTTCAGATACATACTGTTCATAATATCTGGTAAAAACCATTCTCCTTCCAAAATATCTTTGTTTTGAAGCATATGGTTCTTGACATTGAGTCCAACATGTACCTGATTAACTTTTTGTGTATTTTTTTCCAACCACAACAGGGAGAAGATATATTTTTGTTTCAAGTTTTTCCATCATACCTTCTAACCAAAGAGAGGTGGGGAGTGTTAGAAAAAAGAGATCTAAAACTTATATTTGAAGATAAAAAAAAAACAATAACATAATTTATTTAAATTTTTACTTGATCATTTTACATGTCCTTTAAGCTTACGTTACATAGGTATAACAATGCCTGACAATTTGTACCCAGTGTTTGCTATCAAGCAGTCAATAAAAGTGTAATCTCCTTAGCCTGGGCAATGAGCAGTATTGGACAAAATCCTTAAAACAATTGTCTAGCACAACAAGATAAAATGGCAGGTGCCAAAGGGTAGTAATTGCCTTGCAAAATAGTAGCTTTTAAACATCCTAAGGGCTGGGACATGACTTGGCTTATAAGTCTAAGCAGTACTTAATGGCATCTCTGACTGAAATGTGCAATTCAATTTTACAGCTTCCTGCTAGAGGAGAAGGGATTCTGAAACACTTCAGTCTAACACTTGACTGCACCTTAGCGACATTTATTAATATAGTATAGACATGTGCAAAACTAAAATTTTCGTTTTGTTTTGTCCATTCGGATGAAAATGTTATTTATTTCCCTCAAAAATAATGTCATTCATTACTGCATTCATTTCAGACGAAATTTGTTCATTATTTTCGTTTCGTTTTATACATTCATTCGAATTGACCTATTTTAACCTCTCTTTCGGTTTATAGACTTTTGGTTTATGGAATGCATGTAATGCTATTGGTTTTCTATAAACCAAAATAGAGTCCCCATTCATACGAATTTCATACTATTTCAACTCTATTTCGGTTTATAGAATACCGATAGCATTACATACATTCCATAAACCGACATAATGAACGTCCATTCGTCCATTCGTGCTATTGGCTTTCTATAAACCAAAATAGATGCGGTTTATAGAATACCAGTAGCATTACATGCATTCCATAAACCGAAAGTCGTTCATTATGTCGATTTATGGAATGTATGTAATACTATTGGTATTCTATAAACTGACTCTATTTTGGTTTATAGAATGCCAATAGCACGAATGGACGAATGATTTTTGTTTATTAACCATTCGTTCATTCGGCTTTCGTTAGTTTAGCATTTTCGTTATTCGTTTTTCGGACAAATGGACGAAAATGCTATTTTCGGCCAAAAATGCATTTGTCCGAAAACGAATGCACATGTCTAATATAGTACAGTATAGATCAATACTTAATTTAGGGTAATTTTTTATTAGCCCTTTTGCAAGAACTTTTGCTGACGTGGTTTCTAAACCAGTTGTGTTTGTATTGTTGGTCCAAGTAGTGACTCACATACCACTAGTGAGAAAAATATTCATTCTCCATGGATGTAAACAGTGAAATCAAGTCTTCATTTTTACTTAGAGTAACCATGTATTTACAGGGGGAAAAAAGAAAAAGTAGGTTAGATTAATATAATCCAAATAAATATGTAGCTGGATGGGTACGAGTTCACAGCGAAAAGAAAGACATGTTTACAGTTACACAGATACAATTAAATTCACTTTAATAAAATTGCTCAACAATCGATGTTTGTGCCAACATTTTTGCAGCTGAAATGGTAGTCTTTAGCTTATGTTGGTTCAGTTTCAAGAGGAGTTAGACTATTGCAAAAACATCTGGAAATGTCCCCAAAATAAGCTGAAGTTTAAAAAAGTAAAAAGTAATAAAAAATAAATGCTACTATAAAAAAAATCTCTAAAAAATGCTACTATAAAAAATCACAATGACCATAACGAAAATAAACATAATAATTAAAAACAATAAAAAAGCTAATATAAACAAGTATCAAATACCAAATAAGTCTTTTGGCTTGTTTGGTATATGTAGATTTCTGTGTAAGTATGCCTCTGCTACCAACTGAATTTCAGTTGGAGGTGGCTTTCCATCACATTAGCCCCATCATAACTTGGTAAAATGCTGTGTTCTTCATGTCAGTGGTGTATCTTGGTTTTGTGCTGCCCTAGGCAGACAAAATTTGGGCACACTCCCCTACCCATGTTGCACACCTATAACATGCCACATCACCCACATTGCACACTCAGGACATGGCTTATAACCCATGTTACACACCCAGGACATGCCCCATCACCCCATTACATGCCCCATCACCAGTGTTGTATCTTGATTTTGTGCTGCCCTAGGCAGACAAAATCCGGGCACCCCCCTACCCAAGCTGCACACCCACGTTACACACCTAAGACATGCCCCATCATTCAGACTCACATCAAGCTCATACTCCCATCACACACACACTCCCATCACACTCAGTCACACACTCCGACTCCCATCACACTCAGTCACACACTCCGACTCCCATCACACTCAGTCACACACACTGTCTCCCATCACACACACTCTGACTCCCATCACACTCAGTCACGCACACTGTCTCCCATCACACACACTCTGACTCCCATCACACTCAGTCACACACACTGTCTCCCATCACACACACTCTGACTCCCATCATACTCAGTCACACACTGTCTCCCATCACACACACTCTGACTCCCATCACACTCAGTCACACACACTGTCTCCCATCACACACACTCTGACTCCCATCATACTCAGTCACACACTGTCTCCCATCACACACACTCTGACTCCCATCACACTCAGTCACACACACTGTCTCCCATCACACACACTCTGACTCCCATCATACTCAGTCACACACACTGTCTCCCATCACACACACTCTGACTCCCATCACACTCAGTCACACACACACACACACACACACACAGTCTCCCATCAGCACTTACCTTTCCTTGGTGGCTAGTGGCAGGCAGCATGTTCCCTCCATGCTGCCTGTTCAGCGGCGATTGTGCCAACAGGTCACGTGACCGGGCGCGTGTATGACGTCAACGCGCCCATCACGTGACTGTCGGCACTTCCGTGTCGGCACACTGCACGGGGAGCTGAACAAGCAGCACGGAGGTAACAAGCAGCACGGAGGTTTCTCTGTGCTGCTTGTTCAGCTCCCCGTGCAGCTTGGCAGGCAGAGCGATGGTGAGGGGGGATCTTTTTTTTTTTCTTTTCAGTGCTGGGGGGCGCTGCCGCCCTAGGCATCCAAAATTTGCCGCCCTAGGCATCCGCCTAGGATGCCTCGCAGTAAATACAGCACTGCCCATCACCCAGATACACACAGATGAAATGCCCCATCACCCCCATTACATGCCCCATCACATACTCCATTTCCCGATTATGTGATCCCATCACCCCCTGACATGCCCCATCAAATGCACCATTACCCAATTACGTCACCTTCATGCCCTGATCACCCCCATTACATGCCTCCATCACCCCCATTTCATGACCCCATCACTTGATATCATTACCACATTACATGACCCCATCCCTTGACATCATTACCCCATTACATGCCTCCGTCACCCTCATTACATGCCTCCTTACCCCCATTATATGCCTCTATCACCCCCATTACATGCTTCCATCAACCACATTTCCTCCATTACATGACCCATTCACATACCCCCTTACCCCAGGACTTACCCTGTTCCCTGGGGGCTAGTGGCAGGCAGCATGGTGTCCTCCATACTGCCTTTTAGTCCTCCCGTGTGGTGAGTGCAGATAGGTCACGTGACCCAGCGCGTGTCTGACGTCAGAGCCCCGGGTCATGTGACCTGTCAGCACTTCCCCCATCATACCGCACGGGGATCTGAACAGGCAGCATGGAGGTTTCTCTGTGCTGCCCATTCTCCTCCCCCAACCACTGTCTCTGCCGGCAAGCAAGTTTTTTTTGTTTCCTAAATGGAAGGGGTATTTTTTCATTTTTTTTTGTACTGCCCCTCCAGAGATAAACGAGGCAAGTGCTGCTTTATGTGCTGGTCGAAACGTGAGCTTTGTTTAAAGGCTGTTCTGTACAGTGTGCATATGCTTTAAGATTTTGGCTTGTTTGGTGTGTGCAGATTTGTGTACCTTTGCTACCCACTGAATTGCAGAGTTTTTTTTTTCATTATCTTTATCCCATCATAACTTAAAAGATATTTTTATATACATTGAGTCAGGCTAAGAAGCAGCCTGGGGACCATTGCCCCTCTGCTTCTCTTGCCAGCGCTGCCCTGAAGCCTTGAGAACACCTTTAAATAATTATAGCAATAAGAAAATGAAAAGTAGAAACATTTTTTTTTAGTTTTTTTCTGCCAATAACAAGTAAGAGAGATTGAACACTGATTGAACTTAGTTAAATAAATAGCTATATTTTTTCACTGCACAAAGGGCAACAGTGGTGATTACATAGCACCTGGCTTCAGGTAGTTGCAGAGAGGCAATCTAGTTCTAGACACAAGCAGAGAAGGCAGAAAACAGAGTATGACAGTAAGACAGGCAGAGGTTAGCTATGTCATCAGGAAACAAAATATGAAAGATAGTCTTTTGATTATATACAAGAATCATTGAAGAATACTGCTGATGTTTAATACAAACAGACAGGTTGAGAGAAGTAAACAAAGTAGTCTGGAATGTTATTTTAGTGATCTCATATTTAAGAGAAGGGGAGAGTTAGTAGTTAAAAGATTATTATTAAAGGGACTCTCTCACCTGAACATTGTTTTTTAAATCTAGCGAATAAAAAAATGAAAAAAGATATATACATTGTGTTAGCAAAGTTGCAAGAAAATGCCTAAATTTGGAGAAAAATCTGGTTTAAATGTATCTCAAATTACCTGTTTAATTTTCATATTAAGCCACATGTGATGTCATAAACAGGAGAGAGCACAGACAGAATTAAAACACGTTTTCTCCCAATTTAGGCATTTGCTTGCAGTTCTGCTAACACAATGTTTAAATCACTTTTATTCTCTACATTCACAGTGAAAACTCTGTTTAGGTGACAAAGCCCCTTTAACCTTTATTTGTTTAAACATAGTAAAAAAACCACTGTATAATTTGACATGCCTGCCCATGAAGTGACAAACTATACATTTTCAGCACTTTTACACATTGTCTAGCAACATAACTACATTTTTACCATTTAAGTTTGATAATGATGGATCAGACAAAAAAAATTAATGAATGATTGAAGTTCAGACTGTATTACCCTACTGTAATTTGGGGCAATGGCAAACACTGGGACATGGTGCCCCATGCCCACTGGGAGATACATAATAAACAAATTAAAAATAAAATGACCCAAGACAGATCCCTGAGATACTCCACTTATCACATCTGTCCAGTCTGAGAACTTCCCATTTTCCACCGCTCAATGCATTCTATCTTTCAACCAACTACCAATCCATACACAAACAGTTGCCCCTAAGTCTAGTTCAGTCAATTCATACAGTAACCCTTTGTGTGGAATGGTATCAAATGCCTTAGCAAAGCTTAAATATATCACACCCACTGCAGAATCCACATCTCTATTTTTATTCACTTCTTTTTAAAATACAATGTTAGTTTGACAGGAAATTCTTGTTCTAGATGTGATCTTCTTTGGTAAAAACAGAAGAAAAAAAATTATTTAAAATATCTGCTTTCTCTCTGTCCCCACTGACTATCTCCATTTCAGATAACAAAGATCCAACATTATCAACCTTTAATTTTTTCATTTATGTATGTCAAGTATTTTATTGGGTTATTCTTTCTCTCTGTAGAAATGATGTTTTCATTCTCCAATTTAGCTAGCTTAATTGCCTTTTTCCAGTCTTTGTTGGCATCTTTGTATTTTGCAAATGCCTCTGCTAATCACTCAGCTTTATAATGTTTGAAAGTTACTTTATTTGTATTTATTTCCTGATTTAACTTACTTGTTAGCCACATTGGTTTTAGTTTGCTCCATTTATATTTGTTTCCAAAGGGGATACATGTATATGTATATTTTTATAGCATTAGTTTGAATGTATTCCACTTACCATCTGTGTTTTTTCCCAAAAATTACCCATCCCAGTCAACAGGACGGAGTGATGTATTAAGCCTGCCAAAGTTGGCCTTTTTAAAATTCATTGATTTGATGTGACCAATTTGCCTTTTTGAATTAATCTTAAATGATAACATGTTACGCAAGTGCTCCCTTACTTGGATGTAAGAAATAAGCTCCTCATTGTTAGTTCTAATTAGATCCAGACACGAATCCCCTCTGTTTGGTGTCTGTACTACATGAGACAATAAATTGTCATTAAAAAAAATCTGAAAATGACTGTTTAAGCAGAATTAGTAGTTGAATTTTATATTTTATATAATTATAGTACACAATATTTGTAAAGCCTTTTCTATTTGCATTAACAGTGATTGTGAAAGATCACCCATATTAGGTTATTTGTAACAAATGGCCACTTTTATCGTCTAGTTCTCCTGCCACTGACTATGTCAACCCACAACGATTCCACATATTCAATACAGTCATCATATTTATGCTCCCCACAGTTGAGGCAATAATGGTGATTTGACATACAGACAGACCCCTCCACCTTTGTTTTACCTATGTTTTCTAAACAAAATGTAGCCCTGCTAATTGATTGACCAATCATGTTTCTGTTAGGCCAATTGATTCATAATTTTTAATTCCTCCTACCAGCTCCAATTCCCATATTTTTCTAGTTAAATTTCTGGCATTTGCAAGCATACACTTAATGTGGTTTTATTTTGATTTTTTATAGACTTTTCCCTAAAGTCTGTACTAACCATGATTTCAGATCCATCGTGGTAACTAAGTCGCCTTCCCTTCCTATACTGTCTAGCCCAGTGTTTATTGGTTCCTCCTCCCCGTTCCTAGGTTAAACATTCCAACAGTCTAGCCATCCTCTCCCCAAGCACATGAGGTCCTCTTGCATGCAAGTGTAATTCATCCTGACTGTAGAGATTGTACCCCAAAGCAAAATCGGCCCAGTGTTCTAGGAACCAAAAGCCCACCTTCTTACACCAAGAATTCAGCTATGCATTAATCTCCCTCTGTCTTTCTGGTGTAGCGCATGGCACAGATAGTATCTCTGAGAACACTACCTTGGAGGTCCATTTCCTAATCTTACTCCCTAAATCCCTAAAATTACCTTTTATGACTTTCCATATTCCTATTACAGGCCAATATGGTACAAGACAGTTGGATCATTGAAGGAATTCTACATTAATATAAGGTCTCAAAAGAGAATAATAATCTCAAAAGAATTATCCAGAAACACTGGTCTGTCTTAAGAAAGGATGAGATGCTGAAGGATATTCTTCCAGAGAGGCCTATAATTGTTTTTAAGGGTGCTACAACCATCCATAGGTGCATCACCAAAAGCTACACTAAAGAGGTAAAGGGGTCAACACCTTTTTAAGTAAAAAAAATCTGGCTTTTGTTGATGTAACAATTATAAAACCTGCAAGCAGACAAAAATGCAGCCCAAAAAAAACAGAGCACTTTAATTAAAAGTGACAGGGAAATAATATGCAATGAAAGAATTTATGAATTGTGATACATGTAATGTGATATATTTACAATGTCTGTGTGGACTGCAGGATGTGGGTTGTACCATTAGGAAAGTTAAGACAAGGGTTGGATAACATTGCAATAATAAAGTTATTGACCCACAGCATTCCTAAATATTTTTCAGAGCAACCCAAAAGATTTGAGCTTGATAGCAATTGCTAAATGTAAAAAAAATTGGAAAGAACTGGGGAAGATTGAGATGACACCTAGACACCTTAGCACCAAAGGGCTTGAATGCTGATTTTGGTTTGTGCAATTTTCTCTAACAATTTTCACAGTGCTGCTGTCCATATTTTGTTATTATTACTGCTATATTTATTTTTTATAGATTTAATTTATTGGGGACTATATCTTTACAATTTTCTATATTCATTAAGGGACATTGAGAAATAAACACATTTATAATTGTTTATAAATGTTTTATTTTATTGTTTGTGTAGTGTTCATATATTTTTGTTCTTGTATTCTTAAACCCTTCTTTGCAGTGACACACATGATCACTGTGTAACATGACTAGATATTGCCATGGTAACGGAACGAGTGGCGCAAGCAGTGGTACAAGCACTAAATACATATTATTTCCTATACTAACCTACATAGCCCTCAATGTACATGTTAATAAATTCCAGTTTGCTGATAGTCCTGTTCCCTCTACCCTTGTTTGTACATGTCCTGGGGACACCTTCTGTGGATATTTTCATCTTTACACCCAGTGAGGGCTCCCAGGTTCTGATCATATTGAGCAGTTTCTGCTTAAGAAGAGTTGGGAATCATAAAGATATATTGCTGGATGTATTTCTAATAGTTCTTAAAGTAGAGTTTATTAAATTGTCTATATAAAAGAATCAAGATACCATGAACAATGCTCCATACTATTTCTATGTATGCAGACCATTTTCAGCCTTATTTAGGTATCAGAGGAAATACATTCAATAAAATAAATCAAACAACAACAGAAGGAGACAAAAAGAGAAAAACTTACATTAAGACATAAAATTAGATATACATATATACAATTAAACATGGAAATTTAGTTTTTTCCATACTCAGTAGAATTTTACGCCCCTCTGGGCTTCCCTTGTGTCTACATTTGTCCCGTTTCCTGGAGATAGAAGTCTCTTCTCTCTAATTCAGAGTTTTGTGTGGAGTCTTGTATGTTTGTTGGCTATTTCATGGAGCCAAATACTTTAATCCAGGTTTTCCATGCTTTGTCGGGATTAGGCGATTTTCCCCCCCTTTGGATGCCTATCTCCATTTTTAGCTGGTGTTCAATTTGGGCACTCAGATGTAGCCAAGGGGGTATCTCTGTTTGTCGCCATACTTTAGATAACAGCATCTTTGCTTCCACCAGAATATCGATTGTTAGATTTTATTTTTCTAGCGTCATAGGGAGCCACCACAAATGTAAGATATGTCCCTCCCAATTGTTGTTGGGAGGGTATTGTTGACGTCTATCTCCAGGTTTTCCAATATACCTCTGACCATGTTCCAATAACCTTTGAGAGATTCACATTCAAATATGTGTCCTCTAATATTTCTAATTGTATTTTAATGTGCTACACTATAACATATTACCTTTTTTCTCTTTCTTTCCCTTTGTTTTATAAACTGAGAGGAATGTTCCCTCACTATATGTGATAACTAAAGTTTGGATCAGCGCACTGAATCACTTTCTTAAATTTTATTTATTTAGAACGTTTTTTTACCATGGATGAATACCTTCATATTTCTCTCGTTTCAAGTGTGTCCTGCGAGCCAAGTCCAGAACGGTATTACACAGCCTAAATCTAGGTTATATGTGCTCCTGTATAGAGAGATAATCCCAGGATACAGCTTTGATGAGAGCTTGTCAATATGGAGACTAAAAGAGAAGTTGGGATCTAGTCACATAGCAAGAATTTACCTGGGTCAGGTTATAAAATGATTTAGTCTTGAGGTGTACTTGAGAACTGATTAATTTAAGTAGTTTAGCCTTTATCCCAAACAACATGGACACATTTTTTTATTGTCAAAGAATATTTTGTTGCTATCTTTCCATAGTTCAACCTTAGAAATAATGCACTTGCATTTTTTTTAAATATCATTAACACAAAATGAGTATAGACCTTATAAATATCACAGCAACCTAGGATATTTAGTCCTTACATGTTAGAATAATGCAAAATACAATGTCTATGTGACCAACGTCAACAAATAATTTACTATTTTTTATTATCAAATATATAAATCACATTGCAAACCTGTAAGCAGGTGCTTCTATACATACATCAAAATTCCATTGCACTTTCCACACCACAACTATACATTAAGAAAAAAACATACACAAATATTAAATAAAAATAACATACACCATACATGTGCGGAGTGAGGCCCCATCCTAAAAACGTATTGTTGTCCCAAGAATTAAAATGCAAAAATCTTCTATTTTCCTATTATTCCTCAAGGAATTTAGTCAGCCATTGTTTCCATATTAACTTAAAGGTATCCATTTGTTGCTGTGCATTACAATATCCTTTCTCCATTGAATATTGAATTTTAACCCGATTAACAACATCCTTTAAAGATATAGCTTTTGCTAATTTCTGGCTATGAAAATCTTCATAGCAACTAGCAGATGGAAAGCCCAGGACGTCTTTATAGGAAAGGAAGCCTAAAATGCAGAAATATCCTATCCGAATAGGGAGACATTACTGTTTGAGTAAGATCCGAGATAAGTAAAAAAATATAGTTCTAGGTAGATGCCACATGTTTACACGCTCACCCCATGTGGATAAATGTTCCCACTTGTTCCTTACAACTCCAGCACAATGAAGACACTTCCAAATTTAACTTGGATATATGATGTGGTCACATATGCATTACTACTATGTGAGTCTTGGAGGCTCAAGCAGTGTGTTGCTTTTCCTATTTGTAACATGCTCTGCACCCATATTTTTGTGTCAATAGTGTTCTCCATGTCATTCTGTCAAGCATTTATAGCAGAAGGTAGTGACTTGCTCTCTAGCCGACAGAGAATTTGGTTGTCCATACCTACACACTTATTTAATCTAACATCTGAAATGTTAATTTACAAATAGCACAGTGGAGTCATTTGAATTACTTTATTAACCTTTTTGAATTTATTTCTAAATTTAGACCATACGTTTTATAATATTTCTGAGCAAACTCAACCCAGGACTGAGCTCTATTGTGCTAACTTTTTTTATGTTGAGATCAGATCAGAATACCCAACTTCTGGAAGTTAGCTAGTTCAAAACCCAAAAAAAAAACCCAATTGCAGTCAATGCATGTTCGAAAACTCATTATCTGCAGTGTGTATGTTTGTGGTATCATAGTTGCTTTGGCATAAAGTTCAACATTTGGCACTCCTATTGCACCCTGTTTTTGATAGTGATAAAGTTGGCGTTGTTGTGGGCAGGGAGGCATGCAGCAACATAGGGAAGCTTATAGTCTCTAACTGAACTTTCAGACAAAGAACAGAACCCTTTGTTGATTATCTCTTTAGACGTTGAAAATACCTTTGATAGGGCCTATTGGTTATTCTTGGAAGAAACTGTTTAGGCCTTTAATTTGGAAGTGGGATGATTGACTCTTTTATAGCCTAATATTCAGGTCCCAGTGAAAAATTGTTGGTCAAGACATAGCATCTGATGTGTTGGAAGTTAATAATGGTAGGGCTGCCCATGCTCTATATTTGTCTTTCAAGCCCATGGCCACATATATTCAAAATAGCTCTAATATGAAGGGGATAAATGTGGGTAAGAAGGAGTGCAGATTGAGTTTATATGGGGATCATCACTTCAATAAATAGTCAGACCAGCACATAAAGTGACAAATAGTGGGTTTATTGTTCCGCAGGCATCGTTTCAACTCCTAAGGTGGAGTTTTCTTCAAGTCTTTCTGTTTACGTTATATGTGAACATTTACTCTTCTAAACCATTTGTCATTAGAAAATCAATTTGAATAATTTAAATTTCTTTATTGACTTTTTCCCTATTCAAACATGCGCTGAACGCGTGTTTTATTTTATATAATGATCTTCTCATAAATGTGTACTTTGGTTAGTCTAATAATAAAGACACTTTCAAAATTGTCCTTAATTTATTTAATGTTTTTAACGTTAGGTTTTACACAGCAAGACCTCAAAACATAATATCAGTTACACAATTGTTTTGTTTAAACTTTTCTGATGAAAAATATGTGCATTTGATAAATGAACCTACTTCCTTTTCAGCTATTAAATATTGTTAATTTAGTTTAAGTATTCTTTTTTTTTTAAATAAATATAGTTTTGATTTTTTTTTATTCTTTTACATATATAAAACACACATGACATAAAACATAACATTACAGTGTAGTACAATATTATTTACACTCTGTTGTATTTTAATCTGTTTGTGTGTCATCACTATCTGTGTAAACATGATTTCCCTCATTACTCTGGTGCAACAAGAACTCCCTTCTTGGATTTTCTGTGCACCTGACCATGCTTTACACATCAAACAGGTTTGTTCTTGTACCCATATACCAACATACATTAAACCATAAGAGGGGTAGCGCCTAATTCCTGACCAGCATTTTCTCTTTCTGTTATAATTGCTTTTACAAAAATGAAAGCCCCATTTCACTGACGTTTCAAGGTTTACTAAAATGTTTTATTCCTCAGGATGAAATGTAAGCCAGATGGCCCATCTTCGTTCACATATGTTGCCATTACCTATTGAATAGGACATATTTTTCTCCATTTTATATTGGTATAGAATTTGGCTTTTGACTTGAAGCCAAGTTGGTATATTAGCAATTCTCCATACCCTGGATATCACCATTTTTGATATCACCATGAATGATAATGTACCTTTTTTCAAAGTTTAACCGCTCATCCATAATATGGAATAAAGTGACATCTAATAAATACCAACTTCCAAAGTGCCTGAATTGGTTTGCAATCCCACCAAATGTGTTTATGATCGCCTTCTTTCCTGTTACACCTCCAACACATCTTGGTGTTATTTACATTTAGTTTGTTCATAATTTTGGGCACCAAGCGCCAACTATATATTATTTTATAGTGCAATTCAACTAGATTGAGGCTTCTTTAATTGAAGTATGCTATTGTTTATCATTTATGGCTTTTTTTATATCATTTTCCCATGAGTTCCAAATTTTAGCTCTTGAGATTTTTTATTTTATCCCCAACATATTGTATATCGTAGGTAGGATCTTTACTTTATTCTTTGTTTTGAACTTTTCTTCTACCTCTCTCTCAAAGATGTCATCCTTTGAGTTCAGCACTAGAGTTGAGCGGACACCTGGATGTTCGGGTTCGGCAGGTTTGGCCGTACTTCGAAAAAATGTCCGGGTCCGTGCTCTAACTTGACCCCGGACTTGACCCCGAACATGGACCCCCTGCAAGCAAACGTGGATAGGGAAATAACTTAAAATAACATAAAATACATACAAATTAAAAATACAGCTGAGCCATAAAATAGCACTAGATGGAATCTTTGATTTTAGCTTTGGAAGAACATAAATCTAAATCTAAAGCATGGCTGCCAGGAGGATCAACAGAATTATCCATTTGAGAGAGGGTTGGAGTGCAGGGTATTCTCTTTCAGTTTATACTAAGTGACCCATAGGTTGAGGAGGTGGTGACCGTGGCGGTGTAGATGGAAGCAGCGCTAGAGGACGAGGAGGTAGCCAGAATTTTTCAAAGTGCGCTGTAAGCACAGTATTGGACTGTTCTATTTGACTCTCAGATATGAAGTGCACTGCAAGAATCAAATGTACTATTTACCACCCAAAACTATTAGAATTTTTCAAAGTGCGCTGTAAGCAAAGTATTTGATGGTTCTATTTGACTCTCGAATATGAAGTCCACCGCAAGACGCAAATGTACTATTTAGCACCCAAAACTATTAGAATTTTTCAAAGTGCGCTGTAAGCACAGTATTTGACGCTTCGGTTTAAAGACTTTCGGTTTATAGGCGAACCTCGAACTCCAACAACGGACATACAGTGAAATGTCCGGGTTCGGGTTCATGGCACGGACACCGTAATGTCCGGTAGGAACCCGAACAGTGCGGTTCGGGTTCACTAAACACTATTTCTGTTCTTATTTTTTGGGGAAATATGTTGAACAATGGACCTTCAATCAACAGTCCTTGCATATAAAGCACTAAGGGCAAAATTTATCAAGACAAAACAGGCACTATTTTGAAAACAAGTGCTAATTTTGGAGCAAACTGCCATAACTTTCCTTTGGTCTCCATGGTTACTACTACTATTTTAGCACGTTTTCCTGAAATACCACCTTTTTTGTCTTGATAAATATGTCCCTAAGGAGGTCATGTACTAAACATGAGCAGTGGGAAAAAAATTAGGCAAAACATGAGTGAGGTGCACTTTTCGAATATTTGTAACATTTTGCACTTTTTTCCCCCCTGATTTGCACTTCTTCTGTTTCTTTTTATGTAATGTGCATTTTTTTGTGTGCATTTTGTGAACAATAATTCTTATTTTGCATTTAAAAATTACACCAGCTTTTAGAAAGTGCTAATAAAAAAGGTAGAAAAAATATTCGCAAACCTGCCTATTTTTATTCGAAATTATGCTGGTATTTACTATTTGTGTTAATTATTTAATACATTGCAAAAGGAGCAAAGCACAAAAATAGTTTTGCACATAAAATACATTTGAATTTTTTTTGTACATGCCCCTCTCCTTATCATATTTTGACACACCTGTTTGATGTATTGTCATTCTCATTGTCTCAAGCTATTCTTTTATGCTGCTTTATATGTATGCCTATCTACAAATTGCTGAATTCACTTCTGTAAAGCAATTCAATTATATTTTCAGTGTAGATTTAAAAAAATGTTTAGTTTATGTTCACCAAATAAAACAAGAAAATGTTTACAAGATTTACCAGAAAGTATGGGAAAAAAGGAACACAAATGTCACACTTTTACATTTTCTATAATCGGCAGATTTTTGTACATAGTTTTCTGATAATATGCAACCTATTATAAGGGGATTTACTGCTTTGAGTTTATTTTTTCAACTGGTGGATAATCTTGACAGAAGGAAATGGAATGATAGTGATAGATGATGTACCAAAGCAACATGCATGAATAATTGCATGCTTGAATGTCTGAGCAAATAAACATGGATCTTTGTTGCAAAAGACAACAATCCATTTGTGGTTCTTATGTTAGGCTCTTAATATTGTGACAAAATAGTTTAACATTTCTAAATGCACACACACATACTAAACTTAAAGGAACTGTATAGAGCCCAAAATGCAAATGGATGTTAATGTGCTTTCAAAGTACTTAAAAATGTATGTTTTACTTTTTGCTTAAAATATAAAATACTTTACAGCTAGATTAAATCATGAAATGACAGCAGTTTGCAAGCAGCCAGGACTGCCCACACTAGCTGAGGAAGTAATATCCTCAGCTAGTCCTTAATTTAATTTCAATCAATGGAATTTCCTGTCTCTCTAATGATGTCATCAGACAATGCGTTTCACTGTTAAGAGATCCTACTGTGTACAAGAGCAAGGTCACTCAGATTCCACACAATATATTTAATTTGAGGAGCAGAGGAAGTGACTAAATGAAAAAAAAAATGATATCCTCTGTGTCTGTATAATCAGTGCTGCCTCACCTGCAGTATACATGCAGAATAATCACTGGGGAGGGCTTGAGTCAAAAATTAAAAATGTGGTTTATGCAGAATGTCTGCATCAAATAACACTGGAAAAAAAGCCTGTGCACTATACAAGCAGTAATCTTCAACGTGCACCAAAGTGAGTTTGGGGACTAGACTGTCCCTTTAATGAGAAGAATGACTGCTGCTGCAACATGCTGCTCTAATAATTTATAATAAATATTAAACATACTTTTATTCTTATTGCTCTTGATGGCATTTAATATGATAACAGTTCATAGGCCATAGCATAATTTATAAAATAACAATTTGATGTTGATATATATAATAATGGTATTGAGAAAAATGTTTAAATTAAATAATTTAGTGTGTAATATATTAAAAGTGAATTATTTTCTGTTGAGAACTAAGATTGATAACTAAACAAGTTACCAGCCATATTGTTTAATTGTTTTGTTAATTTATGTAACTATAAACAATGTTGCTGTACATGTTTGTATCAAAAAAATAGCTTTATTTTGTTAGAATAGTGGCTATCAATATAGGTCAGTTAACCCAGGTTATATTGAAAATTAACATATTGATTTGTTAATTGTCAGATCTTTATGAGCTGACACATATACTGTATATTAATAAGTGGCAATCAACCTAATAGGACTAAACTTTCTTTCTGTGTTTTTAATTGTGATTTATTTACTACATTTAGTTTATTACTAATTAACATTCCTTTTCACATGTTTATATTATTTCTCCACTCTTCTAACTTATATTACTAACAACAAGATTGCCTTGGAGTAGTTGGTTAATTAGTTCATTACTACCACCAATTAGGTAGTAAACAACTATTTCTTTGTAAAATCTTGAGTGCGGTATAATTACAATCAGAAGATGTTGACACAGAATCGCATGTTGCACACATCATCTGTGATTGTCCTGGCCATGCATCAGCATGAGAGGGAGGTTTATAGTTCCCAAGATTGTTTTGTTTTAGTACAATATTTTGGGATGTAATATTTAACCCCTTAGTGACAAGACATTTTCACCTTTACTTTCCCTTGGTGACAATGGCAGTTTTGACATTTCTGGGGTGTTTAACTGCAATTTTATTCTTTCTCTCATACAGTACCCACACAAATTATATGTTGTTTTTATCGTCATAAGAAGGGCTTTCATTAGATACCATTATGTTCATCATATCTTATAATTTACTACAAAAAAAATCATAAAATATGATGAAAAATTAAAAAAAAAAACACTTTTTCTAACTTTGACCTAAAATATAATTTACACAAATAAAATCATTAAAAAAGACCCCATCTAAATAGTTTCTAAATGTTGTGCCGAGTTCAAAAATATGCATGTTTCCATATTTTTCTGTATTTTTTTGCGAGTTATGGGGCAAAAACCAAAATTAGTGTTTTTTGTTTTTTTCCTATATTGACCTTTTGACCCCAACCCGAACCCAAAATTTAACCCTAACACTAAATTTAACCCCAACTCTAATCCTTATTATATCCCTTAATATGTTTTAATTTTAATTTAATTTTAACCCTATCCCTTATGCTAAAAATTATTTAATTTTAACCCTATAGGCTAATCTAACTATATAACCAGTTTTTAATTAATTAAATATTTATTTTACATTTTTTCCATTGCTATGCTACTTAACTACCACTAGGGGCAGTCAAGTAGCATATTCAGAGCGACGGAAGTGAAGTTACTTTCACTTCCGAAGCTCAGACCGGCAGAGGGCATAGCCATATTGACGGAGCAGCATGCTCCGTCAATATGGCGCCCACAATCGCTCCGTGGGGCGATCGTGGGTGGCCCAGAGCAGAAATTTCGGTGCTGGCTATTGCCTCGACATTGAGGCAATAGACCAGCACTGTTAAAGCGTTTTTTGATATCGTTGATAGCGAAAACCGCTTGATTCACCGCAGGACGTGCCAGGCACGTCCTTTGTCGTTGTCAGTGTAGCTGTGACTTTAAGAATATTTGGAAACTCAACTGCAGAAATAAATGACAATCCACACAAGGTATAACGTTTAAGAAATTCTTGTATTAAAGTTTAGCAGCAAAAAGAAGAAAAAACTGACTGATATTGATTGCAGAGAAAAAATAAATGGTTTGACGTAATATGGAAAAATATATGTAACTTGATTGAAGTATTAAGTAAAAAATATGATGGAACACTTGATTGAAGATATGGAAGGTACTTGCGATTAGGTGATAGAGAAAAATGCAGGATAACAGGGACGGTCCGTATTCAGAGGATTGGAGAAGTACACAATTCGATTCAGGAAGCCAAAGGTCAGGATTGGAGAGAGTAACAATATCGAGTGAGGAAGCCAAAAGTCAGGATTGGAGAAATCAGAATGGTCGAGGATATCCGGATCAGCAACAGGTAATCAAAAATGAAAGTAGCAAGATACTCTAAGGTAGCTTGGAGCTAAGGAGTCAGATACAACAGCTTCTAAAGACAATACTCAGCGATTTGTGTCTGTTGCAGACTGGTGTTTATAGTCACATGAAGATCGCGTCATTGAAGGGGACGTGGCCTAATGAAGGGGCGTGGCGGGCGTGTAAAAATGAAAGCCTGACATTCGTTAAGGGAGTTTCTCCCAGGACGTGCCTGGCATGTCCTTGGTTGTCAAGAGGTTAAAAAACAATAGATATTACAGATAGGAAGAAAAATGAGTTATTTTTATTGCTCCTATTAATGCAATGGAGTTTTTTTTAATTGTGTTCCAATGTAATAGTAGACAGTAATATCTACATATGAGAGTCGTGATCTATACATTGTTTGATCTTTTTTTAAATATCATTTATTTAACCTTTCCGGTCCTGGACTGTCATAACAAACATCCCATTCAGGAGTGATGATGGTCATGGAGAGAAGCAGGAGAGTACGGAGATCACTCCAGCTGCTTTCATGCTGTTGCTGTCATCAGAAATAGTAACTGCCAACAGGGCATTGGGAACATCACATGGTCTCTGTAAAATGCAGTCTAGCCGGCGGTGCGCTCCGTGGGCACCGCCAGCTAGTCTGCAACGGGTCCAGGACTAAGCCTCGCACCCGAGGCAAAGCTCCTGGACCCGATCGGTCAGTTTCTGGGCATGTGATCGCGGTGATTTAGTCATCACCGCGATAACATGCAAATTAGATGGCAAAGTCAGTGTGTTCACACACTGACTTTGACTCTAATTCACTCCCTGTGCTTCACATTCTTATAGTGAAGCACAGAGAGTGACCTGTAAGTAAAAATAAATGAATTACATACACATAGGTAAAAAATTTTTTTAAAAAAATTAACCCTTTCATTGCTGATCACAGTTTTTAACTGTGATCAGTTTCCTTCCACTTTATGGCCCTCATTTAGTTTTTTTTTTTAACAGATTTTTTATTTTTACAATTTATAAAGTTTTTTTGAATAAATAAAGGTAATTTTAATATATTTATTTAATAAAATGTAACCCCTGCATGCCTGTTGCATGATATTTACTGATCTGACATCGCACTCTTCAGAGTTTTTTTCTGTCTTTTTTGTTATGGGGGGTTTGGGAACCAATATTTTTCTTTTTCATTAGTTAGTTAATTAGGGGGGATAAGTGGGTTAGTGTTGCACTAGTTATGTAGTTTATTATTGGGAAAATAATGGGGAAAAACTTTTTTTTCCTCAAAAATTTCCTCTTTTATATGTATTTTTTAATAATAAAATGTAAATCATTTTTATGTATAGGGTATCAAAAGAAAGCTCTAACTGTCGTCTAAAAAACAACATATAACTTGTATGGGTACGTTAAATGAGAGAGAGGAAATTTATGTTTCAAAAACCGCGTATTAAAAATTGAAAAACGCTCTGGTCCTTGGCCCCACAAAATACCTGGTCCTTAAAGGGTTAAGTAACCTCTACCCCTCTGTCCTCACTTGCCTTTTGTGAGGGAGAAAGAGAAAGAGGGGTCTATTCACTAAGTTTACGAGAGTTGAGGAGAAATGGACATGTAATCTCACTATTTTAGTTATATATTATGCAGGGACAATCCTGGTGAGTTTAATGCAAGGCATCCTGGTGGCATAAGACCCTGAAGATACCCTGCAGACATCCTAGAACAGGCATGGGACACAACCTTGATAGCATAGGAGGATGTCCCTATAGGCTGGAACAGCCCCTGGATGCAGGAGTACAAGGCGCAAGATGTGGAGACACAGAGCCTGTGCAGGGTAACTGAACTTCCTGGGGGGCAGGCAGATGACTGGCTTAGTTTGGGGATCAGCTGGTTGTGTTGGGGGATGCAGTGCCTAAGTCTTGGGGGTCAGATGGCAGAGTTGGGGAATGCATTGGCTGAGTCCGGGGGCATATGGCTTGGGGATGCATTGGCTAAGTCTAGGGAAGATGCCTGTGTGGGAGGATGCACTGGCTAAATCTGGGGGGTCAGATTGGCAAATAAAAGGAAATAAAAACAAGAAATTCATTTTTTCTATTTTTGTATTAAATTCATTGAAGGGGAATTCATATTTACAAGTAAAACTTTTTTCCTATAGGGTAGTCTTATATTCATGCTTTTAATTTTTTTCCTTGTAAATTAAACAGCAATGCTAAATGTTAGCTGTTACTTCCATTTTAAAATATGATTTGTTTTTTAGGCCTTAGTTTATTGCACAGTAATCAATGATATTATATTCCCTTCAAATTGATTTTATAGTAATAAATAAATTAAAATAAAAGTAAAATACTGGAATAATAGCTAAATTTATATGATATATGTGTGTAGTATATGATTAGTTGTAATGGGCTTCAGGACTTTAATGGGCTGGAGTCCAGATGCAGGGGATGGACAGGACAATATTAGGGTAGTCAGGAAACAAGCAGAAGGCAAAGCACTGGAGTGTAGCAGGATGGTCAGGAAACAATCCAAGGTCAAAGGAATGGAGAGTAGCAGGATGGTCAGGTAACAAGCCAGATACACAAACAACACAACAAGCAAATCCAAAAAAAACAAGCCAGCTAACAAAATGTACCAGCTCCAATTACTGGGAGGATGTGGTTTATATAGGCCCTGGGCTCATCACTGCAACAGCTATCATCTGAGTAATAGGTAAGTGAGAGAGGTGAAAAGGCAGAGAATAGCACTACTGCTACAAGTAGCAATGAAACCTGCAGGTGGCATCAATAACAGGAGCATGCAGCGGCAAACACAAAAGTTTGAATCCCAGCTAAAAATATTTTTTGTCACACAAATAATTTTGTGCCTCATTGGTTTATTAAACATGTGATCAAATAATGTAGTAGTCATTTTTCATGTGTGGCATGCTATTTATCCTCAACTCTTGCAATAGATTAAACAATCTTCACTGGAAATTAGTCTATTGATGCTTCATGTTCATATTGAATACAATTATAAAACTGCAAGTAAATATTCAAACACTCACACTACTATACATTCATAACGACACTTTCTACAGTTATACCAAGGACCTGCTTTTTGACTATTAATGAACACATGATGGAGACCTAGTAACTGTTTAGATAAAGAATAGTTTGATCAACACAAGAACACAATTAAAGGTCAGCTTTGCAGTTTGAGACCAAGCAAGATCATAGATAAAGTTCAATACAGAAGGTGCACAAGCAAGATAAAAATATGTTATCAGAATAAATCTAAAATCTGCAATGGCTGAAGTATGTAGGGGCATGACCTACATGTGTTATTTTGATATTATTATTATTTATTACTTGTCCTGCTTCTTTCACAGGACTCCATTACAGAACGCCATAGTCATGACCTTGATCGAAGTGGACGGGGTCAGGATCTCTTACCAGATGGGAGTGGAGTCCAGATGCAGAAGACAATAGGCACTTGTGTAAAAATAAAGACACCAACCTGAGTTATTGAGAATGGGAGCAACAAATTGGTTGGTGAGTTGGTGCACAAAGGCGGTAAAATCCAAAGACGAGGTACAGGAGGGCAAAGCAGGAATCAAGGTCAGGCAATCTAGGTTCATGGGCTGGCATTGTCGAAGTCAGGAACAGGCAAGGTTCAGGGCAAGTGGCTCAGAACTGTAGTCAAAAGGGAAGCAAAAGTTCGGCAACAGGAATCAAATAAATCAGCAAGGCACTAACAGTATCAAGTAACACTTAACCAACGGACAGCTCCAAATACCAGAAGCAATGATACTCAGGTAAGGCATTGTTTATATAGTCTGTAGGTAACGAGCTTGTAATTATAAGGGAGGTGTAAAAAAAGAGGCTTGGGAAGTTGTTATAGAGATCCTCTCTGGTTAGTTTAGGACACCTTATCCATGTATCCTTTGTCAGAGTGCAAGCATGAAATAAAAGCATTTGAAATCACTCGAATTAAGTTGCTAGTGCTTTATTAGAGCGGAGGTATGATTGTGCATCATTGTGTCAACAGTATTTAAGGATACAGCAGTCATTTATATATATTTTTATCCTGCAAAATGCATAGCTAAATTGGTGAAATTAAATGTGCATTTAACCTCAACTCATCTTAATTACTATGAAAAAATATGTTGCGTGGTTGGTCATATCGTTATATGGAAAAATACGTAAATAAATGAACCTAGGGATTTTAGGATGACGTACGGTGGTACGTGGTTGCAGGTAACTGGCATATACCCATCTGGTTTTAGTAAATGTGCCTGCTGCAAATTTGTAATTAAATCTGAAACCTTTAGCTCTTTGTCTAATTCAATGTTCTTTACTATGAACGATTATCTCAGTTGTAATTCAAGAAAAATGATATATCTGTGGATTTACTCGAAGGGTGAACAGGTGTGCTCCATTGTCTTGCGGAGTCATTCGATTTCACTCGTCTTAACTCACCTGCAACTCACTTTTTAGTGAATAGACTCCTCCGTCTGATCAATCTTGATCCAACCCAAAGGGTGATGAATCCCAGCACAGTGTCAGTGTAGAGTACTCTGATGCAGTCGTGACTATCGCAAAACAAGCAGCAGTATGACAATGGTACAATAAATAATTAAGAAAAACCACCAAAAGATATCATAAATGTGACAATAATTGTACAAATGCATTTTTTCAAAACCATGCAACACAGGTATATATTTAAGTCCTGATTAAAAAAGTAACTTCCAGATTCTAATTGATACTATATTTGAGATTCTATTTCCACCCAGGAAGAAATATTTAGTTTTCTCCAGTTTCTAGCAATACAGATCTTAACAAACCACAAGATGTTGATAAGTAAATATTTAGTGTACTTGTAAGCTGCGGGAAGATCAATATGAAATAGATATGCCTGGGGAGAAAGAGCACACTCCCTATTCAAGACTGTCAAAATATATCAGTTTTATTTCCAAAGGGGAGAAATTTAAAGTAGTCCCATCAAATGTAAAGTTGTGCTAGTTGTTCATCTCTTTTTTTTATCAGCGTAGATTAGTGAGATTTTGATAAAATTTGTATAAGCGTGAAGGTACTTTATATCACCTGTGGACAAGTTTATAATACTTATCATCTACAGTGAATGAAGAAAAAATTTGGTGCGCTAAGCTAGTCACATGTATAATATGAAGCCTACCAAACAGGTATTTGAATGCTGCAAATACAGTGCGATTGGCTGTACAATGTATACAAAAAAAACAAAAAAAAAACAATATGCTCTTCTCACCCTAATAAAGTTGGCAACAAATATATAAACATAATTTAAAAGAGAGGTTTTGGTTTCATGAATTGGCCAAAGCATAATTAAGATTACCTGCCACGTGGGCACACAACACTTATCTTCCATATTAACATCTTGATTAGAGTTGAGAGGACATCTGGATGTTCGGGTTCGGCAGGTTCGGCCGAACTTCGAAAAAAATTTCCGGGTCCGTGCTCGAACTTGACCCCGAACCAGAACCCCATTGAAGTCAATGGGGACATGAACACGAATGTAGGACAAGTGCCCTGCAAGCAAATGTGGATAGGGAAATAACTTAAAATAACATAAAATACATACAAATTACAAATACAGCTGAGCCATAAAATAGCACTAGATGGAATCTTTGATTAGCTCTGATTAGCTTTGGAAGAACATAAATCTAAATCTAAAGCATGGCTGAGGAGGCGTGGCTGTGATGGCCGCATAAAGAACGAGCTCTGCAGTACCCGAGCCATCTATAGCTCCTAACAGCGTCTTAAACTCAACCACCTTCCTAAATACAGGTCCGGAGGATCCCTAAATGGGTCCCCCGTCTAATACCCGCAAGAACAATAAGAAAGAACCACCTGAAGTGGCACCTATCTTTAAGAAACTGCCTCCAACACTGGATCCCATCTCAGACCTAGAAATGGCGGGAAACCCCACCACCAAGCAAGATCTCGAAGAAATATTTACCCGTTTACAAGCCTGCATTCGAGATGAAATCGGTACAGCTTCGAAGGCAGTACATAAAGACATCACAGCACTCCAGGCAACGACCTCCAAGCACACAGAACAATTAAACGTCCTATCGTCGGACTATGAACAACTGGCTAATGACTCTTCACCATAGAGTCACAACGCTCAAACTAGGCCTTGAAGACTTGGGCAACCGCTCGAGGCACAACAATGTTACAGAAACAGTCGGAGTGGAAGCACTGCCGTATACCAGATGGTCCATCTTCACTACACGAACTATGGACTTCATAGCACACCGGGACACTCCATCGAGACCCCCGTCGAAAAAGACGCTAAATGCCTCCATTGTTTAAATATTTGTTGTTTAATAGTCAGTGGTTTAATATGTTTAATTACTTACCTGATATCAGTTCGGGCAGTTACATTTTCTTTTTTGGTAGCGGCCGCCATGGTCTCACTAAATGACAGGTGTTTCCCGCTGAGAAGGCGAGAGAGCCTCATTAATGCCCCCCTGTACCACCTCCTCACATCCCTCACCTGTTCCTAAGCTTAAAATAGCACTCCAGAACATGTGAGCAAACTGAGGACCTCGCAGGGTCTTCCCTAGTTTAACCCCCCAGAAGCGGGAACATTTTATAAAGTTGATATTTCCCCAGGATCCACTACATATAAGAGTCCCAGACTCCTGTAGCCTGGGCCTCGCTTATGAGCATTTAGTTACACTCCCGAAAGGAATCTGGTCTTTGCCCCTTATGATAACAATTAAGGACCATGACCCACCTGAGTTAGTATTAGAAGGACCTAGGTCCCCATATGATCACAGGTGGCAATTGTAACCGCATTCTCTGTTTAAGACCCTTTAGCCTCATGGCTCATGTGTACTGCACAGTGTTATTCCAGCTCATAATTACTCGTGATTTGATTGTGTCTTTGAGTACTTTGTTTCGGTTATTATTTATTCATCTATATATACCCTTCTTGCCACAAGCACCGTTCTAGTTTTTCCCCCTCCTCACTGTGAATACAGGAAACCCATTTCCCGACGAGTAGAGTCCCCAGTTTAAAAGATCGTTAATACCCCACAAGTAAAACAGCTAATCACACCCATAAAAAAAATGGAGTGGCAATCCTGATTCAACGATCTTGCCCGTTCACGATCACTTATTCTTACTCTGACCCTACGGGCCGCTATTTATTTGTCTCTGGACGACTGGGCGGTAACTCATTAGCAATCCTGAATGTGTATGCCCCAGCGGTTCCAGACAAGCTTTTTTGGACATCTCTGTCCGTTTTTTTGTTCTCCCATCCCACAGACAATCTCCTTGTAGGAGGCGACTTTAATGCAACCACAATTCCCAGCCTGGACAGATCCTCTCCGCAAAAGTCGACGAACACACATCCATCCAACACTTACCTTTTACAATTCATCACCGATCACAATTTATTGGACATATGGAGGCTTCAACACCCTTCTACTAGGGATTACACTTTTTTTTCACATCCCCATCTTAGTTATTCAAGAATAGACATAATTTTTGTTTCTAAAGCATGTCTTCCTTTGATTACAACATCATAAATCCACAACATCACCTGGTCGGACCATGCGGATGTTTCCATTGGTTTAACCTTGACAGATTTTTCTAAACATTGGTCATGGAAACTCAACGACTTCCTATTACACAACCCTCAAGTAGTTTCCTTGATCAAACAACAAATAACAGAATACTTTAATCTTAATAAAGACTCTGTGACGGACACTGCCATGTTGTGGGCAGCCCACAAAACGGTCCTGAGAGGGTTCCTGATCAGCACAAGCTCAAGACTCAAGAAAAGCAAAATCGCTACATCTCTACAACTTCAAGCTCAACTTATCGAGTTGTAAAACAAGAATAAATCAGACACGACCACAACAACCACCAACAAAATCACCGAAATACGGACCAAACTCCGGA
This sequence comes from Pelodytes ibericus, assembly GCA_036172795.1. NCBI lineage: Eukaryota > Metazoa > Chordata > Amphibia > Anura > Pelodytidae > Pelodytes > Pelodytes ibericus. The sequence goes on along the minus strand of CM069858.1, from coordinate 126,200,616 downwards.
CTCTAATTCTAGACGACACTGCCAAATCACTGCGATACACAAAAAGTACGTACTACGAAAAAGCGAACAAAGCAGATCGACTCCTGACGTTAGTATTAAAATCTCAGGCTGCTTCCAGATTGATCCCGAGTATCCAAACCAATAATGGAGTAGTGTCTACTAACCCACAAGATATAACAGCGGAATTTCTTTCATACTACTCGACTCTATATCATCACTCCCCGACTAAGACGCTTTTGAACCCCATTCATGTTCGCAACATTACCAACTATCTAGATAACCTGACCCTACCAAAACTTACACCAGAAGAAGCATAAATAATGGACAGCCCCATCAAGATGGAAGAAATCCTAGAAGCCATCAAATCTCTCAGACCCAATAAAACACCTGGACCAGACGGCTTCACCGGCCTCTACTATAAACTTTTCGCGGACGAACTAACTCCTTATCTTTTACCCATGTACAATGCAATACTGGATGAGTGTTCCTTTACATCTGACATGCAGACAGCCAATATGACCCTGATTCATAAGCCGGGTAAGCCCAGAGCCCTTACGACTAGCTATAGGCCAATTTCTTTGTTAAACATAGACTATAAACTCTTCACCAAAATATTGGTCTCTCGTCTGAACAATTTTTTACCCAAACTGGTCAACCCAGACCAAGTAGGTTTTATTCCGAACAGACAAGCCCTGGATAACTCCAGGAGAATGGTAGACTTAATCTGGATGGCTTCACAGAACAAAAAAACAACACTATTTTTATCATTAGACGCCGAAAAGCCTTCGACCATATGGACTGGTCTTTTTTACCTCTCACTGTGGAAAAAATGGGATTCACCCAAAATTTTCAAAACTGCCTATCGGCTTTATACCACGAACCCTCCTCCACAATATGTATACCAAGTGCCTCTCCTCTATCATTTCGGAACTATAACGGCACCAGACAAGGTTGCCCACTTTCACCTTTACTGTTCGCACTCTCATTGGAACCTTTCTTGCACATTATTAGACAGAGTCCGAAGATCCAGGGGCTCACCCTGGCCGGAACGCAATATAAAGTAGCGGCATACGCAGACGATATTATGTTGTCCATCACACACCCCCAAACCTCTCTGCCATACTTTTTCCAACAATTACAGATTTTCTCAGAATTAGCTAGATTTAAAGTTAACACAAGCAAATCCGAAACCCTCCCCATCAATATCCCCCACCATACCGTGAAATTACTACAACTAAATTTCGATTTGGTTATCTCGGACAAACCCCTCACTTACCTGGGTCTCAAGCTGACGGGACTTTACTCACAATTGTATGACTTGAATTATTCGCCCCTAATACAACGTATAAAGTCTGATCTCAAAAGGTGGCATCCCCTCCACATTTCATGGCTGGGCTGTCTCACAACCATTAAAATGAATGTCCTACCTCGTCTCCTATATTTGTTTCAAGCTTTACCCATTCCAATATGCCTAGCCGACTTCAAAGACCTACAACAACTAATTGACAACTTTATCTGGCAAGGCAAAAAAGCACGTTTAAACAGAGTCACAATGTACAGGCCAAAGCAAGCAGGAGGCTTGGGCCTACCAGAACTAACTAAATATTATTTAGCAGCTCAGCTTACACAGATCGCTAATTGGCATGCTCCCATCTCGCAAATAAAATGGGTAGATATTGAAAATGACCTATTGGCACAGTACATATGGACCCCCAAAAGGCACAGACCAATGCTACGAACACTATGTCCTACCATACAAAATTTGCTTAGAATCTGGGATAAATACTCAAATTCTCCTTGACTACGCTGAACTCTCCGCTAATGCCGATCTATAGGAATAGAGATTTTCCACCTGGCATGACCCCAATGATTTTCAAGTCCTTCGACCAGGGAGATATATCCCGATTCTATCATCTTTTCTCAAAGCGCAAACTCAAATCGTTCGACGAATTGGCCAAAACAATTGATCTTGGACCTTCGGACTTTTTCAGATACATCCAACTGAAAGACTATGCTTCTACCCCCTCGGTCCGCGAAGCAGCCCTAACCGCACCAACGTGGTTTGAAAAGATCTGTATGGACTCTCCCCGACAAAAAAAGTTGATTTCCTCTCTGTACAACGAACTCATGTTGAATCTACCAGGTCCCCCGTTATCTTAAACCACAGCGTGGGAAAAAGATATAGGCCATGTCATCGAAAGAGAAGTCTGGGTTGATATCTGGGAAGCTACTTCAAAGATCTCAATTTGCACCTCCCACAAAGAACAAGCGTACAAGACACTTATGAGATGGTACACATACCCATCCCGATTATCCAAAATGAACATTTCCCACTCTCCCCTCTGTTGGAAAAAATGTGGGGCAATAGGCACCTATTTCCACATGTGGTGGACGTGCCCCCTGATTCAAACCTATTGGCAACAAGTTCGGAACCTGGTATCAAAGATTCTCCTCAAGCCAATTCCACTGGATCCGTGTGTTTTCTTCTATCCCAACCAACGGAGAAATGTACTTCTAAAGAGAACCAACTGATTAGGTTCGTAGGGCCATTGCCCAAATTTGGAAATGCCCTTATGTCCCAACCCTTGATACAGTAATATTTTTGGTCAAAGAAGTTATAGATATGGAAAAACTGACGGCATACCTACACAACACCCCGGACAGATCCGAAAAACTTTGGTCTCCCTGGATGGCTCACTTCCCAATCTAATACCCTAATTCCTTACTCTTTTTTCTAGTCTTCCTTTTTTTTTCTTCTCAAATCTTTATATCTCATTATAATCCCAACCCCCCCCCTTTTTTTTTTTTTGTTTTTGTTCTAGCAAATATTGCAAGTTGCTACACCCCAAACGTTTTCAATGTATTTGAGTATACACTGTAATATACACCATATGTTGGTCGATTTATCTGTTATTTTTGTTAAAGATGATCTGTGTACAACAAACCACAATCGTATCTGTTCATCGTAATTTATGTTTGATCTGTGTTCTAAAGAAAATTCTGAAAATTTCACAAATAAAGAATAAAAAAAAAAAAAAAAAATCTAAAGCATGGCTGCCAGGAGGATCAACAGAATTATCCATTTGACCAGCTGTCAGTCATAATAGACAGAGGTGTTGGGCAGCATGGAGGATGTCTGCACGTATCATGCAGACATCCGCTGGCTGCCCCCACTAGCCACCAGGGATTATTAAACAGGTGAGGGAGGGGGGAACCAGAGCAACAAGGGGAGGGGGGGACCAGAGCAACAAGGGGAGGGAGGGGGGGACCAGAGCAACGAGGGAGGGGGGAACCAGAGCAACAAGGGGACGGAGGGAGGGGGAACAGAGACAAGGGGAGGGATGGGGGGAAGAGACAGAGACAAGGGGATGGAGGGTGGGGAAGAGAGAAACAAGGGGGGGGGGAGAGACAAGGGGAGCGAGGGGGGAGACATTTTTCCTATAGGTTAGTCTTATATTCAGGCTTTTAGTTTTTTTCCTAATGGAATATCCAAAGTTTGGGGAGTCGTCTTATAATCAGGGTCGTCTTATAATTGAGCAAATACGGTAATAGCAGTCAGTTTCCTTCACACATGTGCATTTCAGGGCCTGCCAGGGCACAGTGTCACACCAGTGCAACTCATATCTGGTGTAACAGTAGTGTACATTAAAAAAAAAAATAGATTGAATAGCAGTTAGTTGTCTGCAAGCGTGTGTGTCAGGCCTACAGCTGCCAACTTCTGCCAGTGCACAGTGCCACTCATATCTGTTGTCACAGTAGCTTGCACGCATAGTACCACTAATCGAAAAAAAAAATGACAGGCAGAGGCAGGCCACCCCGCAGGGGCCGTCGTGGTCGTGGTGCTGTGATTCCCTTTGGCCCTAGAATAATGCCCAGTGTTCAGAGGCCACGTACCCTGAACTCGAAAAGTTCTAAGGACATAGTTGACTGGCTAACACAGGACACCCAATCTTCTACAGCTTCCGCTCGGAACCTTGATGCACCATCCTCCTCCAGCTTAGCTTCGGGCACCTCTCAAGTTACCACTCGCCCGCCTGCCGCCACCACCAACACAAGCACCACAGCCGCTTCACTTGATCTGTCAGAGGAGTTATTTACACATCAGTTGGAAGAAATGAGTGATGCGCAACCATTATTGCCAGAGGATGTAGATAACAGGGATATGTCTCAGTCAGGCAGCATGACACACATGGACGTAAGGTGTGATGATGATGATGTACCCGCTGCTGCTTCCTTTGCTGAGTTGTCAGATACAAGTGAAGCGGTTGATGATGACGATGCATCCGTGGATGTCACGTGGGTGCCCGCTAGAAGAGAAGAAGAACAGGGGGAAAGTTCAGATGGGGAGACAGAGAGGAGGAGGAGACGAGTTGGAAGCAGGGGGAGGTCGTCGCAAGGAGCTAGTGGCACAGTCAGACAGCATGCATCGGCACCCGGGGTCAGCCAGACAGCAGGCCAATCAACGCATGCTGTTGCCACCACCAGAATGCCGTCATTGCCGAGCTCAGCAGTGTGGCATTTTTTTGGTGTGTCTGCCTCTGACAACAGCGATGACATTTGCAGCCTGTGCCAAAAGAAACTGAGTCGTGGGAAGTCCAACACCCACCTAGGTACAACTGCTTTGTGAAGGCACATGATCGCACATCACAAACGCCTATGGGATCAACACGTGAGTACAAGCAGCACACAAACTCAAAGCCGCCATCCTCCTCCTGGTCCAGCATCTTCAGCCACGTCAACCACTGCTGTCCTCCTTGCCCCCTCTCAACCATCCGCCACTCCGTCTCTCGCCTTGAGCAGTTCCTGCTCATCTGCCCACAGTCAGGTGTCTGTCAAGGACATGTTTGAGCGTAAGAAGCCAATGTCACAAAGTCACCCCCTTGCCCGGCATCTGACAGCTGGCTTGTCTGAACTCTTACCATACAAGCTGGTGGAGTCTGAGGCGTTCCAAAAATTTGTAGCTATTGGGACACCGCAGTGGAAGGTACCCGGCCGAAATTTCTTTGCACAACGGGCAATCCCCAACCTGTACTCGATTGTGCAAAAGGAAGTAATAGCGTGTCTGGCACACAGTGTTGGGGCAAGGGTCCATCTGACCACTGATACCTGGTCTGCAAAGCATGGTCAGGGCAGGTATATCACCTACACTGCGCATTGGGTAAACCTGCTGACGGCTGCCAAGCATGGAATGCGTGGCTCTGCAGAGGAGTTGGTGACACCGCCACGACTTGCAGGCAGGCCTGCTGCCACCTCCTCTACTCCTCCTACTCCATCCTCTTCCATAACCTCCTCGGCTGAGTCCTCTTCTTCTGCTGCGTCTTGCTCCACATCAATGGCATCCCCCCAGCTCCCCAGGTACTATTCCACATCCCGGATACGCCAGTGTCACACCTTCTTGGGGTTGACTTGCCTGAAAGCAGAGAGTCACACCAGACCAGCACTCCTGTCCGCCCTGAACGCACAGGTGGATCAGTGGCTGACTCGGCACCAACTGGAGATCGGCAAAGTGGTTTGTGACAACGGAAGAAATTTGTTGGCAGCATTAAATTTGGGCAAGTTGACACATGTGCCGTGCATGGCACATGTGTGTAATCTGATCGTACAACGCTTTGAGCATAAGTACCCAGGCTTACAGGACGTCCTGAAGCAGGCCAGGAAGGTGTGTGGCCATTTCAGGCGTTCCTACACGGCCATGGCGCCCTTTTCAGATATCCAGCAGCCAAACAACATGCCAGTGAGGCGCTTGATTTGCGACAGCCCAACACGTTGGAATTCAACACTCCTAATGTTCGACCGCCTGCTCCAACAAGAAAAAGCCGTTAACGACTATTTGTATGACCGGGTGCTAGGACAGCCTCTGTGGAGATGGGAATTTTTTTGCCCCGTTACTGGACGCTCATGCGCAATGCCTGTAGGCTCATGCGTAATTTTGAAGAGGTGACAAACCTAGTCAGTCGCACCGAAGGTACCATCAGCGACATCATACCATTTGTTTTCTTCCTGGAGCGTGCTCTGCGAAGAGTGCTGGTTCAGGCCGTAGATGAGCGTGAAGAGGAAGAGTTGTGGTCACCATCACCACTAGAAACAGCCTTATCAGCATCACTTGCTGGACCTGCGGCAACGCTGGAAGAGGATTGTGAGGAAGAGAAGTCAGAGGAGGAATGTGGCTTTGAGGAGGAGGAGGAAGACCAACCACAACAGGCATCCCAGGGTGCTCGTTGTCACCTATCAGGTACCCGTGGTGTTGTACGTGGCTGGGGGGAAGAACATACCTTCAGTGAGATCACTGAGGACGAGGAACGGGACATGAGTAGCTCGGCATCCAAACTTGTGCAAATGGGGTCTTTCATGCTATCGTGCCTGTTGAGGGACCCTCGTATAAAAAGGCTGAAGGAGAACGACCTGTACTGGGTGTCCACGCTACTAGACCCCCGGTATAAGCAGAAAGTGCCTGAAATGTTACCGAATTACCGCAAGTCGGAAAGGATGCAGCAATTCCAAAATAAATTATGTGCTTTACACAGAGTATAAGGGTGATGTCACAGCACAACGGGAATCTAACAGGGGAAGAGGTGAAAGTAATCCTCCTCCTCCCACGACCCCGCCGGCAAGGACAGGACGCTTTACAGACGTGTTGTTGATGGAGGACATGTGGAGCTTTTTAAGTCCTACACATCGCCACAGCCCTTCGGGGTCCACCCTCAGAGAACGACTCGACCAACAGGTAGCAGACTACCTCGCCTTAACTGCAGATATCGACACTCTGAGGAGCGATGAACCCCTTGACTACTTGGTGTGCAGGCTTGACCTGTGGCCTGAGCTATCCCAATTTGCGATAGAACTTCTGGCCTGCCCCGCTTCAAGTGTCCTGTCAGAAAGGACCTTCAGTGCAGCAGGAGGTATTGTCACTGAGAAGAGAAGTCGCCTAGGTCAGAAAAGTCTAGATTACCTCACCTTTATTAAGATGAATGAGGGATGGATCCCGAAGGGACTGACAGTGGGCGATACATTCGACAAAAAAAGGCCTGATGAGGGGGGCGTTACAGGGATTAAACTGATAAGAACAGTATTACTTAACACACCACTCCTATCTGGTGGCACATTAGATTGCACGCGCAGTGCACCAAATTTGAAGTAGGAGGACCGACCAAGCATCTTTTTCCATCTCCCGGTTCCTAAAATCGATGCCATATACACGTCCCCTGATAGGGGACGTAACAGGGATTAAACTGATAGGAATAGTACTACTTAACACACCTTATAATAACGCAGAGAGAGGCAACGCAGAGAGAGGAGTCTGAAGAAGAGGAGTCACAGGAGGAAGGTGGCTTTGAGGAGGTGGAAGACCAAACACAACCGGCGTCCCAGGGGGCTTGTTGTCACCTTTCGGGGGACCCTTGGTGTTGTACGTGGCCGGGTGGAGGAAGAGACCTTCAATGACATCAGTGAGGACAAGGAACGGGACATGGCTAGCTTGGTATCCAACCTTGTGCAAATGGGGAGTTTGCGGTTGTGCAAATGGACTGTTTGCGGTTGTTTGCGGTGCGTTAAACGGGGTGTTTGGTCTGTCACTGTGAAGCGGGCGTAACCCTTACACTACCTGATCGATACAACATCATACCTGATGTTTTAAAGCACGTTATTCCAAACAATTTAGGAATGTTAGGTGATTTATGCCCTTTATGGATTAAAACCAGACTCTGCATCAACTATGTAATTTTCCATGGGAGTTTTGCCATGGATCCCCCTCCGGCATGCCACAGTCCAGGTGTTAGTCCCCTTGAAACAACTTTTCCATCACTATTGTGGCCAGAAAGAGTCCCTGTGGGTTTTTTTTAAATTTGCCTGCCTATTGAAGTCTATGGCGGTTCGCCCGTTCGCGAACATTTGCGGAAATTCGCGTTCGCCGCTCGCGAACGGAAAATTTTATGTTCACGACATCTCTATTGAACACCAAGAAATTGCAGTATTTAAAAATGCCTAGATGTTGCCCACTGAGCTAACAGAACAGGATTAAAGTCATGTGCCTGGCACACATGCAGTTGCAAGTGCACTGCACTCTCTGTGGCACTGGGCTCTGGGCAGGGTACAAATATGTAGTATAGCACCCACTAAAATAATCACTGTAATTTGAATAATCGCTGTAGTTTGAATAATCGCTGTAGTTTGCAGATTCAACACCAGAATTTTTTTTAATCTGTCCCTCACAGCTGCAGCATCCTCTCCCTACACTAAGATGTGCGTGTACGTGACTCCAGCTTATACCGTATTTGCTCGATTATAAGACGACCCTGGTTATAAGACGACCCCCCAAACTTTGTATATTCCTTTAGGAAAAAAACTAAAAGCCTGAATATAAGACTACCCTATAGGAAAAAAAGTTTAACTTGTATATATGTAAATAGCTTTTTAATTTTTAATTAAAAAAATTGATATTATACAAATGCATTTCTTGTTTTTATTTCCTTTTATGTGCCAATGCGGCCTCTCTCCCCCTCCCCCAGCTGTCTCTCTCCCCCACCAGCGTTGTCTCTCTCTCCCTCCCCCCCAAACCTCTCTCTCTCTCCACCTGCCTGGTCTCTTCCCCCTCCCCTTGTCTGTATTCCCCCTCCCCTTGTCTCTCTCTATCCCCCCCTTGTCCCTCTCAATCCCCCCCTTGTCTCTCTCTATCCCCCCTCCCCTTTTCTCTCTTCCTTCTCCCTCCCCTTGTCTGTGTCTTCTCCCTCCCTCCCCTTGTCTGTGTGTGTCTCCCCCCTCCCTCCCTTTGTCTATGTGTGTCTCCCCCTCCCTCCCTCCCCTTGTCTGTGTGTGTCTCCCCCCTCCCTCCCCTTGTCTGTGTGTGTCTCCCCCCTCCCTCCCCTTGTCTGTGTGTGTCTCCCCCCTGCCTCCCTCCCCTTGTCTGTCTTGAACCCGGCTTCATCATAGAAGTCCCGGCGGTCGTGCCGGGCAGCAGCAAGTGAGGTCTGCGCTCATCACGCAGACATTCCCCTGCTGTTAGAGAGGGGGATCCAGGTCCCCTGCAGCTCTGCGGGGGACCTGGATCCCAGTTTTATAGTCTGACCTCGATTTGAGGTCAGATTATGACGACCTCGAATGTAAGACAGAGCATTTGCTCTGAATTAAACCTCGTCTTATGCTGCACTGGCCAATCACAGCCATGCCATTAGTAGTGTGATGGCTTCTAAGGGCAAACGAGTCAAACGCTTGTTGATTGGCTGCCCTGCAGCCTTTCAAAACGCACCATTAAATCGCCGAACCCAGAAGTCCTGCCCGAACACACAGTGAAATGTCCAAAAACCGTAATGTTCGGTACGAACCCGAACCACACTGTTCAGGTTCGTACCGAACATTACGTTTTTTGGACATTGGACATTAGCTCAACGCTAATCTTGATAGCAAGCTGCAACCAGACAATGAGGAGCCGATGACCTCAAGTATGTGCAAGATGGGAAAAGCTGTCGATGCACAAAGCTTATCTCTAGACCTTTCCAGCTATGTGACCGTTTTATCAGGTCTGTGGTCAAATCTGAATAGTTTATCCATATTGTTATTATTAATATGTGCAAGATCTGGACTGTTCTTGATACCAAGATATGGAATATTATCAATTTTCCAGACAGGGTCAGAAGGCATACATAGAACCAAGATGGTCTTGTTCTCATATCTGATCCCCCTCAATATCCGAATAGCTCCTGATGAGAGCTGAAAATGGTTCAGTAGTCAAGGCATAAAGGAGGGGAACAAACGGGAACTCAAGAAAGATCCCATAATCTTTGACTTTGGAACTGTGTACAATACTATATTGTGTTCCCCAAAGTGATCAGTTAAGCCTAACACTTGCAGAGTATCAGACAACAATCTACAGTTAATCCTGTCAAATAGAAAAAAAAAAAAAAAGAAGAAAAAAAAAAGGTGCACAGCGCTTTATAAGGTAAAGGTGCTATAGTGAGGTGATACAAAACGTATATAGATATGTGTCACAGAATACAAGGGGGCAGACAGAAACAACGAATGTATTAACCAACCCATAAATGATCCACACACACTCAAAACAACCCCCATATAATCAATGAAAAGAGAAATCTCTCGATCTCGTGGAGGGAGGGTCTCGACCCATAAACAAAAAAGCTTCTAGTCTTGAGACTGCAGTGATCAGCACCACTGCAAGAGAAAGGTATAATGTTAAAAAAGAGAAGACAGCGCTAAAATAAACTCCAAAAAGCCAATTGTATATTATAAAAGTATACATTTATTACAGAAAAAAAAAAGAATACACAGACAATACACATATAAAAACAAGAGAATTATAATATTGGCATATAAAAAGTCCTTGTCAATTAAAGGTATATATTAAGACCAATCACAGGGACATACAACACAATGGTATAAATAATTACATAAAATAAAAGCAAAAAATACAAAAAAATATATATACAAAAAAAGGGAAGAAAAACATCCAAAAAATTTTCTTACCCACTGCTTGCATCCCACCTGGCCAGGTATTGAACAAATAGTATTGCACAAAAAACACCCCACAGGACGCGCCTCGTTAAAAAATTTCAGCTTTATATGTGTATTGTCTATGTATTATTATTATTTTTTCTGTAATAAATTTATACTTTTATAATACACAATTGGCTTTTTGGAGCGCTGTCTTCTCTTTTTTAACATTAATTCTGTCAAATGCATTTTTGGCATCCAAGGTCATAAATGCAGAGGGGATTTTTTTTTTTTATGAATTTCTTTGATTATGTTCAGGACTCTGATACCATTGTTTTCTCCCAATCTACTGACCATAATGCCCACCTGGTTAGGAAGTATCAGATCTAATATGGCCATATTCAATCTCTGAGCTAGAATCTTAGAATAGATTTTAAAATCCAAATTGATTACTGATATCGCACTCTAGTTTGTTAAAATAGTTGGCTTTAAGATTTGGGATATAATGGTCTCTAATATCTCCTCTGTGTAAGTGTTGTCACCTACAGCATTGTACACATGTTCAAGAAGAGGAGTGACTGTATGCTATAATATCTGATAGAATACTTTTGAAAAATCTTTGGTGCTGGCTGCCTCCACCTCTTTAAGTCCTGTAAGGAACTGGAGATCGCCATATTTGAGAAAGGTTCATTCAAAAGACACATTTTGTCCTTAGATATTGTTGGTATAATACTACTGCTGTTTTAGATAAAGGCCCTGTTTTTATTTTCTTTCAATTTGATCTTAAAGTGTAAATTCAGACATTTGCCTATTATCATCAGTTAAAAGAAACAAATTAGCTAAATCTATCTGTTCCATCTTATTTGCTTCAGATACAAAGATATTTTAAATTAACTTCCAGGTAGAGTGTAAATTATAATTTGGTTTATCCTTCATGACCAGAAACACCGGGGAATGATCTGATCTACTTATATTGCCTATTTAGTATGCATGCAGGTTAGAATTAAAAAGAATAATCTCTCTCACCTAGATTCCGAGTTCTTCAAACATTGTGCAGGTTGTTCTTCAATGAGCAAGATGATACCAGTATCAGTATTATTTTTATTTTTCAAACTTTTTTTCTATCCAGATCAAAATCAGCAATGCAGTTCAGGTCTCCCCTGATTACTAGTAAAACCTAACCAATATGGTCTGAAGGAGCATATAGGTTTTCTAAAGTATATGTGATATCGTAATTGTTTCATATCCATGTGACATATCTCCCATAGTGGTCAGTTACTTGGTGAATATATTCAAAACTTCCGAGATAATTATAGCAACACCTTCGGCTTTTTTTTTTCAAAGATAAAAACATAGAAACATAGAATGTGTCGGCAGATAAGAACCATTCGGTCCATCTAGTCTGCCCAATTTTTTTTTGGGGAGTACTTTTATTAGTCCCCCGTTCCCGGTCTTATAGCTAGGATAGCCTTGTGTCTATCCCACGCATGCTTAAAATCCTTGACTGTGTTTACCTCTACCACTTCTGCTGGAAGGCTATTCCATACATCCACTACCCTCTCAGTAAAGTAATACTTCCTGATATTACTTTTAAATCGTTGCCCCTCTAATTTATGTCCTCTAGTTGTGGTAGTTTTTCTTCTTTTAAATATACTCTCTTCCTCTACTGTGTTGATTCCCTTTATGTATTTAAATTCCCTTTATGTATTTAAAGATGATTTATAAATATCTCAATATATGTTTCCTGAGTAAATGCAATATCTATATGTTGTTTATATATAGTTTGTTTAAAAGATCATGTAGAAAAGATCTCTTATGAATCTCTTATCCCTGTGAATATATTGTGACAAATTTAAGGGGCATCTATCCCCAATCTCCCCAACTTGTGTTTTGACTCCCTTACCAAATAACCACCCAACATACAAAACCCATACATAACATCAGATACTTTCAACTTATTTACATGTGAAAGGGATCCATTATAGTTCATCATGTGTAATTAAAATCCTAATACACAAAGTACAAGATTAGGGACCTGTGGAGTAGGGCCAAAAAAAGAAAGAAAGAAGACAGGAAATAGAAGGAGGAAGTAAAAAAGAAAAAATAGGATGTTTATCCTAACATGCCATTTATCTAATAGCATGCCCCTACATTGCAATATTTATCAGTAATGAATCTAACTATGCTTATAAGATCAGCATCATTAATGAATTTATAGCACTTTGAACAAGAAGAACTGTACGTTTTAAGTGAAAATGATCCCTTCTAACTACTCTCTTCTTAACTATTCCCTATTATGCAAAAGTATGCATAATATCAAAAGGGAATTATATAGTAGAACCCCATATATTTATCAATTTGAATTGTTTTATAAACTAATAAAGCAAAAAAGGCATTCAAAATATTTTACCCCATAATTAAATATTTATAATTTATGCTTACAAGATCCATCAAAGAAATTTACGTTGTGCCGTTTTCTAAATAACTTTACTACTATGTATTGTGAAGTATTAAGCCCCATATACCTGTTCTCCCTAATTATCATTAAAATGAAATATAGAGATATTGTAGCGCACGTGTTTCAGGTGGCATGGGACCCTGAGAACGCAAGTTGAAGAGCTACGGTGCAGGGGTGGAGACAGGGCCTTGTGCTTGGTAACTGCACTTGTCCGGTAGCTTGAGGCTCCTGATTTATGCAGCCACATACAGGGGCCCTGTGGAGGCAGCTGCTGCAAAAAAGCACTGCAGACATAATGGAGCAGGCGTATATAATAACTTGACAGAAAAGTAGGATAGTGCAGGCTAGAGCAGAATAAACCTAGAGAGAGACCAAGCAGAGCAAAAGCAGAAAAGCAACTAAGGAAGAACAGAACTGAACACAGAGTACATACTCAAGTAAAACAGAGGAAAAACAAAACTAAGGATAAACAATAGTCATAGAGATACAGATAATGTCATGGATATTCTTCAGGGCACAGATAAGGGGCTTTTATATAGAACTTAAATTAATAGGCACATATATAACTAAGACTACATATGGAGGACAGGGCCAGGGAACACAATAGAACATTCAAAGGAACAAATAGATATTCAGGAACTAGCCTAACACTAGATATGGTAAATGGTAGGGGTTTGGTTACTTATGGCCATAAGATTAAGATTGCCAACCATGTCAAGGTACTCCACAATTAGGCAAGACCCTAAGTAATATTAAAAGAAAGAAAAACATAAGTTTAAAGACTTATATAGCACAGAATTGCAGGGATTACCTGTAACAGTTGAGACTGGAAGGCTGCTGGATTCACAAACTGGAAACTAAACCACTGAACAGAAGAGGGTGAGATTTATATAGAAGCAAACTAACAAGGTAGAGGGAAGCAGAGAAAACCCGATGAAAGGGTTAAATTGATGTTGAGAAATTCCTCTGCTTGACCAAGTGCAAGAAAAGGTCACAGTCCCTGAGGAGGTAACATCATGGTGTTAGCTGTTTATGTAAGAATGTCTTAGATTGCAATAAGAGAAACTAAATATGTTAAAACTAAAATATTAGTGGCAGTATGAGTGCATATTGTTCACACACCCTTGTGTAACCGCCCCCTCATGTACTTTATGCTATGTTCTGCATAATTTATAACCAATCATGTGTGTATAAATATCAATGTGTAATAAACTACACTCAGAGCTGAGGATAAAGAAACACGTGCCTTGTGTATTTGTTTTCCGCCTTCACAACTCTCCAGATATCTGCAAACCTGCCACACATCTAGTACCTTAGAAGTTATTGATTAAGAGCAGAGACCGGCCGGTTCCTTTCAATTTGGTGTTAAAAGTGGGATTCGGACATACAGGGTGAGTACAAGTTAAACATGGTTGTTTTTTATACTTCTGTGTCCATGCTCCCCTGTCTCTCCGAATCCTGTACCTAAAATTTTAGTATTTTAAGTAAGCGCTGGGTTGTTGTTAAACACTTGTCACTGGGACAAGATAATATTGTGTTTATGGTACACAATTTAAAATAGTCTATTTATCTAAGGTACTTGTCAATGGGACAAGAAAATATTGTGTATCTGGGACACAAATAATAGATATAGATATTAAGATTTCACTGGGAAATCGCTGAAGTGCGTGACACTGGGTCACGGCACAGTTTAACAAAACCTATTCAGAGATATATATGTATATATGTACATAAATATATACAAGTAATTATTAGCAAGTGTTGCTTTCTAGGAAACTGTCGTTGGTGTGTCAAAGGTTATTTCTACATAAGTTAAAGTATAAGATATGAATTGCATTTTTAATTGACAAAATTATTGAAAAATCATTTAAAGTAAAAGATAAGAATTGCATGCTAAGTGTCAAAGTTATTGGTAAATCACTTAAAGTATAAGATAATAATTGTATATTAAGTTGTGTGAACTGCATAAAATTATCTGTTCATAATGGAACAAAAGTTAAGTGATTTAGCAACTACAAGTTTTATATCAGGCAAAAGGAATGATGTCCCTTTGTATGACAATACAAAAGTAGAATCCCCATTATTACACACAAATTTATGTGACCGCAGTATGTAGTTCAGGTATAATAATGTTATAATAATTAAAGATGGAAAACCTAAAGGGAGAGAAAATTAACAAGGGTAAATCTAAATACCCTAAGAGATCTGTCCCACAGAAAGCTAAGATAGAGCCGCTGTATCCAGCACTCCCTGTTTGCTCAGAGCCCCCACAGAACAGCATGGAATGCACATTGTCAGATAAGGAATTAACTGTTGTGTCTGTGGCCATAAGGTATGTTTGATTTGTCTCCCTGCAGTACACAGTGTTTTAAGGGTATAGAAGATATTTTATGTATAAAGTATAAGAGTATTATAACATTGCATTGTTATAACGAAAGCAAAGGTCCGGTCCCTGTGACTTGAAGAGCAAAGGAAATCCCTCGTGTTGCTAAGGTGCCTTGATGCTGTCCCGGCGCTTCCGTCGGGCAAACAACAGTAGAAGAAGAAAACGGAGTTTGAAGGTAAATAGCCAAGGCTCCAAAGGAACAAAAAATGATCAGACACGGGATATGCTGCAAAACATTGTTTACTGAAACATAAAGCAGCTTAGGCAATGCAGTGCTCCTACCCGGTGAGAAAAGTGACAAGCCTTGTCACATTGCATTGTTAAACAGAATTATAAGTGTTAAGTATTTCTAGTGTTGCTGGGATACATATATAAGATAGAAGACAACTGTTGTGGGAACTGAATTTGTGTATCTGGGAGGATACAGATCCTTCTGTAAAACATATTAAAAATTAGAGTCTCATGTCTGTAACTCCCAAGTACACTGTATCTTGGTGTTTTGGATATGTTAGCTGTGCAAGTTGATAAGACCATAGAAGCTGTGGCATATTATGTTTAATGTAGTCATTAGGAGAATTGTCGTTGTTGCTGAAATATTTGCATAGGTAATTTTTGCAACTGCTATTCTTTAAGATATAATTGTATCTTTATAAGTGATGTCTGCGCAAATGGGCAATAGTGTTAGAGTAAAAGTCTCTAATATTTTACCACAAGAGTAGAGACATGTCCTAGTTTTGTGTCAACAGCCCCAAAGCAGCAGTCGTGTTTTATAGAGATGTAACAAAAGGAAGTGTTTTATATTTAGTGGAGTACAGAGGATGTATCTCATGGATCACTCAAACGAGCGCTCAATAAAAATAGGCACGTTATGCCGCTAGTATAATTTTTTAGTGATTTGTGAGTGACGGTCTTCTGAGCTATATTCATCAGTGTGATGAGAAGTTTTATAGTAAATGAGTTCTATCAGAAAATTAACAATAGTTACTGTAGTTGTGTTATTTTGGGTAAGCAGAGTTGCTTTACTTTGGCATAGTCAGTAATTTTATTAGTGGTATGCATAGTTTTAGAATTAATTTGCTACTGCGCTTGCGTAACTTTATCTTTAAGTAAGAAAAATAAAAATATTTGTGTGTAAAACAGTAAGTGTCATATATTACTCAAGGTCTCTCTTGGACATCATGTTATATATTCGTGATCAATCCAGTGGATAGTATAACAGCTGTAAAATTTCATAAATGCCATTATTTGATATTTATTAAGGTTTATTTTGATTCAATCTACATATTCAGAGGTATTATGTAAAATTATGAGGGTAAAAATAAATCTAATACTTGTTTAAAGACTCTAAACATTTAACAGGTTTTTAATGTTACCTATTAGAAATGTTTATTGTTTGTTTATTGTTTGTCTCTTGACAAGTATATAATTTTATGTAGGTTGGAAGGACTTTTGTATTTGAATTTTTAGTGTATGTTGAAGATGGGTTTTGATTTTTCCCTATTTTTAATTTTAAGATATTTGTAGGTACAGATGTGCTTTAGATTTAAGTAGAATTTCGGAGTTTGTATCAGAGAAAGACTTGAGTAACGTTTATTTGTACTATGTTTAGGAGTGAATTTTGTGTTTAAAGATAAGCTGTTAAAGGCTTTGTGGGCCATGGAATTTTTAGTTGCTGGAGTGAGATGGTTTTTGTATTTTGTAAAATGTCAGAGGTCATGTTGCACATACTTAGAAAGTATGACAGTTTGGATTTAAAAGTGAATATTAATTTGAAAAGGAAGACATAAGTAATAAAGTGTATGGTATATAGCAATAAGAGGTAGAACTTTTGGTTTATACTGAAAAGTATTGATCAGTGTTTTTAAATAAACTCCCTGCCCATCCAATATAATCTTTGGTAACTTGCATATACTGTAATTGTTTTTATCTTTGTGGTGTGACCAGATTTATTTTTACAGTGATACAGCGCTACTTACATTGTTGGTGATATATGAATATAATTTTCAAACTATAGGGAATGTCAGATTACCAGCTGGAGAGCAATACATATTTAAATAAATACAGAGCTAGCATATTTATATACAGTAAATATACATACACACACACACACACACACACACATGTGATGCTAAAAATTAGACATTTGCATTCGTTTTCGGACGAATGCATTTTCGTCCGAAAATAGCATTTTCGTCCATTCGTCCGAAAAACGAAGAACGAAAATGCTAAGCTAAAGAAAGCCGAATGAACGAATGGTTAATAAACGAAAATCATTCGTTCATTCGTTCATTCGTAGTACTATTGCATTCTATAAGCCGAAATAGAGTCGGTTTATAGAATACAATAGCATTTCACTACACGGAGACAAAGTCTCCATTCATAATTATGAATGGAGACTCTGTCTCCGTGTAGTGAAATGCCTACAGCCTATAAACTGAACGTTCAGTTTATAGGCTGTCGGCTGATGGAGACTCTGTCTCCGTATAGTTAAATGCCCACAGCCTATAAACCGAACGTTCGGTTTATAGGCTGTCGGCATTTGACTACACGGAGACAAAGTCTCCATTCATAATTTTATCCGTGTCTCCGTGTAGTGAAATGCCGACAGCCTATAAACTGAACGTTCAGTTTATAGGCTGTCGGCTTATGTAATACATGTAATCCTATGGCTATTCTATAAACCGAACGTGTCATGTGTTTTTGGATCATCAGGTTATGCCATTATGTAACATTATGTAACATATTTAGATAGTTACGGCAGGCCTTCCATATTTAAGAGAGAGATACTTTGATTTTTTTTTTTAGATTTTTTTAGAGAAAAACCAAGGTCTGCTCAGTCGTCAGAGGTCTAAACCTAATCTCAAAGGCTATTAAAGTTAAAGTTAGATGTCAGTATTGTCCTGAGGCAGTCCGGTAAAACAGGAAATCCATAGTTGGTTAGTAAAGCTTAAATATGGATGTGAAGATTTTTTCAATATGTTGTTTTAATTTATCAAGACCATTCCAATTTTATCCAACAGTATTTAAATAAAATAAGAGATGTGGACACAAATATCAAGTAGGCCTCAGGTTTTGACTGGACATTCGAAATATGCTCGTGGTTAGGAGTTATGGGAAGGAAGATAGTTAAGTGTTTTGTTTTAATAATAGCAATAATAGGTGTTTTTTTATATAATTGTGAGGTGTACTAAATGCATTATTGCTAAAGCTGTTAAACCAGCTCCAAAACTCCAATACCACACGTATTATTACATTACCTATGCTAGAGTTTCTCAACAACAATATTAAGATTGTTCAGCAAGTGAACAAAAGAGTGGAACTGAAAGGGTTAAATTGATGTTGAGAAGTTCCTCTGCTTGACCAAGTGCAAGAAAAGGTCACAGTCCCTGAGGAGGTCAGATAAGACATCATGGTGTTAGCTGTTTATGTAAGAATGTCTTAGATTGCAATAAGAGGAACTAAATATGTAAGCAAGTTTCTACTATTTTCTGTTTGAGTGACTATATTGAATTTTATTTAATGTTTTCTGCTTAGTGGCAATATGAGTGCATATTGTTCTCACACCCCTGTGTAACCGCCCCCTCATGTACTTTATGCTATGTTCTGCATAATTTATAACCAATCAATATACAGGACAACACCTAAATGTGTGTATAAATATCAATGTGTAATAAACTACACTCAGAGCTGAGGATAAAGAAACACGTGCCTTGTGTATTTGTTTTCCGCCTTCACAGCTCTCCAGATATCTGCAAACCTGCCACACATCTAGGACCGTAGCAGTAATTGATTAAGAGCAGAGACCGGCCGGTTCCTTTCACCTGAAATGGAACATATAGACAGGCAGAACGGAAAATCAGGAATGGATCAGAACATAGAACAAGGGGAACATGGAAACAGGGCAAAAATACAAGCACAAATGAATGAGCATAACTAATAAATGAGAAAGCAAAACAAAAAGGATACTAAAATGACTAGACACTGCCTGCATGAGCCTACACATGGGTGAATGGGTGCCAGATATGAGCATAATATCAATAATATATCAATAAGAAGGGAAAAAACTATTGGCAAATGTTATTATTGATTATTGATTATTACCTCTCAATACCTCTCTACAAACATTATCTTTTTATTTAATTGTGTGACAAAACTTTATAAAATTCAAGCCTTATCAATTCCATCCACATATTCAAGGGGCCAAGGGGCTTATGTTTAAGGTAAAACCTCCTAATGTCAGCATCTGATGAAGACAACGATGTTATACCGGGAAACAATCCAGCTGTGTTGGTATCAAAGTCACCCTCACCAGAGTGACTTCCAACTACCTGTGCTGATTGCAATATGTCAGGTAGAGGAATTGTCACAGGAGCAGCAGTAAGCATGTAAGCATGCAGCATGTTCAATTTAGCATACATGTATTGCAAAATACAACTGACTACACAACTGTTTCTGCTTCTCCACAAACTTGGCATGGAACATTTCTTGGTTGTTCACCATTATGGTCAACTGCTGGTAGATCAACGCAATGCTGGTTTCCAACACCCAGGCCATGGACAGCACATCAGGAGCCAGCAGTTGGTGGGAGGAAACTGGTATGGTGGTGGAGATAAGACTGTTGGAGATGATGAAAAAAAATGTAGTGTTAATGAATGTTGAGTGCATATAGCTGGGAGCATAACATTTCATATCAACATTTTCACTGGGATTTATTCATGAAAAAGGGAACTGCATGTAATGGATAAGGAAATTTCCACATTAAGGCCATAGTAGCCAAATTATAATCATTCTGAAAAGCTCCTCATAATGAGAATGCTTCCATTCACAATTCCATTCAATTTCCTCTGTCATGAATCTGTTGTACATGTTTCTACCGGTGTTATGCAAAGACAAGCACATGTATTGAAAGGTTTGACTTACCACAGACAAGTGAAGATAGTCACTGGCACCAAGGGCAACTTGACCATCTAGTCTGAGGAGGAACTGGAAGATCGGGTTCATGGGGAATAGGGCCTTGTCATTAGATGATTCTGGAGTAGAGCGGTCACAGCACCAGATGCTATGAGAGAACAGTGTTAATACATATCAACTGACATACATAACATATCAATGGATGTTCAATACTTACGACCAGACAAGTTAATAAGAACTGCTTCATGGAGGCATCAGCCAAATTCTACAAGGACTTGCACAGAAGGCAATAGCAGCTTCAATCTTTTGAAATATGGGCTGCATATCTTCATTCCACTGTCTCCCTCATTTGTACAAAAATATAAGCAATAAAATAAATAAAACTGTACTCTTTAACACCTTCGCGACAAAGGACTTGCCAGGCACGTCCTGGGAGAAACTCCCTTAACGACAAAGGACGTGCCTGGCACGTCCTGCAGTGAATCAAGCGGTTTTCGTGATCAACGATCGCGAAAACCGCTTTAACAGTGCTGGTCTATTGCCTCGATGTCGAGGCAATAGCCAGCACCGAAATTTCTGTTTTGGAGCACCCACGATCGCCCCACGGAGTGATCGTGGGGAGCATGCTGCTCCGTCAATATGGCTAAGCCCTCTGCCGGTCTGAGCTTCGGAAGTGAAAGTAACTTCACTTCCGTCGCTCTGAATATGCTACTTGACTGCCCCTAGTGGTATTTAAGTAGCATTGCAATGGAAAATATATAAAATACATATTTAATTAATTAAAAACAGGTTATATAGATAGATTAGCCTATAGGGTTAAAATTAAATTATTTTTAGCATAAGGGATAGGGTTAAAATTAAAATTAAAAAATCTTAAGGGATATAATAAGGATTAAAGTTGGGGTTAAATTAAGTGTTAGGGTTAAATTTGGGGTTCGGGTTGGGGTCAAAGGGTCAATATAGGAAAAAAACACTATTTTTGGTTTTTGCCCCATAACTCGCAAAAAAATACAGAAAAATACGGAAACATGCATATTTTTGAACTCGGGACAACATTTAGAAACTATTTAGATGGGGTCTTTTTTAATGATTTTATTTGTGTAAATTATATTTTAGGTCAAAGTTAGAAAAAGTGGGTTTTTTTAAATTTTTCATCATATTTTATGATTGTTTTTGTAGTAAATTATTAGATATGATGAACATAATGGTATCTAATGAAAACCCTTCATATGACAATAAAAACAACATATAATTTGTGTGGGTACTGTATGTGAGAAGGAAAAAAAATTACAGCTAAACACAAACACCCTAGAAATGTCAAAACAGCCATTGTCACCAAGGGAAAGTCAAGGTGAAAATGTCTTGTCACTAAGGGGTTAAGCACAAAACATCTTTAAGAAATATTTTTATTGCAAAATAAACTGGATAAACAAATCTAGTTTCAGCACTCTTTGTAATACCTTCCATTATCAATTTAAAATGGCAGATGTTACACAAACAGATTTCCGGATAATGTATTACACATAATGAAACTTTTCAATAAGAACCAAATCAAATTGAATCAGGTATGTGCCTGACTATTTAACATTCTCTGTTATTTATGCTATGCACATTATACATAAATGCTTGCATGGAAGTTTCCTTTCGTTTTGCTTATGTGATACGCTTTATTAGAAGTATGCAGTTAAACATGAAAAAATTCCACAATCATTTTATGTTAAGTGTATTTTTGCTAGATCATAAATCCAGGGGTGTATTTAGGTTTTGTGCTGCACTAGGCAAAACTGTATTCGGGCACCCACCATACTTCCCCCTGATAAATGTTTCTATTTATCCACCTTTTTTAATTTTAATTCTACCATGCTGAAAAGGTGGATAAATAAAAAAAAATCCATAGGCTATAAACAATGCACACACAGGACTTACCTCAGCCAACACCCACTTTGCATTCACAGGGCATGCCCAAACACCAACACTGCATACCCAGCACTTACCCCAGGCCCCACACTACACACTCAGGACATGCCCCAGCACCCACATCAAGGAATGACATGCCCTGTTACAAACATTGACATCCAGGAAATTCCCAGGACACCACACCCCCCCATCACACACATTGCACACCCAGGACATGCCTAATTACCCACATTATACACACAGGACTTACCCATACACCTATCACCCACATTGCACACACAGGACATGCCCCATAACCCACATTGCACACACAGGACATGCCAAATGACCCCTATTGCACACATAGGACATGCCAAATTACCCATATTGCACACCCTGAACATGACCCATTATCCCTATTGACACACAGGGCTTACCCACACCTCCCATCACAGACATTGCATAACCACAACATGCCCAAATACCCAAATTACACACGCATCATGCCCCATTACCCACATTGCACACCCACCATGCCCCATTGCCCACATTGAATACCCTTGACTTAACCCAGTTACCTCCATGGAGTATAGTAGGAGGCAGCATGGAGTCTGAGCGCTGCAAAGAAGGAAGATGGAGCAATGTTTGGGCTAATATGATCTATTGCACATTCTGAATTAACATTATTTAATATTTAAACCATTACATGTTGAGTTTTCCTTATTTGAAATGGTTGGGACCAGAAGGGTTACCAATTTTGGATATTTTCAGATTTTGGAAAATTTGTATTTACATTAAATATTTGGGGAATGGGACCAAGTCTAAACACAACATTCATTTATATGTTGAATTAAAAATATATATATCAACCATTAATTCCAATCTTAAGAGTACTAATACAATTAATTTGGTGAAAACTAGCTGTAACAAAATTCCAAATTTGAATGGGTGTCCACAAGCTTTAGCTAATTTTCAATCCAAATACATATATTTGACACTAAGCCTATTTCTGTCTATGTGTAGAGAAACCATTTGTGCAGAACTGTATCAAATGCTTTAGCAACGTCTAAATAAATTATTGCCACATCAGGATCAATACTTTTACTAACCTCTTCATAAAGGATTCTTACTAATATTCTGATTCAAGATGTATGCAACCCTTCAAATTATCTCCCCACTACAGATGTTAATCTCACTGGCCTATAATTGCCTGAGTAAGATTTTGATCCCTTTTTTAAAATGGGCACCATATTCACCTTACTCTAATCTATTGGCACTATAGCTGAACTGATGGAATCCCTCAAGATAAAAAAGAATTATCTGGTCAGAATTATACTGAGCTCTTTAAGAACCTGTGGGTGTATACCATCCGGCCTAAGGGACTTTTCAACCTTAATTACTTAAGCAATTTTTTCTGTGTCATTTTAAATTATTTTGAATACCAGTTTTTTTTTCCTCTGTCCTCACATACCAAATTTCCTAGTAACAAAGGACCAATACTTTCTGCATTCAGTTTTTTTTCCATTTACATACTTAAAAATTTGGGGGATTAGTTTTAACCCCTTCATGACGGATGTTGGAATCTTGTGCGCTAATGACCGTGGCTGTTTTAACACTTCTGTGGTGTTTGTGTTTAGCTGTAATTTTATTCTTTGTCATTTGCTCTACCAACACAAATAATTTATTGTTTTTTTCAGGACAAGAAAGGTTTTCTTTTGATGCCATTTCTTTGATCATATTATTTATTATATTCTAAAAAAAAATAGTAAAATATTGTGGTACATGTGAAAAACAACACTTTTCCTGACTTTTATTTGTAAAATATATTTACTAATCTACAAATTTTTCTAAATTAGCGTTAATGACACCAATATCTGTCATGAATCCCTGAACCACACCCTACATGTACACATTTTTTTTAAAGTAGACATCCCAGGGTATTCAACTTGCGGTATTTTTGACACTTTTCATGCATTCATTTTACCACCAATCTTTGACTAGTTTTGGCATAGTAATATTTTGTGTGATTTTTCCACACACTTTGTACTTTAGGTATGAATTTAAAGGGATTGTTTAGTTTTGCCAAACAACACCCCAATATATGTTCAGCAACTTCCCCTGAGCATAGCGGTACCCCACATGTATAGGTTTGCTATTGTTATGTGGTTTTATGTAATGCTGGCAGGCATTTCCTTGAAATATAAAGCAACCCTTATTGCCTAAGACGTGACAAATAGTACAATGATCCGTACAATCTAAATAAATGAAAAAATAATATTTATAAAAAATCAGTGCAAATGTGAACAAAAATGAAAGGTATATGTATACTTAATGCATAGAAGTACTCCTGGTATGAAATACACCTGTAT
This sequence comes from Pelodytes ibericus, assembly GCA_036172795.1. Lineage (NCBI taxonomy): Eukaryota > Metazoa > Chordata > Amphibia > Anura > Pelodytidae > Pelodytes > Pelodytes ibericus. The sequence continues at coordinate 126,176,156 of CM069858.1, read as the reverse complement.
AAATAAAATACACACAAATAGTGCAATATGTACTGGAAGGTAAAATAAAACAGACAATTTCTGCAGGAAAAGAACTCCAAATGTAGCTCCTAATAACCTAGGAGCATTGAATCAGCATGTGAAGTGGTATACTTGCCCCCCTTGTAAGGATCACCTTCTCCAATCTTGTAGTATGGAAACCAAATCTTGATCCAGGCGGGGTACAAATAATGTATTCACTTTTAGAGATTCAAAATTTAAAAAACAATAACAATTTTGTGGAGTCAGTACACAATAATAAAATCCATATGAAACGCCAAGTTCTTTTAGACAGATAGCACCTGGTGCGCCTCGGGGCTGGTCTGGACTTCTGGGTATGATAAAACAAAACTCGGCTGGTATGGTGGCTCAACAGAATCAATTATTCACCCAATGCGTTTCATCCGAAACGGGACTTCCTCAGGGGGGATGTAGAAATCCGAAATAGTCCTTCTTTATAAACTCTTCTTTTATTCGTATGTAATTCGTTTAAAAGCTTATCCGAAATACGCATCATACAACGAAAAAGTCGATATAGACGGCTCTAATTCGGTAAATGAATGGTTTCGGATATACAGTCAGTGTGAATCAAAATCGAATTTAGTAAACACGAAAGAGAAACAACAAATGGTTCCCTTAAAGGGCCAGGCACCTTTTCATATAAAAAGACATGGATAAATATAAAACTATATAAAAAACATCAGAATACATAAAAAATGTAAAAACCTTGACATAGAAACATTCCTAATTATACAATGGAGACAAAATATATATATATATAAAAAAATATATAAGATGCTAAAACTTTATTATACTATAATATCTAAAAAATACATTCTTTGACCTCTAATTGGCTAATAGATGGGAAACACAAAGAAAAGTGTTGCAAAAGGGGGGGGGGGGTAAAGCTGCCAAAGAGATGTATATATGTGTAAAAAAACATGCCAACTGCATAAAAAAATAAATTTAAAGAAATGCTTTCAATTCAAAATCCAAGTTTATCCCCTTGGGGTTTATGGTTTTTAAATTATATATCCAGAATGACTCTCTCTGGAGAAGTCTTCTAGATCTATAACCTATTTTCCAAGTTGTGGGAATAGCTCGTATTCCCCTACATTTGATATTCTCCATGTTTCCTCTAAGGCAATTATGGCAATGATTGGGTAGGCTATATTTGAACCTATCACACTCTTTATTCATCAGTCTAAGATGTTCTAGAATGCTTACTTTTAGCAGTCTTTTTGTTTGCCCTATATATTGAGCACCGCAGCCACATTCTACCAAGTATACCACAAATGTTGTGTTGCAATTGATGAAACTTCTGACTTTATGTACTTTGCCCATACTGGTAGATCTAAATTCTGTCCTTTTTCTGACCTGATGGGTGCAGGCTTTGCAATTCACACATTTAAAGAATCCATTGATTTTATTATTTATGAGCCAGCTCAACCAGTTTGTTTTGGGGACTGTTTTGATGACACTGGGTGCAAGTACTGATTTGAGATAAAGTGCTTTCTTAAAAATGACTGTTGGTCTCATTTGTACTATAGGGGCCAAGATCTCTTCTCCCCGTGGGGGGCTGCTGTGTTGAATTCCGAAATAAAAGACATACTATATTCTCTGGTTGTCTGTTTATCTTTTTTTGTTCTAGGTTTTAGGATCTCGCTTCTGTCTATTTGTTCTATTTCCTTTTCTGCTTTGTCTAATACTTTGGTTTTATAATTCTTTTGGATAAACCTGTCCTTCAAGATTTTTGTTTGTTCTCTAAACACAGTAAAAGCTGAGGTCCAGGAAATCAATGGCCTCGGTGCTCTGAGCAAAAGTGATTGTCAGATTATGATCATTGTCATTTAAATAGGTTTTAAAAGCCAGTCATTTCAATTATGATCCTTTCCAAATGAAGATAACGACATCTATATATCTTCTCCACTGACCAGGTTTGCGTTGAATGGGTTAGAGTCTCCTACATATTGGGACTCCCAAAGGCCCATGAAAAAGTTAGCATAATTCAGCGCAAACCTAGCCCCCTTGGCTGTACCGCATTTCTGCAAGAAAAAAGACCCCTCAAAATAAAAATAATGGTATTTTAAAATAAAATCTATGGATTCTTTAATGAATTTGGATTGAGTTTTATCCATCTTGTCATCTCCATTCAAAGTGTGTCTGATTGCTTCTATGCCCTTAGAATGGTCTATGGAGGTGTATAGGGCTGAGATATCTGCCGTGACTAGGATATACTACGATTTCCATGTAATTTCGCTGAGGGAATTGATGATGTCTGTGCTATCCTTGATATAGGAAGGAACGCATAGAACATATTTCTGCAGAAACGTGTCCACATAATAGGACAAATTGCAAGACATTGAGTCAATCCCCGAAATGATCGGGTGACCTGGGGGTTTTTCCACATCTTTACGGATCTTAGGAAGAAGAAAAAAATAGCGCAGAACTACCGGGTTTGGGGATGAAATGAACTCATATTCCTGTTTGTTAAGAACTCCCTGTTCTTTACCCTTATCTAGGAGGTTGTTGAGAACAGCTAGAAACTTCAAGATGGGATCGTCTTGTAACTTATGATAGGTGACATCATCACCAAGGAGCCTATTGGCCTCTTTAAGGTACCCTTCTCTGCTCATTATCACCACTCATTTTTTCATTTATTTAAATTGCACGGATCATTGTACTATTTGTCACATGTTTGCCACAATAAGGGTTGCTTTATACATATTACCATTCAAGTGTCTATGCAATGTGCGCCGGACTTGGCCCTCTTTTTGTTTCACGTATTTCACGCAGTTTTGAAGCTGTCTGTTTGTTTTTTAAGTCTTAATAAGTAAATAAATGCTGCCAATTCAGGAGACAGATTGACAAAAATCAGCATTTTCACCTAACATGTTTTATCCTCCAATTAGGACTTAGTCATAGGACCTGACAATCCAGAAGACAGATTGTGGAAAAAAACTGTTTTTTAACCTAATGCGTTTCATCCTCCAATTAGGATTTAGTCATAGGACCTACAACAAGTCCTAATTGGAGGACAAAATGAGTTAAGTTAAAATGCTGTTTTCTGACAATCTGTCCCATGAATTGCCAGCATGTATTCACTTATTTATGTACTAAACAGTAAAGAAGAATTTTGATTTAATACACGGGTCTAGCCTAGTGGTGCCTCCAGAGCTCATTACAGCAACCAAAGCCGGGCTTTTATAATTGAGAGCTCCCAGAAGGAGCTTTCACTAGGACTCTACCACTGCAGTTGAAATAACTTGACACAAATTATAGTTAAAAAGGACAGCCCATAATTATCAAGCAGAAATACAGCTTCAAAGACTGCATTCAAAGCTAACAATCATTATATAAAATGACTAGATGTGAGCCAAACAGTGTCTAACTAGCTTAGTTAGTAATGTGTACATTCAGGTTACATTCATAAATTGGTATATTGCAAGAATGTGCAACGTGATAATATTAACTGGCTTCTATGTACAATTTTCCACTGTCAGCAGAATCAATGTAGTGGAAAGTATTGTACAATGCAAAGTCATATTTTTTAAATTAAAACTGAAATCCCTTTAATTTGAAAGCACTTACTCTTTTATCATCCTTATTTTGAATCAGTTTTATTTTTTGGTTGCTTGAAAAACACTATTACTTGATTAAGACAGAAAGATCTTGCTTAACTGCATAATTAAACCACAATAGTGTTCATGGGATACTTTAATATGATAAGAAATACTTTATTTAAGTTCATGTATGTTAATTGTCTATATTAAGATTGTAAACCATTATATTGATCAAACAAACAATTATACACAGTGTAAAATTTCACAGTCTAAATTGGATCATAATCTCTTTTAAAACAGAATTTTACAGTAATTCTATAAAAAAAAAAGATTAATTACCACAAGTGGGTTTGCAATGTTTATAAAATATTGCATTGTTAATTTTTTAAATCATTTGCATGCATTTAAATTTGTAAGTGTCAAATGCATATTTCTGAATATATAATAGCTTCCCTAGGCTGAACATTGTGATACATACTCAAGAGCATGTTTTGGCCAACCCCATTGCTAAAATGACGGCAAGGTTTTAAGAATGAACTGCAGATTATAATTCAGTGTTGAAGCTGAGCTAGAGACATATATTAACTAATTTTAGTTGGACAGAAAGCATCAGCTTACTCCAGGCAAAACAAATGGAGGATTCAGTGAGGTAGAAAACTCTTACTTTCTTATTACCAAAAGGTAATAAAAACATCATACTGTGGATCAAACAGACAATAAAAAAACTGGCATCAAGCTTGCCGCATTTCGAATCCTGTGCGTTTCTGACGGGATTCGTGCTAACTCTTAAGCAGGCTGAACAATAGTATTAGCAATCTCTATTTCAAAATAATTAAGAACATGATTAACAAATAAGGTGTGGTTGTACATGGGGGGAGGAGGAGACAATCCTAATTGATATGAGGAGGATGGAATATAGAGGTTGGATTAATCATTGGGTACCCCATATCAGATGTTTCTTACTTTGTATCAGTGAAAGTTGTTATGGTGGACTAGTCAGCATGGTATTTTCATTCATTTTTTACTGTTAGCACTGATGACAAGAGGTCATTCAAGTCATTCATTTGGATTGGGGAGCAATAGTTTTCTCTCCTTGTTAGCATGAGTGTATAATTTCACATTTCCTCCTGCCCAGCTGCATATTCATAGAATAGTGCATTTATAATGAAGTTTGGATGTACTGTTCAGTTACATATGCATGTCAGCATGAGATATACATCACTGCTGCACCTTTTATTACAATTGTCTGTACATAGTCTCACATGCATATTGCTAATACACATTGTGCATTCTTGTAAAGTTGTACTACTCAAGGCAGTGATACTATTCATGTGTATGCTACATGGTAATGTGGAGGAACACCCAGTCAATGATATAAACAGCTCAAAACTTGTAATTTCATTAAATGTGTTAAAGGGCATAGAAATATATTGTTAAATCTTGTCTGACATAAAAGTTTTGTTCTTGGATTAGAATGCTATAACAATTGTGCACCAGAATGAAAGGCTGGTTTTATTAGTATAGTGGGACTGATAGCATTGGGTAAGGATTTAGCTTTTCCTGTTATGTGAAAAAAGATTTATGCCACTTTTAAAAAAACAGGTAGTTCTTCGATGATCTCCAATTTGTTCTGAAATAAGCTAACCCACAACCATGTAACCTTTCAACAATTAGATGTCAAAAGAAGTATTTAGACTTTTACCATAACACATGTTTTTTTCTCTTTAAGGATGTCTTTTTTAAAAAAAATCATTTTGAATATTGTTTTATTATAATTTTGTTCTTAAAGGCAATTTCATAGCTGTTTACTTTATATGCAAAACCCACCAATATGATTCACTGTGTATCAACTGTACTCTAGCTGGATGCATGTGTACCCTAATTGGACATTTTAGCTATTTAAGAAACCTGTTGTAAGTGTCTTTTTGAGGTAAATGATTTAATGTCCTAGATTCAATGACCCCAGTTAGTCACACAACTGGAGTTAGCAGTAAAATAACAGGAATTTGGGATTCAATATCTGCCGCTAATGCCATTGGTGGGTGTGGTAAAATCATTGCCACACCAGTAAAATCATGTCTGCACCTGCAAAAAATGCAATACTGAAACACATTCTATGAGGTTGTTATAATATTGCACCATACCACTGATTCAATCAGGGTTGGTAAACAGTAAAAAGCAAAAATCATACATCTTTGCCCGTTAATTTACTGGCAGGTGATATATGCACATTGAAACCCTTTCAGTGCTGTTAGGAAAACCCATGGGGCTAATATTTCTTTTATGGGTTCAGCAGTTTTCCACTGGCCATTAATTTATTTAATATGGGACCACAGGCACTGAACCGAGTCTTGACCCATGTTTGCATCATTTATATTTTATGGGGTTAGGGGGCATTTCCGCAGCCTGCAGCCACTGGTACAGCTATTGTTATTTTTTGGGGGGAGGAGTAAGAGGACCGGGGTGGCTATTACATACACCCTCGGTCCACTAGCATTAAAGCTCCATTTTAATGGGAAATAACGTGTGTTTAAAAAATATTTAACATTTTCAGGATTTAATGGGCAGCATTGCATCTAGCCCATTATTGCTTGTACTTGGAAAACATTAAGGGACCATTCTGAGCTGAGCAAACAACAATACTAAAAAATTGTTTTCCCTCTCAAAATGGGCCTTTACCAGCATATTTTGGGAACTAATCAGAGTGTCACACCATCGTGTGTGACACGCTTAACATGCATGTTAGTGATGTTACCATTATGCATACCTTATTCTTCCACCTTTACACTTAATGGGATATTCAATGGGCATGTGGAGTTCTGTGCATACAACTGTACAGTCAGAATCTGTTAATGGGAGGAGCATGCTGTTTTACTGCATATTATGAAAAAATCGGTGTATATTTACTACAAATGGCATGGGAAATGGCATATACTCTTTTTGTATATTTTACTATTGTTTTTTATTTTTGAATAAATTTGAATGCTAGTTAATTTACTTGAGTCTGACTAACATTTAATAAGAGTAGATAATAATAATCAGATAATTAAACTATTATTTCTACAACAGCAAACGAGGTATTTTAGCATGAACACATTAAAGGCACAAGTAGAAAGTGAGTAAGCCCCATGAATTGTGGGATCTCCAGTTGTTAAATAAAAACAAAATCCCAGGAATTAAGGTGAAGTGGTCCATGATTAAAGTCATGTAAATATGTTTGATAATGTGAATCAATCCAATAGGCTGCCAGGGAAAGTAACATTACAAGCAAAGTCAATGAGAATCAATTAGGCGATAGATGTAATGCCAAGTCATAAGGAAGTGATCTAAGAAGACAGTCTAGGTATAGGGTTTTGCATTAAAAGTTTGACACACAATGGTGTGCCAGTGCATAGTTTCCAACATTGGCCATGTTTCCATGGACACATATTTGTTCCACATGCTGCAGACAGACCACGCAAAGTGCAGACTGGCATTACGTAGGATGGATTTATGCACTAACACAATCCAATTAATTAATCAGGGTGGAGATCTCAAAGGACCTACCGTGATTAATTAATTGGATTGTGTCTGTGTGTATATCCATCCTACAGATTGCCGGGCTGCACTTTGCATGCTCTGTCTGCAGCATGTGGAACACATATGTGTCCATGGAAACATGGCTGATGTTGGCAACTATGCCAGTGAGTATTTGCATTGAGCCATTATAAGCATTTGCTATCTTGATGCACTGCCATGTTTATGCAGTGTACATGCAGATATGAAAGCTAAATTGAGCCTACAACCGTTAATGACCACCAGAGCATGTCCCAAGATATAAGGCTAGTGAGATTGCTCAGTTGGTAAATAATGCCCTGACTATAGGTCTTGTTCAAACCTGAAGGTCACAGGTTCAAATGCCATCAAGGACTATTCAGCCCTTCTTCTTCCTTCTGAGGTTGATAAATGAGCACTAATTATTGGATAATAACAACATATATTTTTTAGCTGCCAATTTAGTTACTTCCAAGAGAATGTGCTAAAAAGCACATTGAGTCCCACAATATAAATATTAGTTATTATTCATTATATGATCATTCTGGTGTACTTTGTTGTCTGACACTCCAGAATTTTTTACACCAGTGTCTTCTATAATATAAAAATCACTTAATTTACTATTATCACATTTCAGATGACTTAATGTTCTTGCAGCGCTATAGACATTTCACATAAAATGTTTTGTAAATCGTATGTTTATGTTAATTTTACATCTGGTTTCCTTTATTACTTCTAAGTCCAATAAACATCCAGTTATATGAGCTTTTTTGTGCTTCCTTGAAACACAATGCATTGCTCAGAATTATGTTAAGCCAAAAGCTTGTCTCTGTGATATTGCAGGAAGAAGAGTTTATGCTATGTTTCCATTACACGGATCTGATCTTTGCCGAGCATTATGTAAGCACCAAATCCAGTCAACACAGCATATGTATTATTATGATGAAAATCACTTCTGGATTTATGCACCATATCTAAAATTAGTAGTCAGCCTAAAAGTGGAGTATACTAAAAATGCCAACATTAACCCATTGGGTACGAATAGGTTTTAAAATGCATTATATTGTATATATTGTGTAGCTGTCCAGCAAGTAAATTGTTTAACACTGTAACAATTTTTCTGTATCTGGGTTGTCAGGAGAACAGATGGTTGAGTAATCAGCTGTGTGTGTGAAACATGCAGTAATGTTATTTCATAAATCTACTATAAATATGATGCTCTGAGGAATATTGTTTCTCCTGAAGTAGAAAACTGTTGTGTTTTTAAAAATTAGAAACATAGAATGTGTCGCAGATAAGAACCATTCAGACCATCTAGTCCTTTATATAAAAAATTGCATTTTGAAACCTCAGAATTGGCTCATTTGGAAACAGGATGATAAAATATTCCAAGAGCTAACTAATCATATGCTGTAATTATTTAAAATACATACTCATATTTTCTATCATATTGGCAAGCTAGAGAAACTCTGCATTATTCTTGTTGGAGTATAGTAAAAATGTACATTAATCACATACGATTGCATTGTGATATAAATCAGGATCTGCTGGTTTTTATTTAACATGCTGTAAAATTAAGCATATACTACAATGAAAATGTTTCTGTTTTCTTGCACTGAATGAGAACCATAAATCTAAATCAGATTATGTAGGAAAATAAATATATTAACCTCTTATTTCTCTTTCTGCAGCTTCATAAATAACTTAGCAAAAGGAAAACATCCCCCATTATATATTATGTGTGCTCTGTTTTCATTGCATAATATTTTTAGATATTTTTTTAAACATCAAGAAATAATATTAGATTTCATCTTTACAGATAAGCAAAATATAAAAGGTTATACAGTATAGTTACAATTGGAATTCCTTATGTTTTATGATGTATATATACAAGCCACTGGTAATGAACTCCTTGGTAAGCCATTCACTGATGCAAAGAGGATGTTTTGGTAAGATTAACACAGAAAAAAACAGCATAGACTAGAGTCTGTAATGAACTTGGATATATCTATATTTAAAAATATGTAACTCAAAAGAGTTAAACAAGAATATATGAAAGTCAGATAATTTTACTAAAATAAATTTGATAACTTAAGGGTTACTTATCTCACTGGACAATTATTTTCTTTGATCAAGAGTTGTTCCCATATGTAAAAGAGAAACAATACTGAAATAACATATTGCAATATTGTTAGGTTCCTTTAAAATGGTCCCACAGAGTATCCCGCTTTTAAATTCACTGACATGTACATCAAGGCTCAGGAATATATAGTCATAGCAGGATAACATATTTCTGTTGGAGTATCAGAATCTCCCAGCTTAAAATAGCAAGGCATAGGCAATATAGACAGAGCCAAGGAGGAAAGAAGCATATGGAGAAACCAAATGTTAAAAATATACACTGTAAACATCTGCTTACATTGTCAGTAACTTGTGGTCAGTATCCATGTATATTGATAGCATAGCTAAGACAACGTGTTTCCGCATATGGATCCTCCCCTTTTGCATGATGGCGTCTAGACATGCTTCGCTAATGGACATTAGACATTGAGTGGACAGTGAGCCTGCTTCCTTCTAATCTTCCTTATTTCTGTCATCTAATTCATCCAATTAGGCTTCCATTGTTCTTGATTTACATTTTAATTGGGTGTTAAGATGTGTTTTATATCAGTAAATTTCAAATGGTGTGGATTTTTATTAAGTTTTTCTAGAAAATGAATGTTTCTTTTTGGAGTTTGTCTCCCTGCATGCCAGACACACACAACAACCAAAGAAATTTTGTTTCATTAAGAAAATGTTTAGAGAGATGTGTTTTCATGTTAGTTTTTTTTATCCACTAATACAAAATTTCAATGTGTTGTGTGGGGAAATAGCTGGCTAAAACTGTAGTCCTCCAGATGGATGTGCCAGTGATTGTTTAATTGTTTTTTTAATTATTTGGACATGCACATGATAATCAATTATCATTGGTAATGTATTTACATTATTTAGTACAGATGTATCCTTACAGTTTTGAACTTCCTCTGTAGTATTTTTTATATCAGGAGTAGGCAACCACTTGTACTCCAGAAGTTGTGGACTACATTTGCCTTGATGCTTTGCCAGTATAACGTCTGTAAGAGTATTATGGGAGATGTAGTCCACAGCATCTGGAGTACTGACGGTTCCCTACTTCTGGTCTAGATAGAACATTCTCTTGTTAGCCTGTTCCAAATATACCTCATCACTGATGACATTTCTCCTCAATCTAAAGAACTGTCACTTCTGGACATTTTTCAGCCATGGTGTGTAATTACAACGGCTATATTCAACATAGCTGTTCACATCGACTGTTTTAAAATGTGTTTTAGTTCTGAAATTACTGTTCTACATTTAATTGGTTAGATCCAAAAAATAAATTGTGACTGTAAGTAGTAGTGAGGGCTACAACCCAAGTGTTGTTTTTAAGATGGAGTAAAACCTTTGTTTCCACATCTCCCTGTCATACATACATAACACATTGTCAATTTTGTTTTTCTTTGGATTAAGCCAGATTGATGCAAATATCATATTTATCTTGATAAGATTCATAGGAAAACACCATCTATTTGCAATCTTGTTTTCACCAGACATACTGTGGCCTTATTATATTTTCTTCTGTTTAATATGATAGCTACATAAAGATCAGAAGATGTAGGCACATTTTTAATTTCTCTTATGAGAAGGATCCTTGATACAATAACTATATGATAATTATTAAAACAGATAATTATGTCTGTATGTGTATTAGATTGAGAAAGGTTTGTTGGTTTCAGTAATCTATGTATCAAGTGGTAATTCTCCAGTTTGGGATCGATATGTACAGAAATGTAACATTCCAAGTTAGTGAATAGCTCTGATCTTCAAGTTTTGTCTACATCCTCAATTTCTGCCATCCTAACTTCTAGTCTGTGTATAGCTGAAGTGAGGGCGTCATTTGTAGATGTAATTCAACATTTTTTGGTGTAACTGTAGAATGGAGTGGGCATTGAAAGTGGTTTGTGCCTGTAGTAATTCCTTTTTATATTTCCCCAAACTTTTTTCTAAGTCTGCTTTGATTTTTGTGTACAGGTTGTCAAGTGCAAAGCTCAAATTTGCTTGGGTTACATAACTTGCAGGCATGAACGTGCTCCATCTAATGTCTATTCCGATGAGGATTTAGCAGAGGAGCCAGAAGAATTAGATTGATTCACATGTGAATAAAATGAGTGTATGGGTTTAGCTTTATCTGGTTTATTAGTGTTCTTAGGTTTGTCTCCCTTGGGCTTATCTCCTTTAGAAACCATTTTTGATCTTAGGCCAGTTGGTTGTATGGCAAAATTATTACAGAATACATTTTGCTGATAATACAGCCAGGCCATGAATAAATTACATATTTGCTCAGTTTAAATCTACACAAAAAATGCAAAATCCTAGAAGGTAATGCAGAGTAAAATTAAATGTTGGTATATTATTTCACACTTTAAAAGATACCCTACTGGTATCTTTTGAAGTGTGTTTGTCTGTTTTTCATGCAGGCACATTTCATTTTACTTTGCTGTCTCTATGATTTAAGTGTTTTTATGGTGCACTTGTTTCAGTAAGGGATCCAGTACATACATTAATTGCTTCAAACATTATCTGTTTTCTGTTACTATGTAAAGTTAGTTTACTGATTTTTTGTATACACCTGTAAAGGCAATACCTAAATGGATAGCAATGCCCCATCTGACATGGAAATGGAGTAAATAAAAATTTGAGCCAGAGATATTGTACAAAATACACAAAGGTTTTTATTGACTTTTCAGTTTTCTCTGTGCATCTTCAGATAGAGATAGATCCAAGCCCAAACACACTTGAGTTTTCATTTGTCAGCCAAGGTAGGAGCCACTCAGTGAAGCAGCATCGACTTCAATGCAGAAAATATAGATATCGCGCCAGTGAGCAGTAAAATATAGCATGCAATGAGCAGTAAATGCTTCAACTTTATATAGCATGCGATGAGCAGTACATGCATAACCTTTCTATACAATGCCAATAAATAAATCAACATTCTATATCATGCCAATGAGCAGTAAATACATGAATTTTGTATACGATGCCAATAAGCAGTAAATTAACACACACTGTATAGGATTCCAATCAACAGTAAATAAATAAAATTTTGTAGATAGTGCCAGTAAGCCATATTTGCCCCAAAACAGCTTACCAGTGTAATATGTGTTCCCATCTTCTTGTGCCATTTTTGCCATCAAACAACCTCTCTGTGACATATTTGCCCCCCAGTCTCTACTTGCCACCTTAGCCCCAAAAAAGCCTGTCTGTGCCAAATATAGCCCAAACAGCCTCTCTGTGCCATGTTTGCCCTACAACATCTGTCTGTGTCATCTTTGTCACCAAACAGCCTGCTTGTGCCATTTTTTGCCACCAAACAGCTTCTCTGTGCCATCATAACAGATTAGCATACATTTTGTTGTTATATAATACCAGTATAGAAGAGCTCCTCATCTTGACTCTCTCATGTCCGCTCTTGTAGTGGTCAAAACCACGTTCCAGGTCGAACATCATCGTACTATTAGTGTCAGTTCAGTCATGGGCTTAAGATTTGAGAATTCAGTCCCAGTAATACACCCTAGTTACACCACTGATGTTTTCCAATTTCTTAGAATTAAACCCTACTAAAACTATATTTTTTTATCTTTCCTCCCTCTATTACTGATAACCTCAATAACAACTTTGTTCAGTAATCTAAAATATTAACACATTTATTACTTTATTATAGCAATAGGTAACTGACATACTTCAGCATCTACATGTGTCCTTTCCTGATTAATCCCATTATTGTACAACACACTAATAACTACCACCAAACGTAGGTTACCCTAATTATAGGAAGTGAGAACAAGAACTGAATCAACCCCTCCATGAAAGAGCATGGCACAGGACATTCTAATCACACTGAATGCAAAGACTTGTGAAACTCTAAACCAAATTGGTATAGGGTCCCTGCCCACCTCAAAATAATTTTTACCCACACATCAGATAAATGGTGAAAAGAAAACCCCTTTTTCACTCTTGTGCACAAACCAGTAGAAAAAGTCATATAAATATCTAGCACCTGTGGAATGTAGCTGTCTCTTTAATTTCAACCAAATGGAAACACCCCTAACTTCCATGAAGCACCCATATTTCCCTCTCCTACATTTCCTTTCATGTCACTTTTTTTTTATATTCCTTTCACACAGTGAGCACATCTGCAATCACCTTCATCTAGACCGCTAGAATATAAACTACAGTCCACTCAGGATACCTTTCTTATGTGTTTACCCAGGGGCTTATCATTACATGGTAAGTTGAAGTGACATATACATTTCATCTCACCAATTTAGCTATACATTATGCAGGGACAAATATGGTGAGTTTGCTTAGTGGATTTGTTTGAAATGTTCAGCTCACCGGCAACTCACTTTTTAGTGAATAGCCCCCCATTGTGTACATGGACATGTTGTAATTGTGTCTAGTCATTGCATTTTGATACCCTATTTTTATTGCATTAGTATGTGTTTATTTTGTTCCAAAATGTATTAAAAAGACTTTAAAAAATAAATAAAAAAGAGAATTTACTGTTTTTGCTGAATATCACTGCTTGCTCTGCACATAACATAACATTGGAATTTTTATTGTTTGTGGTGTCCACTAGAAGATTTTAGACTTACAGTTTTACTGCTTTTTACGGAACATATTCTAGATAATTTCCTTTGATAAAGTTATTGTTTAGCTCCCCACAGCAATCGTTATTTAGCCATGAATATTCATTATAAGATTACAATGCCAAATGATGCCATTAGTTTGTATCATTTTTCAGTTTATGTACATTGGGCAATGAACAGCAGATCATTAAATCCTGAACATGTGCATACAAAAATACTGCTTTGATCACTGGACCTTTTTCTTCAACCGAATAAGAAAAGCTTCATTAAAAAATATTCAGAGTGTAAGCTTGTTTGAGCTAAGTGGAACAGATTCACAATATTTCATACAGCAAGAAATCCAATGGTGCTATTTATATTCTTTTTTATTCCCTTCCATATGGACTATGTTTGTGATGAAAATGTAATATTATTTTTCACCAGTGACCACTATTAAACTTGAAATACTTATAAAGACATTTTATATAATTGATCAGTAAGAGATCTATTGTCATATTGCATGTCAGTTGTTAGTAATATATTGATTGCACACATTTTAGATATCTATGAATTGATATTTATAAAATACATTTTAATAATCATAATACAGTACTTTAAAAACTGTTGGTTTAATCTATTTTACAATCTTCTATAATTTTTTTTATATATAGTTAAATACAATATTTAAAAAATGTGTTTCCTATTCGATTTTCATGAGCACAGTGGGTCTATTGTATCATTTCCTCTTCCTGTGTTTGGGTCAGGAGTCAATTCCCTATAAAAACTTGCAATTCTTTATTTATTGCATAGACCCTACTTTCTAAGTATTACTTTACTGAGAAGGTAGTGGATACATGGGATAGCCTTCCAGCAGAAGTGATACAGTGAAGGAGTTCTGGTATGCATGGAATAAATGGTATTCATTTTGGGAGAACTTTGGCCATTTTAAGAATAGCTGAAGTCCTTCAGACAGTCTCTACCCCCCCCCCCCCCCGCCATAGATCTATGGGGGATAGAAGCGGCCACTTAGGTTCAGGATGTTAATACAAAAGCTGTCCAAAACAGACAAAACTTCATAAATAGAGGGTAATGAAAACAAATTGGTAGCAAAATTAACTGGGCAGCATCTTGCTGTCAGATGGGCCACAAATGGGATGTGATTAAGTGATTAATTCCTTGTAGCATAAGGGACCTTAATTGCTTATTTATTTATCAGGGGCATATTGTGCCCCTAAGTGACAGGTGTTCTGCCAGTCTGGAGCACACCTGTCACTCAGGGGCACAATGTATCTCGTGTAATTCCGGGGTTTGTGTGCTGCGCCCAGCCAGCACACAAACCCCCAGAAATACACGAGATACATCCAATGGCAGCTGCAAATTTGGCAACAGAGTCACTCATTCTGTTGCCAATTTGACCAGCACTAAAAGTATCAGAATTTTGCGACGCACACCTAGCACATATGGAGCATAAGCGCCTGTTGTATGTGTTATTTTAGGAAAGTCAAATTTGTATTGGCATTGTTATGATGAATACACACTAATCTATCTTAAAAATGTTGAAGAACAAGTAATGAAAATGCAACTTCCAAATGAATGAAATATTTTGATACTGTAGTAAATATTTTTATTTAACGTGTGCCTCATAAGTCAACTGATAGATTTGTTTCAATATGGAATGCAAATGGTAAATAAAAGTGTGTCTTAGAGTTTGCATTTCACAATATAAATGTATTAATTATAAATAAGATAAAAATCCCGAAAGAAAAAGCAGATACAATATATGTATTAATTCTCTGTGAGAATCAAAGTTGGATGACATAAACATTAATATGTAACAATAAAAGTATACGTTTCTACAATTTCACTATGTTATAAAATATGTGATATTATTTTGTTTTAAAAATATGATCTTCCCAAAAAAATAATGGACAAAAAAAACAACAATAAAAAAGGAATGTTACAACAACTGTAAAATGGGAAGCATTGGTATATTGGATGACACAGTCAGCTTCATGAAATTCATGCACCAATTTATCTTGTTGCCATAATGACTTGGTAAAGTCAAGCAAGTGACCTACAGGCATTTTGTCATCAGTTTCATAAAACAAGGGAGAAAAAGACATGTCACTGAGACTGGCAGACAGGAACTCATTTTTTTAAATTGCCTTATTCATTAGTCTTCATTTGTGTCACATATGGTTACTGCAACCAGCAAAATGTCTTTAAGAACTCAACACATAACTTGAATTACTCTTATATGTTCAGAATATTTGAATGTAATGTATTGTGTAGCTAGATGGTAAATGATGTAATACATGTATATTTCAATTGACATTTTATATACTTAGTGCTATTGTGCTAAATTACCTAATCCATAGAAGATAGAATTAAAACAAGAAAGGCTTACTAATTAATTTCCTTTACTAACACAGGTAGCAATTAATAACAAAGAGCAATTCATGGGAATCCACAAAGCATCAAGTCACAATTGTTTTGCAGCTGGCTCTGTACTTCACAGTATTTGACAGGTTCAATTTTCTCAAGATTTTGTACAGCTCTTTTACACAATAAGATTTTTGTCCTTCATTAAATATAAAATGGTTTTTACACTTTCAGCAGTATTTCTCCAAATTGTACAATGCACATTATTTGCATACTTATTTCTTTAGATACTCTACTATTTGAGAAGTATAAATTGAACAATTCATAAAAATGTGTGTTGGTTTAATCAGTAATTTGTTTTATGTTAGTTAAGTTGTGGACAGCTTCATGTTAATTTAAAGCTGTTTTATTGTGAGCTCCATTTATCAGTGTGGACATGTGCCTTCATAAAGCTCAATATAATCAGTATATCCATAATAGGTTGTTTGCAGGTTAAAATACAAATGTGCGATAACACAAAATTAATTCTTTATAACTGTCCTTTTTGAGTAGTCAATTTTGTCTCACAAGCAGTCTCCCTTGACTTGCATAGGAATCTTTGTTTACTTGGCACATACAGAAACAGGTAAGAGTGGCTAACAGCGGCATTATTCGGTAGACTTGGGCATTTGTTACTGGACAAACGAATACGCAATAAACTAATATGTAATTCGTTCATTCAGATGCTGTTTGCGTAACGTTTAACACTCACACTAATACACACAATGATATACACTCTTTCCTCTATATCCACTTTATACATGGACCCCTTGGATAATATGCGCTCGCCATTAAACACAGCTCAGGAAGGAGGCATAGATCCAAATAACTGTCTTTCTTCTTGAGAGTTGGGGAATTCAGAGAAAAATTGGTGAGATAAAAGCAGGGGATAGCTGGCGAGGGAGGCAAGAGGGCAATGGCCCCCGGCTGTCCTGTACCCTAGATAAATGGGCCGGTGCTGCTGCCTGGGCTGACCTTACATTTTTAGGCACCCTGTGTTGGCCATCCCTGTGGTGCACCCCTCCTCTCTGCACTCATGTCTATCTGTCTCCTCACCCTCCACATGCCTGTATCTTTCTTCTCACTCCATATATGTCTCTCTCCCTTCCCATGTATGTCTCTTTCTTCTTCCTTGCCATGTCTGTCTCGCTTTAATCTCCCCCATGTTATGTCTCTCTCCCTTCCCATGTATGTCTCTCCTCTCTCCATATCTGTTCTCATCCCAATAGCTGTTCTCATCCCCTCCCCCCATATATATTTCCCTCTACTTCCTTTCCTCTTATATATTTCCCTCTCCCCATATTTGTTCTCTCTTCCACCATATCTGTTCTTACCCCCTCCCCTTTTCTGTTCTCAACCCCCACCTCCCCATATCTGTTCTCTATCCCCTTCCCCATATATGCTCTCTCTTCCCCTCCCCATATCTGTTCCCTCTCCCCCTCATACCCATCTCTGTTCTCTCTCCCCCTCCCCATTTCTATTCTCCCCCTCCCCATCTCTATTCTCTGTCCCCGCTCCCTCATCTCTGTTTTCATTATGCATAAATTATGCATAATTATGCATAATTTTAAACAAAAAACTTTTTTACTGTCTTAATTAAACAATCTAGTGAAAAACAAGATATAGTGTATCATAGACAAGTAAAACCAAAAAATGTTTAGGTGATACAGTCTCTTCCAGAAGATGTGGTAAAGGTTAATACAGTGAAGGAGTTTCAGCATCATTGTGATAGGTAAAAGCTTATCCTAGATATAAGATAATGTCAGGAACTAATGAAAGTATTCTGAAATGTTTGTATTTGTTTTAAATAAAGTTAGGCAGAAATTGGGCTAGATGAGCTGAATGGTTCTTATCTGCAGATACATTTTATGTACAATATAGCAGCATATGTACACAAATATATGTAATTATACTGTGTTAAAAACATGTCAGTATAAACCAATAAGATATACAGCTCATTAATAGGCCACTGATAATTTGTGCGTTAATAGGCCACTGATAATTTTCTCATCAATATACCACTGATAATTTGCTCATTAATAGGCCACTGATAATTTGTTTATTACTCCACTTATAATTTGCTTGTTAATAGCCTACTGATAATATGCTTGTTAAAAAAACTGATAATTTGCTCATTAATAGCCACAGCCAATCCCCCCTCCTTACCCCTTCCCCAGTACTTACCTGGATGCTGCTCATCCCCGGCCATCTCTGCTGCTTGCAGGAAATACAGCCTCCAGATATGACTTGCAGTCATTTCTGGCGGCTCTAACCATAAGCTGCCAGAAATGGATGCGGACTGTGAGACAGTGACATGGGCAGCGGGGGACCACAGGGCAGCTGCTTTGGGCCCCCAAGAATTAATGCCCTGGTTTTTTTTTACTTGTTTTTTTCTTCAAAGGTCTGGGGAGCCACTATCATGGTTGCAGGGGTTGACAAGGCAGCCCCCTGGAGTGATGGGCCTAGTCGCAGCTGTGAACCCTTCAACCATGATAGTTCCACCACTGGTTCCAACCCAAATCTTTTCTATGTGTTTCCACAGAAGTGCCTGAATGATTCGATCCTATTTTATAGATAACGCACAGTATCTCTTAAAAGCTCAATTATTTATTCTTTTTTTTTCACCCGAAAAGTCAGGTATCTCATAACATAATGCTTTCCAGTTTTAAGGCATTGAGCATATTTTTAAACCAGCAAGAGGAGGAGATTTATATCGCCTCCTGGCACAGGAAGAGGTGAACTGGATTTTTTATCTGAACACTAGAAAACCAACCGAATTCAATTCCGAGTGGGATGTCGGATAATTAATATTCATGTTTTCTATTTTTTTTTTCTTTTCTTTTCTTTTTTTTTACTCTCAGACTCTGAGGCACATATTTATATTTGTTTATGTCTCTTTTCAAATGTGCTTTCAGTTCATCCTTGTGTTATTTGTTTTTATAAACGTACAAAAAGAAGAGGGACTGACCACTGAGGTTTCCTATCTATTCTTCTTACTACATGCTTCCTCAGTGGGTAGTCCGATTCAACAATTACTAAAAAAACAAAAAACAAACATAAATAATCACCAAAACACTACAAACTACAAAAATACACTAATTACGGCCACAGGAGGACGTGTACACAGGACCTACAGAACTGATTACCGAGAAAAATGATATAGTAAAGGGGGATACCACGATCTGTTTTATAATAATTAATCCAAGGGTTCCATATTTCAAAGTACATTTCCATTATTAAGTGGGAGTGAAAAAAACCCTTCTCCTACAAGCTAAATTATTGAATCTGTTTCTCTACTTCTGACCATAATACTTTCGAGTCGGTTTTCCATTTATGGGCAATTATTAATTTTATTGCTTAAAAAAAAAGAACCATTAAGGTTCTTTTATCCTTAGAGAAGGTCTCTATTCCCATATGTAGCAAGGCCAGCTCTGGGAGGGGAGGGACAGAAACATTAAGGACTCTAGAAACCTCTTCAAACACTTTTCCCTTTGTATCTCTTAACTCTTCACACTCCCACCAGATATGTCTGGGGTTACCTTGAGCTTTACCACATCTCCAGCAGATTGGGGGGTCGAGGGATCAAACTTGTTAATTACATAAGGGGCTAAATGCCACCTGAACATAACCTTGAATTGGAGCTCTTGTAAGTTCAAACAGTGGGATATTTCTTTTACCATGCTCCATGTCTTACTCCATAGGTCCCATTCCCATTCCTGTTCCAACTCATCCTCCCATTTACTCCATGCTCTGGGGAAGTTAACGTAATGTTGATTTTCTAATAACCAGGACCGACTACCCGTTGAGCTCTTGTTATGTTTATTCTCAAATAGTTTTTCTATTTGAATTATCTCTTCAAATTTTCCATTGTGGACAGATTTTTTGAGAAAAAGCATGATTCTGTAAAGGTTAAAGGATTCTGATTCTGGAATATTAAATGCTTGCTTTAATTGTGCCATATTTTTAACATCTTTCCCGTAAAAAAAAATCACCTATTCGTATATTATTCCGTAGTGGCCATTTAGAGAGGTTCAGCTTAAGTATTAAGGTATTAAGTCCGCTAGGATCTCCTCACGAAAAGGGCAAATCAACTTCTTTTGCAAACCTATTTTTTTCTTAAAGGATAGCCATATCTTTAAGATCTTCCCAGTGATACTGCTCTTAGTTTCCTTAATATATTCTTTAGACTTATGTTCAGTGGTCCATAATAAATGTTTCAGATTTTTAACTGTCAATTCCTGTTCTATTATGTACCAATATTCTTTCTGTGAGAGAGGATGTTGAGTCATGTGTATATGGTTCAACATGCTGGCTTGCGCATAACTTGACATCCGGGGAAAGCCCACACCTCCTTTATGTTTATGTCTATACAGAATATTTAATTCTATTCTTGTTTTTTTCTGTCCCCAAATACACGATAGAACTGTCTTTTGAAATTGAGTACACCAGTTTGTGGGGATTGGGATAGGTATCATCCGTAGGAAAAAAACATTTTGGTAGAACATATGCCCTTATTAAGTTCATCCTCTCCATCCAGGAGATCCTAATCGCCTCCCACTCTCCTATTTGTTTCTGTAGGTTCCCAAACAGTGTGGCAAAGTTTAAGTGCAGTATATATTCACTGTTCTTCGGGATTCAGATACCTAGATAATTGATATGTTTCGTAAACCAGTTAAAGGGATATTTCTTCGTTAAATTGTCAAAGGTATCCTTTATTAGCCAAAATGACTTGGGTTTTCTCTATATTGAGACTATAGTTTGACTGCTTCCCGTATATCTCTATCTCTCTCAAAACTTCTTCAAGAGATATTTCTGGATTGGATAGTGTGAGTAAAGTATCGTCCGCATATAAACTAATTTTACATACTCTCATGCCTATATTTATTCCAGAAATGTTTTCCGAATTCCTTATTCTAGCTGCTAAGGGTTCCAGGGACATAATATATAACATGGGGGCCAGGGGGCAGCAGTGCCTTACGCCATTGTTCACTCCCAAGCAGTCTGAGTTGATTCCCTATCCCACAACTTTTGCTGCTGGATTTGCGTATAGGGCCATGACCGAGTCAACTGTTGCTCCTCCGCAACCAAATGTGCCCATTACCACCTCTAGGAAGCTCCAATTGACCCGGTCAAAGGCCTTCTCTGCATCTAAGGCTAGGATGATTGATGGAATTTTTCGGGCCATTATGAGGTCTATCAATCCTATAACTTTCCTAGTGTCTCCAAGGCCTGCCTGCCCCTCACAAAGCCAACTTGGTTACCATTAATGATATAAGGGATCACTAATAACATTCTCTCCGCTAATATTGACGAGTAAATAATTGTATCGGTGTTAATAAGGGGAACAGGGAGGTAACTAGTGGTCCTAGTTCCCTCTTTACCTGGTTTTAGAATGGGTGAGATTTCTGCTCTTAATATTTCTACTGGAAAACTCCTGTTCTCCTTAATGATATTAAAACAGTTTGTTAAATGGGGAACAGATGAATATTTTTTTTATAAAATAAGTTAGTGTACCCATCCGGGCCCAGTGGTTTTTTAGATTTCAAGCTGTTAATTGCTTTCCTTACCTCTTCCTCTGAGAAAGGTGCATCAAGTCGGGACTTATGGTCTTCCGTTATTTTGGGGAGTTTAGCATTTTTTAAATATTCCCTGATCCCTTCTTTATCATTTGTCCCGCCTATATTATATAGTGCAGAGTAGGACTTTTTAAAGGCTTCCCCAATTTCTGATGGGCTGACTCTCGATTTTAAGAATCCTGCTCTTTAAGTTAAAACCTTTTATTTGGCTTGACATAAGCTTATCAGCTCTATTACCCAAATAAAACCAGTGCTGCTACATTTTAAATAAGATATTATTTGCTTTCTAATTTAATTTTTCTCTTATTGAATTTTGTATTTAATTAATCTCAATAGATCTGTTTTCATCAATCATTCTTTTATTCATATTCTTTAAATCTGCTAGTTTAATATATAATTCAGATAAGCTCTTCTCACCTCTTTTCTTGGAGTGAGCAGCCATCATAATTAAATGGCCCCTCAAGCCACATTTTTTTATTTTTTTATTATTTATATTCTTTATTAAGTTTCTTTTGCATAAATAATTATACATAAATATAAATCTTATAAATACAGTACAACAATACATAAATGCATTTAAAATGCATTGTGCTTATTCTGAGAGATACATCGCTTACATCGTTTGTAAACAAAACATAATCATCAGACGTTATTCGACATCAAACAACAGGGAAAAGAGAAGACAACATACAAAGAGAAGAAAAAGAGAAAAGAAAAGTAAAGAAGAGTGGAGTTTACCGTTAGGTGGGTGTTTCTGAGAGAGCGGGTAGCCAGTTAAGTATAGAGATATCATGTCTAAGTCAGATCAATCTCAGGGTTCTCAGCCAAAAAGTTATTCCAGGGAGACCAAATCCTGACAAAGTTAGGAGATGATCTCCCAAAAGAGCGTCTCTTTGGAAATTAATCTGGGCTTTTAGTTGATCCCTGGTTGGTATTTCTGTTGTTCTCCATTGTCTTGCCAGTAACATCTTAGAAGGCAAGAAGATATGAAGGGCAAGAAAATAGTTAGATGTATTTGGAAGGTTCAAATCTATATGGAGTAAAAATGCTTGGGGGGTCAGCCTATAGTTAATATGGAATATGGTATTAAAAATGTAGGAAAGAATATTCTTGAGAGGATCCAATAAACTGCATCCCCACCAAACGTGGAGGTGGTGCCCCTCTGCTCGTTCACACCACCAGCACAGTTTTGAGTTATTCCAATGAATCTTAAACATCCTTCGCGGTACTAGGTACCATCTAAATGCGACCTTGTAGAATAATTCAATCAAATTCAGACCCTTAACTGCCTTCCTAGTAAGAGAGACCGCGTTGGACCAAAGGTCAGGAGGGATGACCATGTCCAAATCGGTCTCCCAGCAAACAAGTGCTTTACACCTATAATCCCGGTTCCATGAAAGAATCTAGTAGATTCTGTAATTTTGAAATATTTTTTGATTTATTTATTGCATCTATAAAGGTATCCAACTCCGTCTGGTCTATTATCTGTGTCGTAGAAGTATAGCTCTTAATTCTATAATAGGAAAAAAGTTATTGAGCTGGAAGAGCATATTCAGATTGTAAATCGTCAAAAGGTCGAATTTGAGAGCCGCAGTATATATCTCCGACCTTCAGAATGCCATTACGAGACTATTAGGCTGAGATTCTCAATAAATTGAGAAAATATTGTAAGGGGTGCCAAGGCAATAAGTCCCTGTGGTTTAGCAAATTTACGTTTAAATTTGTACATTGCTCCGACTGTGTCCTTTATTATTGGATTCGAAACAGAGAGCTTTCTGAAGGAGAGCTCGTTTAGCCAAAAGAAAAGATAGGGATTTTGACCATTTAGGTCTGCCATCTCGATTTGAGACCATATAATAGGGGAGTCCTTCGCATGCCGCCAGGCCAAGAGGTGGGAGAATAATGATATCTCAGCCAGTTTGAGTAAATCGGGGAACCCTAGGCCTCCTCTCTTGCTGCTTTGTTTTAATAAGGCTTTTGGGATCCGGGGTCGTTTCGATTCCCAGACATATGTTGAGAATAAAATAGTAAGTTGCGTCAAATGATGCCTGGGAACTTTTAGTGGAATTGTTCTCACACAATATAATATTTTTGGGAGGACATATGCTTTCACAACTTGGATTCGTCCCAGCCATGCCAACTCTAAACCCTTCCAACGTAAAAAAAGGTCCTTACACTCGTGTATAAGGCATTCATAATTGTATATAACAGTTTGTCTTAAGTCGTTTCTGATTTTGACACCCAAATAATTAAGAACAGATTTGTCCCAGTCAATGTTAAGATGCTTACGTAATTCATTGGTTTGTATGGAGGAAAGAGAAAATACTAATGATTGAGTTTTAGGGATATTTAACTTATAATTCGAATACGAACTAAAATCGTCAATTAAAGTAATAAGTTCGGGAACTGAGGTTTCTGAGGAGGTCAGGGAGAGGACAATGTCGTCGGCGTACAAAGCTATTTTATACGAGGTTGCGGATCCCTCTATCCCTTCAATCACAGGTGAGCATCTAATTAAGGCTGCAAGTGGCTCTATACAAAGGGCATATAAAATGGGTGCCAGAGGGCAACCTTGTCTTGTCCCGTTTTTTACCCGGAAGAATTCCGAGCCCAAAAAGGGACTAGTGATCTTAGCCCGAGGTGTCGAGTATAGAGCCATGGTGTAAGTTTTAAACAAGCCAGTGATTCCAAAGGCCTCGAGTGTTTGAGCAAGATATGACCAGCTAACTCGATCGAAAGCCTTTTCGGCGTCTAACGCCAAAAAGACCGATGGAATATTATTATGCTTTACCCTGTGGATTAAACTAAGAATTCGTCTGACGTTGTCCGCTCCCGACCTCCCTTTAATAAACCCTGTCTGGTCAAGGTGGACAAGATCTGTTATGACAAGATTTAGTCTGTCAGCCAGAATTTTCGAAAAAAAAATTATGTCCAAATTTATTAAAGAAATGGGTCTGTAATTAGACACGATTGTGGGATCCTTCCCTGGTTTGAGAATTGGGGAAATTGAGGCCTCCAGCATCTCTGGAATAAAACTGTTGCCGGTTGCCACTTCGCCAAATAATCTCAAGAGAAGAGGAGAAACGATAGGCTGGAGGGTTTGATAACATTTAACTGAAAAACCGTCTGGCCCGGGTGCCTTACCTTTTTTTGTGGTGTCTAATGTCTTTTTGAGTTCGATTTCAGAAATAGGTTGTACTAAAGTTTGCAATTTTTCCTGTGAGAGTTTAGGAAGAGACAAGCTATTCAGAAAGTTTTGGATTTCAGAATCTGATCTTGTACTTGGGGGTAAATTATACAGTTTGCTGTAGTAATCAGCGAATGAATTGCTTATCTGGACGGGAGACAAGCAGCTTTTACCATTGAAAACAATCTTATTAATCCTGACCTGTTGATTTCTAAATTTTAGTTTCCTTGTAAGGGTCTTTCCTGGTCTAGCATTACTATAATACCAGGTCTGTTTCAACCGTGTCTTTTTTGTTTTTTGTTCCAGTGCGATTTTAATAGCTAACTGAATATCTCTAATTTCATCGGCAGTGTGTTGATTAGGGGTTTGTTTATTCGTTTTTTCCTTATTAGCTAATAAAATATATAAATCCGAAAGGGATTTACCATAAGATTTTTTCATAATAGATCCCATTTTAATAAGGATTCCTCTCAGATAGCACTTAAGAGAGCACCAGAGCATCTGATCGGAAACTTCTCCATTATCGTTTGATTTAAGAAAATTATTCGCTTTTAAGCAGAGTTCTGTCTTGTTTTCCTCTGTATTTAGAATGTATTAATTCAACCTCCATCTTGACCTGGCGGCATATCCAGGGGTGTCCTTCATCTGTAAAAGCAATGGGGCATGATCCGACCAGGTTATACAGTCGATTGTGCAGCTAATTATATTATGAAGATGGGGACCCTAGTGAAAAGGTAATCAATTCGCGAATAGGAATTATGTGGATTAGAATAGAAAGTAAAGTCCTTTTCTTGAGGGTTTTGTATCCTCCATATATCAAACAGCTGATTCCTTAGGGTAAAATTAGAAAATGCCTGGGCAGACGATCTAGTCTTTTGATCAACACTATGGCCGCTGGGAAGGCTTTTGTCCATCTTTGGATCAAGGATGCAGTTCATATCCCCACCGAATATAAGAATCCCTTTTTCTATTTGCTCCAGTCTATCCATCAGGTTATTAAGAAATCTGATGGTTCCAGTTGAGGGAGCATATGCGTTGGCCAGTGTGTATAATGTGTAATTTAGTCGACAGACCAAGATACAAAATCGGGCTTTCGGATCAGTTTCGAGATGGATTAATTCGAATTTGATAGAGGAGGAGATTATAATTGCAACGCCTCTTTCTTTTTTGTCAATTAATGAAGACTCACATACATACAAATATTTCCGTAATTTCCAGAGTTTTAGATATGTTAATTTCCAGTGAGACTCTTGAATAAAACACACATCAATCTTCTTGTCTGTTAATAAACCATAAAGGTTTGCACGCTTTTGCGGAGAGTTCAGCCCCTGAGAATTTAGTGAGACAAATCTAACCGGCATCTATTGGATCATCGTCATAAATGTTGATGTCTTCCCAACTCCTCTCAGGACCAGCCATGAAACGGAACCCCACAAAGAGACACAATACGACATAAAACACAAAAAAAACAATCATCCTATATTAAGTATTAAGACAACACTCTACTGAATATATAAGCCCTATGTTCATCATAGGGGACAGTCAGATGGCTGAGGTACAAGGGGGAAGCCAGTCGAGGAATTTTTCAATAATATATTATTCCAAGAGAAAAAAAAAAAAACTTTACAAGGAGGGGATCATGACGTATCATTTATAATAAAAGGGTAGTCACAGTAGTGCGCCTCTACAACATGTCATCAGAACTCTCTGAATTGGTGGGAACGATTACAAAATCGGGTATATGCCATTGAAATCTTTTTAGGGATTCTATACGACTCCAATTACATGTCGGGATTCGTCTCCTGACCCGCCGACATCACAAAAAAACAGTGAACGAGGTATTTTACTTCCCGTCTTAGCAAACCATCAGCCCTATTCCATCTCAGAGAAGGGAAAAAAAAAAAAAAGCACCTAACAGATTAAAATTTATCATAAAGTGTACAGTAAGTAGATTCACAGATACATGAAGTTAAATATTGTGAAAAGATAAGGCAAAACTAATATTCGTCTGAAGAGAAAAATAATAACATATTGTTCATAGTGAGTAAATAATCAGAATAGTGGTCATCTAAAACATATTATCAAAGTATCCTGTGTTAGAGAAAAAAAGATTTATCATAAAGTAATAGTGAGTGGATTCACTTGTGTAAAATATTATAAAAAAATAGAGCAAATCTAATATTTATCTAAAGAAAATAGTCATAGCATGTTGTTTCTAGTGAATAAATAATCAAAATAGTGATCGTCTGAAATGTGTCATCAAAACAACCTGTGCTAGGAAAAATAGAGAGGAGAAGAAGAACCAAAAAAAGAAAAATTAAGTATAGGAATAAAGAAGTATAACCCATTTTACCCATTATACATTTTTAAAAGTTCGAAGTTCGGAAATAGGGCGACTCTTGACATGAATTCGCTCCTTCACCCATCAGTGTCTCTAGAAATGGTGCAAGCTGACTCTAGTATTGATCATAAAAAGGGGTCATCATGATCTGTTAACTATAATAGATAGGTAATTACAATAGTGCACCCCCTAAAACATGCCGTCAAACATCTCAAATTGGTGTAGACAATTATACAGACACATATATTCCATTAGGATCCTTTAAGGCTTTCTGTAAAATTCGTCCACAGACCACAGTTATTCCATCCAAAAACAGGAGTGGAAAAGGAGAAAGAAAGAAAAAGGGGGAGAGGAGGAGCCATTAGCGTCTAGGAGGTTGGTCGGTTGTTAGGAGGCATCCCCCATACATTGAGAAGATCTCTTAGCTGATTTGGAGAATTGGCAACGTGATTTTTCCCCTGATAGTGGACTATAATTTTCGTAGGGAAGCCCCACTTATATGGGATACCATGATCTCGAAGTGTCTTAGAGAAGAGCTGAAATTCTTTCCTTTGAAGCCTAGTGGATTGTGAGATGTCTGCATAAAGAGATAGAGATGAAAATTTTGGGTCCATTACAGGTTTTGATCTGATATGTTCCATCAGTAGGTCCTTTAGTCTTGCATTATGGAAACAGACTATCACGTCTCTAGGGAGTTCTGAGGAAAGATTTGGTGGCCTTGGAAGCCGGTGGATTCGCTCAAAAGGGAGCTTCCCAACTAATTCAGGGTCTACAGAGATCTTCAGAAATTCAACTAGGTAGTCCTCACGGTCTCTATTACCTATTTGTTCCGGGATGCCCCTAACTTTAAGATTTCTTCTACGCGAGCGATCTTCCAGATCCATTATTTTATATTTTACAGTGGAAGTGTCTGCTTTTAGCACATCTATTTGTTTTGTCAATCCTTTGAGATCTTCTTGCAAAGATTTGATCTGCACTTTTTGATTGGCAATGGTCAAATGTAGGTGATCAATCTCTGCCTTGATGTCTGCCGAGTTAAGATCTAGATCAGACTTGATCTTAATATATAAGTTACCGAGAGCCGAGTTAAGTGAAGTTTGCGAAATTGGTAGGGATGAATCCGAGTGAGCATTATCCACTGTTGCATCAAGCGTTGAATGGATGGAAATATCCGCTGCAGAGGGCATCGCTTTCGGAGAGTAGAAGGATGAGATCCCTTTAGGTCTGTTGTGTTTGTCTTTATCCTGCTCCTTCTCCCTTTCCTTCTGTTTTGGAAGCATTATGTAAACAAATCAAGGAGAAGAAAAGAGAAAAAAAAAAAAACGGAGAGGCTCCTGCTGTTTTACAGGAGGGAAGTTTGTGCAATATTGCTTAAGTATAAACTTAAGCTCTTTATTCCTGTAGTGAGATTGTACCCTAAAGTGGTAGTATTCCCTTCTATTCATAAAGTGTGTGGGTAATCATGCTCATATGTGTGAGCGTGCAAACTTCAGTTAACTATCTTAACCCAAGGTGCTATTTATTATTTATTCTCTCTTTTTCTCTTTCTTCTCCCCTTCCTTTGTCTTGTGACTTTATATAGATTTTGTGAGCCCTCTATTCTTTTCTACGGGATCTTCCCGTTGATTTTCTTCCCTTTAAATTTCCAAACCTCGTGATCCCTGCTTATTGTGATCTGATTAGCAGAGTCTCATCTCCCCATATACTAATGGTACTGCAGGGTCGGGAAGCACTTTATTATATTTTATCGTATGCTCTGTGTTTACAAGTTTCCCATTTCTTTCCTTATGGGGAGACGGTGAGGGGGAGACATTTTTTATATTATGTTTTGCGTTGACGAATTTCCCATTCCTTTCTTTATGAGGAGGTGGAGACGAGGAGAAAGGGAGAGAAAGAAAAACAAAAATCAAAAACAAAAAAACGATCTCTTTCTCCTCTCCTTTTATTCTCTTATGGGTGTTCTTAATCCTCTCGTGATAACTATATCTTTATTAGTCTTCTCTACTTTATTTCAGGTTTCTTGTCAGCCAGGTCTTCGCTTCATCAGTTGGTATAAGATCCATCTTTGAATTTTACGAAGATCTTGGTTCTGAATACCCAGTTATATTTGATTTGTTTTTCCCTTACGATTTCTGTAAAGAATCCCAGGGACTTGTAGCTGCTGACAGATCCTGGAAAAAGGATAAATCTCTATATTTCTCTTCTTCCTGATGAAAAGTTTTCACGGCTTCCATAAATTTCTGTTTAAAAAAAAAGTTAGAAAACCCCATGATTATGTCTCTTGGTAATGCTTCTGGCAGATTACTGGGTTTGTATGTTCTGTGTACCCGTTCTATGCTTGATTGTTCCATCAGGTCCGCCATGCCCATCTGGGTAAACAGATCCAAGATAAAGGGTCTTAACTCTGCATTTTCCACTTTTTCAGATATTCCCCTGATTCTAATGTTGTTTCTCCATGGTCTATCTTCTTGGTCCGTCAGTTTTACTTCCAACACTTCTATCTTTGTCTTCAGGGCATCAATGGGTTCATTAGATGACTTGACTTCATACTCTACTGCAGCAATCTTTTGTTCATTTTGCAGAACGCGTTCCCCAAATACCTCCAGGTGCACATTTATTTCCTCAAAGTGCTTCTCCAGTAAGGTTTTAAATTGATTTATCTGTATATCCAAGCATATCTGCAAGTGCTCCTGTGTTAAAGAAAAACCTCCTGGTTCTCTCGGGGTTAATTGTGCATTACCTGGTTCTATATCCGTATCGTTTGGGGATTTTGCTCCATTCACATCTGAATTATTGAGGTTTGAGCTTTTTTTGGTGGCCAAGGGGGAGAATAGGGATGTTATTTTTTATCTTTATCCCTAATATGATCTGAATCCCTTTTTTTCTCTTTCTTTCTGGCGCCCTGGGTTTTGTTTATACCAACTTATTTGTGCTTTGTTTTATTCCTACAGTAGTGGGGCCTACTTCTGGATTCTGGATTTTTTTTCCAGCGTGTTCTTGTCTTTTAACCGCCGACATTCCGGTGGAGTTTTGCGGTCACCTAGATGTTCCTCCCATCAGCGTCCTACGTCATCCCCGCCCCGTCTCCTTCACGCTCCTCAAGTGTGATGTTTTCTAATTTATC
The DNA here is from genome assembly GCA_036172795.1 of Pelodytes ibericus. Taxonomy (NCBI): domain Eukaryota; kingdom Metazoa; phylum Chordata; class Amphibia; order Anura; family Pelodytidae; genus Pelodytes; species Pelodytes ibericus. The sequence continues at coordinate 126,145,706 of CM069858.1, read as the reverse complement.
TTATTGATCCAGTGTTTATATATGTAAATGTGTAAAAATTATTTTTATATACATTTTTTTATTTTTTTATTAATCTTTTTATTAACCGTTGAAAGTTAGAAGACAGTCTGGTCACCTGACCAGTGTTATTATGGAAAAGCTGTAAAAACAAAAGCCTTCATCTAAAGACATACACAGGAAAGAGATTTGAGAACTCTACTGAAGCTTCAACAATGGACACCACATAAGAAGGAGCTGCTGAAGCTAGTCTTTCCACCTGAGTTCTCATGGCACCATAACATCTAACTATCAGCTTTCATATATTTTACTTTATTTTCTTTTACTTGAATAGAGTTAACCAGAGGCGTCACTAGGGTTGGTGTCACCGGTGTGGTAACTCATTTCCTCCAATACCATGCCAAACAGATTCCTTAGTAATGCCAGTCATATGGCCCATTAATCATGCCTCACCTTGGAGCCCCATTAAGTAAGTCTGTCTGTCTGTCTGTCTGTCTCTCTCTCTCTCTCTCTCTCTCTCTCCCATTTAATATATGCCAGTATTTTGCCATTTAATATATGCCAGTATTATTTTGCCATTCAATATTCCAGCATTTAACCCCTCAATATGCCAGTATTTTGTCACTCAATATGCCAGTATTATTTTGCCACTCAATGCCAGCATTTTACCCCTCAATATTCCAGCATTTAACCACTCAATATGCTAGTATTTTGCCATTAAATATGACATTCTTTTGCCATTAAATATGCCAGTATTTTGTCACTCAATATGACAGTATTATTTAACCCCTCAATATGCCAGAATTTTGCCACTCAATATGCCAGTATTTTGTCACTCAATATGCCAGTATTATTTTGCCACTCAATATGCAAGAATTTTACCCCTCAATATGCCAGCATTAAACCACTCAATATGCTAGTATTTTGCCATTAAATATGACATTCGTTTGCCATTAAATATGCCAGTATTTTGTCACTCAAAATGTCAGTATTATTTAACCCCTCAATATGCCAGAATTTTACCATTCAATATTCCAGCCTTTAATGCCTCAGAATGCCAGAATTTTGCCATTCAGTATTGCAATATTTAACCCCTCAATATGCCAGAATTTTGCCATTCAATATTGTAGCACTTAACCCCTCAATATGCCAGTAATTGTCAATCAATATGCCAGTAATTGTCACTCAATATGCCAGCATTTAACCCCTAATATGCCAGCATGTAACCCCTCAATATGCCAGTAATTGTCACTCAATACGCCAGTAATTAACCCCTCAATATGACAGTAATTGCCACTCAATATGCCTGTAATTGTCACTCAATATGCCAGCATGTAACCCCTCATATGCTAGTATTTTGCTCTACCACCCTCCTCCCCCCGTTCCCCAGTAGTTACCTTACTTGCTGTTCCGTGTCCCCGGTCATCTCCTCTGTGCAGTCTTCCCTCCTGCTCGGAGGAGGGAAACACAGCCACCGGATGTGACGTAATGTCACATCTGGTCACATTGATTTTTTTTTTTCTGGCAGCCGAATCCAGCGCATGCGGCTGCCAGAAAAAGAAAAAAAATGTTCAACAGCGCAATGCGCTGCAGGGGGATGCCAGCAGCACGGGTGTCACCCTCCCTGGAGTTAACTATTTTTGTTTCTATTAACAGATGAGCATTTTAGCATTGTTTATTTGTATGACCTATAGTAGATATTGTTGCAGAGTTATCATTAAACTTTGTTATGCTTTAACTTATTAAAGTGTGTGGCTATTCTGTTATTTGGTTATTGAATATAACTCTCTAATAATACCTTATGGGTTGATATAATCGTTGTATGTTATATTATTTCCATTTATAAATTTGTTGTTGAGGTAATGCTCATTTGGCTCCTATTGTAATGTGTAACTGTGGGAACCAAACTGTAAAGTGTGAAACAGACACCAATTAATACCATCTCTGGAATTCATTTAGATACTGAGCATTTAATAGTCTTGACCTTCCAATACAGATCCTTTGAATAAAAGTGTAGATCAATGAAAATGGGTTTCGCTTTAGGTTTTCAGTGTGGTCAAAATCACATGCACAGTCATATTCACAAATCCTTTCTTGCATTATGACTATGAATTTACACAATTTTTTATAGTGTTTATATATCTGTGTTTATATCATATTGTATACATTTTGTGATTGTCCCCTTTTTCACACCATCAACACTCATAATTAGCTGTTCTAGTATTTGTTTTGTCTTAATAGGAGGGGTGTGGTTTGTGTCTCCCCCTTCTCTGTAAAGTATTTAAAATGGGAAGGAAGGAAACATGGTTAACTACAATGAAGTCCAATGAATGGACGAAACACGTAAGGTGTACCACTGAGCGGGAGGTGGGGAACAAGCCTATATTGGGTAACTTGTTGCTGCAATGTTTGCAATTGAATGATAAACAATTTTCCCTTTTTCTGGCAATTCCAGGTCCAGCCTTCAGTTTCTTCTAAGGAGTTCCTTTGTGCAACCCAAAAGATTCTCACGTTTTCATAACATAAGACTCTTGTCAACTTTAGTTTTGATGTTTAGGATGTTGCACTGGGGATGGGACACTTCATCGCGGCTGCGCAGCCGCTTCACCGTTGTCTCTTCACCACGCGAGAGCTCATCGTGGGATATTTCATTGCGGGACATTTCATCGCTAAAGGTGAGTTTTAATGTGTTAGAATTAAAGTGTTAGAATTTGAATTTTATTATTGGTGTTTAAGGGGTTAGAATTAGGGTTTAGGGGGTTAGAATTAGTATTTAGGGTTCGGGTTAATTTTAGTATTAGGGTTTAGGGGGTTAAATTTAGTATTAGGGTTCGGGGGTTAGTATTAGGATTTATGGGGTTAGCATTAGGGTTCAGGGTTAGTATTAGGGTTCGGGGGTTAATTTTAGTATTGGGGTTTCAGGGTTAATTTTAGTATTGGGGATTTGGGGTTAAATTTAGTATTGGGGTTTGGGGGGCACTTTGGGGGGGGGATTCATTTATTAGGGGGCGTTATTTTATTTTACCTTGTACGTTTGTAAGAGCTGACAGTTCAGCGCTGAACTGTCAGCCCTTACATAACCGCATCCGCGATGAAGCGGCCGCGTTATTCTTCATTGCTGACAGTTCGGCGTTCTAACTGCCCCGCTCAACTGTCAGCATTGAAGCCGCCATGCTGAACTGTCCTATACCCTGTTGCACTGTGTGAATCTTTATGTGGTTTGAATGTATTGACTGATATTGAAAGTATTTGATTTCATATTTCACTATTGAGGCATATAACTGCTATTTATTTAACTATTACAAATATACATTCTTTTAATATGTAAAAAACAACAACATTACCTGAATCTTCACATGTTTGATCTATCTATGTATGAAACATGTTTTTGATTTCTATTATCAACAATTTTAATGGGAGGTCAAATCAGTGAATAAAATTACTTTCAAAAAGTAAATATTAGTACATTTTCTAGTGAAATCAAGATTGTAAATATTATAGTTTAGACAGTATCATTGGTTGGTGAACGTTATGCATTCTGGGTAGTTGATCATATACAATGAGGGAGGTGACTACCAATTGACTATCATTTTTACATTCTCTCCTCTAGCTCAACGTATTCACTCACACCACACACACAGATATTTGTGTGTGATTACTAATTTGAACTGCTTAAAGATCCAAATTTTCTTTCATACTAGTTAAATTAAATTGTTAAATAAATTACTTTTTTTTGCCACAAAAGTAAATCAGAAATGTCAGCACCAAAAAAGTTCAAGTTTATTTTGTGCATAAATTAAATATATATATTTTCCTTTTACAATTAGGTTTACATATTGCAATTATATAACTGTTGCCAACTGTTTTACTGACTCATATCAAAGTAATACATTGTCTAGTGATTTTACTCAAAACTCCTCTTTATGATTCAAATTAGTTCTGCTAAAAATTCTGAACATTGTGTAGCAGATTCTGAAATTTAGATGACACAATTAATTGAATTTGTATGAGTGATATTGGTGAAATGATCATCCTTTATTGTTTTTTGTAGAATGCGTTTTAGTGAAATTACATCCTAACATAATAAACAATGCTATATTTCCAAATCATGTAGAATCCCACACAGTCATTTATTTTGTGTTAGGCAAAGGGAAGTTGAGGTAACTAAAATATTTTATTGCTAGTTAGATTCTATGTAAGTATTCCTTTTTATGGTGCGTGGTTAACATGAGTTATATCAGTTGAATCCCAGTTAGTACATGAGCATAAAACACTTACTGTGGGCAAATTCTGATATGCAACAGTCACTTTGTAGTTTATTGTAGAAGTTGTCTTCCAATAAAGTACAATATAATTTCCATTCAAATGAACAATAATCTCCAACTTTTCTATACAGGCCAAAAGAATAAATAATTCATATATATATATATATATATATATATATATATATATATATATATATATATATATATATAGCTCATTTATTTTTGGATTCCATATAATGTATTTGTTAGCAAATATTATATCACTTTTTTTTTTTACAAAGTTATTAAGTTCTTCATCAAGAGAACTGTAATGTTGTGATTATGATGTTATTATCTTGTTGTGTTAGATAATAAAACTAGCAAGATTATTCATATGTAGAAAAAAAATCTCCCAAACAGTAGGGCAACAAAACTGTTGTCTGAGGCAGTAGCTCTCTAACAGAGTGCTCCTCACCCATGGCACACCAAAGCTCTTCCCAGAATTCTGTGGCACACCACAAGCTCAAATATATAAAAATAAAGTTATAAAGTCAAGTGCATGCACAGAACATAAGAACTAGATGCCTTTTGTTTACCTTTAAAACCAAAAAAGTGTGCAAAATAAATAACGAATGCACAAACCAAGACAACTGCATTACAAATTATACATAGACAAACCAAACCAGTGCATTACCAATGATAAGCAGACAAACCAAGACAAGTGCATCACCAGTGATAAACAGACAAACCAAGACAAGTGCATTACAAATAATAAATAGACAAACCAAACCAGTGGATTACAAATCACAAATAGACAAATCAAACCAGTGCATTACAAATCATAAATAGACAAACAAAACCAGTACATTACAAAATCATAGACAAACAAAACCAGCCACAGCCAATTTGCCCATTAGTGTGCCTGTATTACTTTTATCATTAATATGCCAGTGTTATTATGCCATTAATAAGCCACAGACAATTTGATCAATAATATGCCACCCTCCTCCCCCCTTCCCCAGTACTCATCTCCTTGTTTCTCCATGTCCTCGGTCGTCTCCTCCGCACAGTCTTCCCTCCTGCATAGAGGAGGGAAACACAGCCACCGGATATGACATACTGTCATATCCAACATTGGGCTCTCCTCTCGGTGCCTGACAGCCAGCATCCACTGGATGCGGCTACCGAAAAAAAACCAGTAAAAAAAATATATATATCTATTCATACGGAGGCATGCAGCTTCGTGGCACACCTCCCATTATCCAGCAGCGCACCAGTGTGCTGCGGCACACTGGTTGTGCAGCGCTGCTCTAACCAATCCTCATGGCCCCTCCAACCATCCTGAGCGTAAGGATTGCTAATTATATTTAAATAAGCATATTTATCAAATCTGATGCAGTGCTAATCCTTGAAGATTGATTTGTCAGCAACTGTTTTAAATTAACAACCGTAACACATAGGTGTTAAAAGCTGAATATACTGGATTTAAGTATTTTTAAAAATCTAAATCATTGGTTTTGAAACCAGTCCTCAAGCAGCAACATGATGCTAGGTTTTAAACAAATCCTTGCTTTAACCGAACCTGGGTACTTCCTCAATACTGGACTGTTTTTAGAATAATTGGCCGAAGGGAGTATGTATTGCCTTTGGTAGAATCAGTTATGTTCACATGTTATTATCCCTTTGTGTGCAAGTAGATTGGGCAAGGCTGCCATCTAGTCCAGTTACACTATACAATCTTAAGAGCCTTTGGCATTCATTTCTGAGCAACAAAGTGCAGTTTATTAGGAGCACTGACAAGCAGACTCCAATTACTCATGTGCACACATATATGTGCATACAGAAGTTTTTTTTTAGTTTATTCAGCTTCACCAGAGCAGCATTTCTCATAGAAACAAATGTTTTCTAATTAAAAGAAGTATTACATTTTTTTTGTCCACAATCTGTGTAGTTTGTTCTTTGTAAAAACATAATTTTTTACCCTTCTTAATGGCTAGAGAATTTAAGCTTACATGAACAGAGAATGTGATGCAGAGCAAGGATAAAAATAAAATGTGTGCTCCCAAAGGAATGTGAGACCAAACCAGCTCAATCAGATGCAAGACAGATGATAGAGAGACAACAATATAATGTTCATTCAAAATAGTCATCTTCATTGAAGCAGATTATAGTACTGTCTCTTGACAGCAGATTGTCAGAAGCTCTCATTCTCTATGTCTATATGTGATCTCCAATGAATTGAAGCTATCCAAAAACAGAAAATTCATAAATGTCAAACAAGGGATAACTGAAAAACACAAAATGCAATAATTTCTTAATGGATTTTTTTTTTAAAAAAGAGTGCTTAATTGTTCTAAATGTTTAGATATAATAGATCACTTAACAACAATAAATTACCTTTTAACTGTTTCCAAATTACTATAAGGTCTGAGGCACCATTGTCAGTTTCAATAGATTTCTTTAATATACTTTTCTAGGCACAACATCTTTGGTAAAACAAAATGCTTACTTTAAATGACTACTTATAAATATTATAGTGTTGTCTACTAAATTAATAGGCACTTATGACTAAGAGTCCACTGACTCGAAATGCGTCAAGTGTGAACTCTCTGCCATTCCTCGTTTGCACAATTGTTCATGATATAAAAAATTCATTATTCACTGATGAACCAGAGTGCCAGCTCTTTTTCCTGTTGGATTCAAGTACCTCTACACACTGTTGGTGGGTGGAGCTGAAGCACTGTGAGTTCAAAAGCAAGGTAACACCGCCCAGTTAGAGCCCCAGTCGCACGAGTCTGGGTTTGCCCCACGGGGATCACTTTGTCTACTAAGTGGCTTTTAAACGGTAAGTTTAAATATTGCCATATGGCATGGCAATATTCTCCCTTTCAGTTGTAGCATGTGTTCCTCAATAGTGATGTAGACATGGCTGCATGCTGATGGGTATGTTGCTGACCATTAGCATGAGGACATGGTCCATCATGTAGACTCAATCTGACATCACACACAATATATAAAAAGTATACATATTTAAACATATCAGTTTGCACCAGGGCTCGAGTCCTGCAGGAACGTGTGGGAACGGCGTTCCTGGACTTTTTGCGGTCCGAGAAAAAATAAAATAAAAAACTTCCTGTCACTGCCTGATTTGACAGCAAGTCATATGCGGTTGTGTTGTTTCCCTCCTCGGTGCAGGAGGGAAGAAGACTGCACGGAGGAGCTGGACGGAGACAGGGAGCACCAAGCAGATGGTGAGTACTTACCTCCTTGTTGCTCTCTGTCTCTAGTCGTCTCCTCCGTGCATCTTCCCCCTTGCACGGAGGAAGGAAGCTCCGGTCATCACGTTTTTTTTTACTTTATTGAAGTCGCGCAACCTCAATAAAGTTGAAAACTCAAAAACGTGACGACCGGAGCTTCCTTCCTCCGTGCAAGGAGGAAGATGCACGGAGGAAACGACCGGAGGTAAGTACTGAGTGGCAGAATACTGGCATAGAGGGGCAAAATCCTGGCATATAGAGGGGCAAAATCCTGACATAGAGGGGCAAACTTCTGGCATATAGAGGGGCAAAATCCTGACATAGTGGGGCAAAATCCTGGCACATAGAGGGGCAGAATCCTGACATAGAGGGGGAAAAACTAGCATATAGAGGGGCAAAATCCTGGCATATAGAGGGGCAAAATCCTGACATAGAGGGGCAAAATCCTGGCATATAGAGGGGCAAAATCCTGGCATATAGAGGGGCAGAATCCTGGCATAGAGGGGCAAAATCCTAGCATATAGAGGGGCAACATCCTGGCATGTAGAGGGGCAAAATCCTGGCATATAGAGTAGAGTGGCAGAATCCTGGCATAGAGGGGCAAAATTCACAACGCTGGCCAATCAATGTGGATAGTCCATGGTTTGAAGGTGAAGTGAAGCTGGGGGGGACTTGACCCCTGGTTTGCACTCATATTCCTTGCACTATTAGATCCTGGATGCTACAACTGAAAAACAGAATATAAGGCATCAGGAGAGAATAATTGTGAGTGATAGAAGGGCAAAAAAGGTCAAAAAAGGGACAGGACTACTGAATGAGTGGAAAGTAGTTTTGGGTCATGAGGTGAGTGATGCAGTACTGAGGAGTGAGGGTTTGCGAGTGATAAGAGTTCTGTGGTTATAGCAGAGTGATGATGAGTTATCTGAGAAACAGGGGAAGTGTATTAAGTCTGAGAAAGAGGGAAATTGTTAAGTGAGGGTAGAAGGTAAGTTCTGAGTTATGGTAGGATTCTGAGTGATAGGGCAGCTGTGATGGAGGGAGAGGAGTGCTGAATGATGGAAGAGAAAGAGTGCCAAGTGATGACAGGAAGGGCAGACAAATGCTGAGATGATGGGAAGTCCTAACAGGATAACAGAAGGGATTAATGTAGGTGTCAGAGATGTGTGCTAAAATTTTGGGAGGATGGGAAAGCAGTATCATGAGGGATAAGGGTTCTTAGGGACAGGAAGGGGAGAGTACCTGAAAACACAGGGATATAAAAAATCAACAGGGAGAAAAGATACAGGAAAGAGAAAATAAATGGAAAAACAGAAAAAAAAGATGTGAGAAATCTGACAAAAATGATGCAGGAAAAATTGGGAGACAAATTTAACATCAGGTTAAGAGTTAAAAACTCAAATGGGACTATTGAGATGAAAATTTTAAAATGAGATGAACATTTCATCTCACAAATTTAACTATACATTGTGCAGGGACAAACTAACCAGATTTGTCCTCTACAATATATCGCTAAATTGGTGAAATGAAATGTTCATCTCACCTCATCTGACCTGCAACTCACCTTTAGTGAATAGCAACAAAATGGAAAAGAAATGGGATCAGAGGCAAAGACATAATAATTGATGAGAAATCAGGAAAACAAAATAACAAGATATAAAAAAGAGACGATAAAGGAAGGGGACACAGTAGAGACAGAAATGACAGGGGAGAGATACACAGGGAAAAGAAAATAGCAGAGCAAAGAGAACATTTTGTCAAAACATCCGTGTGAGAGGAATAAGGACAAAGGATACAGACATGGGGGGGGGGGAATAAATATGGTAAAAAAAATGAAGGTGGTGATGTTAAGTCAAATATAGGATGCTCTTCTTGGTGTGTTTTGTTTTGTTGCACAAAACATGGTAATGAGGATCAATCATCCAGCAGTCCCCATGATGCTAAAATGTAACAAATTATTTTTTTCTATTAAAATCACTAGCAAATATATAGAATTAAAAATACTGATTTTTTTTCCATAGTTTATGAACAGAGCTGCAACTTTCTCTTTTTGCAATGGAGGCAAGAATAGGAAATAACCTCCCCCAAGTATAAAATGCCTCATCCCATCCCATGGTCTACATCACTGTCCTCTATAGTGCCCACAGCCCCATTTACCATCCCTTAGACCATTCTTCTATCCCTCAGTCTGTCTACTGACAAAAGCTACCTTAAAGCCCTCTCCATTGTCCCAGCCCCACTTGCAAACGAATGCCCCCACAATTATTGAATAAAGTAAATAAATACTTCCTAATCCTGTTTGCTTTTGCCTTGTTATCAACATTGTGATGTTCATTCTCTGTTTTTTTTTTTCAGTAACACACATCACCTTCACACTATGAGCCACCTCATAGGCAGTACTAATGACTATCATGAGGGAAAGATGTAACGGTGATCTGTGCTATTGCACTACCATAGAACAAAGCTATCTTGACCCCTTCATCTTGTGCACCCAAAGCTAGTGTCTCATGTGCCTAGTTCTAGTTACTACTCTGAAATAATGGAAAATACTAAAAATGACCACATCCTTAGAAACTGTATCCAGTTGTAGGTTAATTGATAACTTAAAATAAAGGTTACTAGATATATACAGGTTTTTTAAGAGTCAGTAGAGTTGAGCGAACACATGGATGTTCGGGTTCGGCGTGTTCGGTCGAACTTCGGAAAAAAGTTCGGGTTCGGGCTCGAACTTGACCCCGAACTTGACCCTGAACAGGCAACTGAGGGTTGTAGTCAATGGGGTATATTCGATGCAAGGTCTTGTTACTAGTGGGGTACCTCAGGGATCTGTACTTGGACCCATTCTCTTTAATATTTTTATTAGCGATATTGCAGAAGGTCTTGTTGGCAAAGGACCGTATTTGCTCGATTATAAGACGACCCTGATTATAAGACGACCCCCAAACTTTGGATATTCCTTTAGGAAAAATACTAAAAGCCTGAATATAAGACTACCCTATAGGAAAAAAGTTAAACTTGTATATATTCACATGTAAATTGCTTTTTTAATAAAATATTATATTAAAAAAAATGCATTTCTTGTGTTTATTTCTTTTTATGTGCCAATGCTGCCTCTCTCTTTCCCTTGCCCCAGCTTTGTCTCACTCCCCACTACCCCCTCACCTGTCTCTTCCCCCCACATGTTTCTCTCCGTCCCCTTTCCTCTGTCTCTCCCCCCCTTCCTGCTCTGTCCCCCCTGTCTCTCTGCCCCCCTCCCCCTGTCTCTCTGCCCCCCTCCCTCCCTCCCCCTGTCTCTCTGTTGCCCCCCCCCCTTACCTGTACTTCAATCCCTGGTGGGTAGTGGGGGCAGCCGGGGGATGTCTGCACGATACTTGCAGACATCCTCCATGCTGCCCGACACGGCAGTCTATTATGACGGACAGCTGTCCGTCATAATAGTCTGCCGTGTCGGGCAGCATGGAGGATGTCTGCACGTATCGTGCAGACAACCCCCAGCTGCCCGATTTACCCTGGTGGCTAGTGGGGCAGCAGAGGAAGTCTGCGCGATGAGCGCAGATCTCCCCTGCTGCCGCCCGGCACGCTCGCCGGGACTTCTGTGACGAAAGCAGAAGTACCCGGCTTCTTCACAGAAGCCCCGGCGGTCATGCCGGGCGGAAGCAGTGGAGTCTGCGCTCGTTGAGCAGACCTCCCCTGCTGCTAGAGAGGGGGATCCAGGTCCCCTGCAGCTCTGCTGGGGACCTGGATCCATGTCTTATAATCTGACCTCAATTTGAGGTCAGATTATAAGAGACCTCGTCTTATAATCGAGCAAATACGGTATGTCTTTTTGCTGATGATACAAACATTTGCAGCAGGGTTGATATTAATGGAGGGATAAGCCAAATGGCAAATGATTTAGCTAAACTAGAAAAATGGTCAGAGCAGTGGCAACTGACATTTAATGTGGACAAGTGCAAGATTATGCACCTTGGGCGTAAAAACCCAAAAGCAGAATATAGACTATTTGGTACAGTCCTAACCTCAACATCTGAGGAAAGGGATTTAGGAGTAATAATTTCAGAGGACTTGAAGGTAGGTAGGCAATGCAATAGAGCAGCAGGAAATGCTAGCAGAATGCTTGGTTGCATAGGGAGAGGTATTAGCAGTAGGAAGAGGGAAGTGCTCATGCCATTGTACAGAGCACTGGTGAGAACTCACTTGGAGTATTGTACGCAGTACTGGAGACCGTATCTCCAGAAGAATATTGATACTTTGGAGAGAGTTCAGAGAAGGGCTACTAAACTGGTTCATGGGTTGAAGGATAAAACTTACCAGGAAAGGTTAAAGCATCTTAACATGTATAGCTTGGAGGAAAGACGTAACAGGGGGGATATGATAGAAACATTTGAATACATGAAGGGAATCAACACGGTAAAGGAAGAGAGTATATTTAAAAGAAGAAAAACTACCACAACTAGAGGACATAGTCTTAAATTAGAGGGGCAACGATTTAAAAGTAATATCAGGAAGTATTACTTTACTGAGAGGGTAGTGGATGTATGGAATAGCCTTCCAGCAGAAGTGGTAGAGGTAAACACAGTCAAAAATTTTAAGCATGCGTGGGATAGACACAACGCTATCCTAGCTATAAGACCGGGAATGGGGGACTAATAAAAGTACTTAAAAAAAAAAAAAAATTGGGCAGACTAGATGGACCGAATGGTTATTATCTGCCGACACATTCTATGTTTCTATGTTTCTGAACCCCATTGAAGTCAATGGGGACACAAACTTTTGGCCACTAAAATGCCTCTAAAAAAGTCCTGGAAAGGGCTAGAGGGCTGCAAAAGGAATTAAAATGTGGGTAAGAATAGGACAAGTGCCCTGCAAACAAATATGGATAGGGAAATAACTTCAAAAAAACATAAAATACATACAAATTAAAAATACAGCTGAGCCATAAAATAGCACTAGATGGAATCTTTGATTTTAGCTTTGGAAGAACATAAATCTAAATCTAAAGCATGGCTGCCAGGAGGATCAACAGAATTATCCATTTGAGAGAGGGTTGTAGGGCAGGGTATTCTATTTCAGTTTATACTAAGTGACCCATTGGTTGAGGAGGCGGTGACCGTGGCGGTGTAGGTGGAAGCCGCGCTCGAGGTGGTAGCCAGAATTTTTCAAGGTGCGCTTCGCTGAGAAATTCTTATGAATGGGGACTCTAGTTCGGTTTATAGAAAGCCAATAGTATTACATCTATTCCATAAGCCGAAAGTCTATAAACCGAACGACATTCGGTTTATAGACTTTCTGTTTATAGAATACATGTAATGCTATTGCTATTCTATAAACCGAAAGTCTATAAATCGAATGTCGTTCGGTTTATAGACTTTCGGTTTATAGCCAAACCCCGAACTCCAACCCGAACATACAGTGAAATGTTCGGGTTCGGGGTCCGAACACCGTAATGTTCGGTACGAACCCGAACAGTGCGGATCGGGTTCGCTCAACACTAAGCGTCAGTAAACATGTCATGTCATCCAATATATACTATCTCTTGTTGTATATAAATACTATTAGATAATATAGAGTTCATACATGTTATACATAATTAAACATATCAATTGCTAGATCTTAAGTAGTAAATGATGTTAGATATCTATATGATTGTTGCCAAAGATTCACGTCATGTCATTTTGTGTAATTTCTTGTTATACAGAAATTGTATTAAATAATATATAAAATTAAAAAACACTTTCATGTGGTAAAAATTGTGTGAATCTACACTTGTGATTTCTTGCATAAAACACAAATATATACATGTGTCTTGGTAAATTACTAGTAATATGGAATATCGGTTATTAGTTATATGTAATAATTAATGCAATAATCCTAAAAGTTTGCTTTAAAAGTTACTCATGAAAAAAAAATGGAAATACCATGCCACTGTATGTAAATCCAACATGGAATTTCCCTTTGTGATACATGTCTCATGTGAGTGTTAAATAACAACTCATTTCTATTTATAAAATAGGTATACTCGAAGAGATATATTCAACAATTTACATCCAAACTAACGCACACACTTAAGATGTTGTGTACAAGATATATATTAAGGTTTCATATATGCATAAAATGAAATACATACATATGTATGTGTTTATATATATTTATGTATATGTAAAACAGATGACAAACCTAATATACTTTATCTAAGTGATATGTAAAACAGCAACTGTGAAATAAGCTACAATACTATATCAAAATGCTATACACACATCAGGCATTATTTATATAGGAATAATGATTTTGCCCCAACCAAATGTTATCGAAAACAATGCTTTTAGTTTAATCAAAGTGCTAAATAATAATAATAATACATTGATCACACTAAAATTAATTAACATCCAGCGATACATTATACTTATCAGGCTGAAACACTGAAAACAATGAGAACATCTGGGCAAAGCTTGTATCGGGTTACGCTGTTGCATCATGATGTGCTGAAAAGTGTCTAGAAAATCTCCAAGCCTAATCCCTTCCATATAAAGAGACTTGTGACTAGGGTTGCCACCTTTTCTTCAGAAAAATACATGCCTTGCTACTCTCTCCATAGACTTAAAGTTGGCCTGATGCCTATTTTTTACCGGCCAGGTGGCAACCCTACTTTTGACTCTAATTACCCAATTCCTTTGTGCCATTTCATGGGGAGGAGTCAGGCAGCCATTTATGGGGTACATGGCAGACAAACAAACTTCATTGACCATGTGGCCTACAAAACAGACAAAGGAAATTACCTTTTTCCTCACTACTTCTCCCTAGTGGTATATTTGCAAAATGGCAGGTTTGAATCTTCCCCATTGAAAGTAATGAGAGGTTCAAAACTATTTTTGCGATTAGTTAAAAATTTGGTACCTGAGTTTGACTTAGTCTCAAAAATAGCTTTGATCATTTTGCTGTGTGTTTAACACAGAGGTGATGTTGCTCGCGGCTCCCCATTGAACCCTATCGGGCTATGTCACAAGATGTGGGTGGACTATTCACCATGGCATCTGGTGCAGTCCGACCACATCCCTCCTGGCCGCAAAGCAAAGACTGCTTCAGGATGGGGGTAGTAATCTGCATTCACTACTACCATGAGAGTAATTTTGAATAAAGTAAAAAAAAAAAGGGTTATTTTACCATTTACAGTTGCCCTTTATACATATCTTCAAACCTTTCACAGGTGGTAGTATAAAACTGGAAACTTATAACACTGCATATTGCAAATACAGTTTATGTGATGATGTCCTAAGAATGTAATAATATCATCATTTGTGCAAGAGGGGTCACTCAGGAGATCAGTCACTTTTAAACCCCCTCCTGTGCTAATCATAGACTCACTAGAGAGCTTCTGAAGATATCCTTTATAGTTGCATTTAAAAAGGGGGTTAAGGACAAGCTATTTAAAGCCTGGTTTTACAATTCATTCTTTTTCATCTTAAACAATTGCCAATGTCAATCAAACATCTATTCAAGATGTGAAATAAAACATACATCAATGTTCACTCTGTCCAAGCTCAATATCTGTGTATTATTTTTTTGTTTAATTATTTTGTATTCATATTATATTAAAGAAAATGGCATAACAAAAGAAAGGTGGGCATAGTAGATATTTCACATAGTCAAATTGGTTACATATCAAGATGTTCCCTATGTTAAGATCTAATGCCAACAGTGGCTAATGCACGATAACATTGTTCAATTAAAAAATATGGGAAATGGAACAAGGCAGAGAAAAAGGCGGGAAAGAAAGGTCATGAGAGAGATACAGGGGAGGAAGGAGAGCCTCATATATAGAAGTATTAGATTTCAGGAGAGATTCCCACTATGGACAGCAAAGACAGAGGAGTTGCATGTTGAGTATCAAGTGGGTCATTAATTGATAAATTGTCTGGAAAGTAGGTGCTAGTGTAAAGGAGGAGAAGATATTACTCATGCACTTCCCTGCCTGCTGTAAATCGATTACACTCTCAGGGCTTTCTAAGTACATAGTATAGAGTACATTTTGTAGCATGAAGCAGGCCCTTAGCTTGGGTAGAAATTATTATATTTTCAGTTGTACATGTCATATCCACAGAGGTCATATAATCTCGAAATGATGGCACCGTGACTGTTTCCAGAATTTGGGGAGGAGGAGTTTAGCAGCATTTAATTGATGAACTGTGAGTAAATATTTTTCCAATAGGGTGGTAGATGTGGTGAATGAATATAGTCATTGAGTCAACATTTGGATGTTAATGTCACTACTTTGAGCCATTGTAAATAAGATAGAGATGTGCCGTAGTCTCTTTCCCAGAGAAACATATCAAACAGTTTGTAATCAACTGCTGAAACAGTCAACAGTATGTAAGACTTATGAAGACAGTTATGCTTTGTGGTTCTTTTGCTATACAGATTGTTTCAAATTTTGTCCTGTCAATAGGGAACGTGCCTAGTCTAACTACATACTGTATAGGAAGGTAAGTCTTGTATATGGTCCTAGTCTCCGTGATTTCATTTATTATTTATTATTATCTATCTGTGTGTATGATATGGCCTGGAAGAGACCTCTGAAATATTCCCTGTCACATCTGGCTACAACAGCTGTTGCTTTTCTCAATGATTGCAGACGTGAATGCTTATGAATGAAGCCTGGATTATTAATAGTATCTCTCCAGCTTGCACAAGTCAGGGCAACTGGGGGGTGCATCTCATGCATTCAATGATTATGTGTTTGGGGTGTACTCATTTGGCAACATGTGGATTAGGACAGTTAATCCTCATTGTTCTAAGTAGATCCAAAGATCCAAAGCTTGGGGCAGGATGAGTCCAGTCTACAATTCTTGATAAATTGTCAGCTATGTAAGCTGGAGTAAGTTCTCGGTTTGCAATGTTTGTGCTTGCACATGTCCTAGGGCGCTGTGGTAAGTTCTGGGTGTGCAATATGGTTGCTGGGGTAAGTCTTAAGTGTGCAATGTGGGTGATGGGGCATGTTCTTGGTGTGCAATGTCGGTGATGGATCAAGTCCACTGGGTGCAAAGTGGGTGCTGACTCAGAAAAGTCCTACGTGTGTAATGTGGGTGATGTGAAAGGTAGTGCAATGGCAAGGAATGTTGGGGCAATAACAATAGAAATGGAGTGGGGGGGGACCCCAATCATTTTTTATGTAAGGGGCCCCACAATTTCTGATGGCAGCCTTACCATCATCATATGACATAGTGCATCTCTTCCACTTAGTGTGCCATCAAAACTATTCTTCCAAGCTCCCCAGTACTAAAGAATTAGACCACGGTCTCCGCTCTAGTTACTACTGGGTGACACGTGAGAGCACTAGGTGACCCTGATAACAGTACAATGCTGGCATTACAATACTACTCATTCATTTAAGAAAACACTTGTAATATAGATTGATCAGTTTTGTTATCCATCAAATGGTAAACCCACCTCACACTGCCTATTGGAAGTGCTGTGAGGCAAAGGGTATGCTGATAATGGGATTTAGTTTAGTTTCCAGCAATTAGATAGTTATACTGTCTATTTTACAGTAAGCCCCTTCTTTTGCATTGTGTGGTTGCTTGTTGGTGGATGTCAAGAATTATTGTAACAATGCAGTTGTACTTTATCTGAATGCACACTCTATGGTAGCTCAATTGTGTTCTCCTTGTGGGTAGGGATGCAAGGATGCAACTATTATCAGGACTTTGAACTTATTCTAAAGCACAGTACTGGGAAATGTAATCTGCAGCATGCTGTCAGCATATGTGCCTAAATTGAGGAGCTCTAGGGAAATACTCTTCTGCATTAACATTGAACTTGCAGGTGTCCTGAGTTTTATTTTTGTTTAATGTTTTAACAAATACCTCAAGGTAAAGATTCGAATTTAAAGAGCCATTATGTTTTTCCCGCGCTTCTACTGAAGAAGAAAAAATGAAAAGCACAGATTCCATAGTATAGGGAAAAAATAATAAACTACTTTTTAAGATAAGCTAGTCCGTATTTTTCTCCTACATTTTGCTTTTTCATGAAAAGTTGTTTTTCAATCTCTTCTAATAAAGGATTTTATTTTATTTTCTTTACAAGGATGATCATTGTTTAATGCTTTAAACCCTTCAGTTTACTTAGTTGTCCTCCTGTTTTATTTTTGTAAGCTACAACCCTCTCCACTGATGTGCTATAAGGGACAAGGTACTTCTACTGTTTTGGTTCCTCACATATGTAGATTAATTATTCCAGTTTATTTACTTTATAAGATATATGTGCTTTTTAACCTCTGAATCATTGCCTCCAGACTTCACTCTGAAGCAGGGATAGCAAATTGTCTGTGGCAAAGTCTGCTAAAGTCTAGAAACAGTGGTGTAACAGATGTGCCCCAAGAGACCAGGAATAAGCACCTACCACCAAGGTAGGATCCTGGTTGGATGGATCATATTAGCTTTTTAAAATGTTTTATCTAATTAAAAAAAAAACACACCCTGCACCAGTAAACCACACTTCCCATGATGATCAACAATTATCATGGTGAAAATGTAGCCATTTGAGCATCATGTGAACTGTAGTTACAGCTAACAAATCCATAAGTATCTGCTATTGACTGCATTTCCCATGCTTTTCCAATACTGGGAACAGTTTGTCTGGCTGAGGCTTATGGGGACAGTAGCTAATAGAAGATGCAGTGACAGGTATTAGCTGTAAACTACTACTGTCATGATCCCCAGTCACCCAAATTTCTAAATGCTGATGGCTGAGAACCATAGGCACTATAGTTCAGCAATGCTGTGGAACAAAATTGGCACTTGGACTAGTGATGCAGAAACAGAGATGGCAATTCTCCCCAGCAAGTGATGCGGGGAGAATGCTGGCACTGAGGAAAGTAATGTGGGGCAAAGTTGGCACCATGGAAAGTGATGTGGAGCAAAGTTGGCGCTGTTGATGGTAGTGGTGTGTGACCAATTTTCACAGTGGGTCCCTGTTGTTTCCAGTCATGCTTCTGGACATATTTAAAAAGCAAGTTTTGTCACATTAACTGTAGAACATAGTGCCATATTTTAACAATTGAGGCTTGAGAAAGATCTGCAAGGATTGAAACGTTGCCTATGTGTGATTAAAAATTCATCACTTTACAACCGAGTGCTGGTCTTTCATTTCTGTTGATATTTTAACAATTGTCTGATAAACTGTTGGCACTTACAGTTGTTTAAAGCAACAGGATGCAAGTGATAAGAATGTCCAAAATAATTTAAAAAAAATCTTTTAATCATAGTTTATAGAATGCTTATTTTATGTATTTAGTTAATATAAGTTTATTTTGAAACTACAAAAAAGTACATTTTAATGACTGTGCACAAAAAGAAAACAATGTAGCAAGTGTATCCTTCCTCCAAGGAATTAAATTGATTTTTATCAAAATAGATCAATTTGTAACTGATAGTAAAAATGCCAATAGAGGCAATTACTAGGAATTTTGAACAATGTAACTCCTAATCAGACTAAAAAGTTTATGTACAATTATTTGTTGACAATTTCTTAAATAGGTGAAACATTAATTACATGTCATTTTCATGTGGTTACATAATGTATAAATACATATTTGCTGACTGAAGAAAATAATGTACCATCAGAAAGTAAAAACAAATTAACTAGATGAAACTGTGCATAAACTTGCAGAATTGTACATGTTACATATTAGTTTATAGGGATGGTACATGTCTTAGGTTTTTAAATTAATACAGGCATATGAAAGTGCTTGCTAATTATTAATGTGCAAGTTGATTTAGAAGTATCTGTGGAATGCATGATGAATTATGAAATAAAATCATAAAGTATTTATTCTTGACTGATTTTCTTTTTGGGCAATTCTACTACATTTTTGTAATTTATTATCTGGTGTTTGAAAGGTTAAATTTACTTTAATACTACATCATATCTAAAAGGCATGTAAAAGTTCACAGAAATTAAACATGCATGTGTTGTTCTAACACTGTGTATCCTGAGTAATGAGTGACTCTTTTATATGCAAAATGTTTATGGATCATACCTTTAGTTCTTTCATCATTCATCATTGGATTACTTGTACATAGACCAGGGGTGTCCAACGTGCGGCCCACGGGCCACGAATGCAGCCCGCGAGAGCTCTGACTGCGAGTCGTGTGGGAAGGAGCGTGGATCATCAGAGAACGAAGTTCTCCACACCTAGCCTCCTCTACCCTGCGCTTGAGGTCAGTGCAAGGGTCCGGGGGTGGGAAAATGCTTCAGTAGTGTGAATATCATGCAATAAAATGCGGAGGAGCATTCTGAAGTGCCATTATATTAAAAAAGAAAACTGAGTGGTTGTCCAGGTAGTGTTTATATGTAAGTGTGTGACTGTATGTAAGTGTGTGTTTGTGCAAGTGTAACTGTATGTAAGTGTGTGGCATTGAGACTGTGTGTATGTGTGTGTGTCTGTGTGTGTGTGTAAGTATGACTGTGTGTAAGTGTGACTGTGTCTATGTGTAAGTGTGACTCTGTGTCTGTGTGTAAGTTTGACTCTGTGTCTGTGTGTGTGAGGGTTTGGAGTAGGAGGTCAGTATGCAGGTACAGGAATAGACACTGAGTACAGTACTCACCAGAACTTGGATAGGTCTAGTGTGGAACAGCTCAGTTGATGGCAGCAATCCAGAGGAACATACAGCATACAGCAGTGATGTGATATTTATAATCCACAGGGAAACTGCAGCGTAAGCCAGTAAGCGCAATCCACAGGAACATACAGCAGTGAAGTGATAGTTATAATCCACAGGGAAACTGCAGCGTAAGCCAGTAAGCGCAATCCACAGGAACATACAGCAGTGATGTGATAATTATAATCCACAGGGAAACTGCAGCGTAAGCCAGTAAGCATATAAAACAAGGCAGGTAAAAAATTACCACGGGAAAGTTCCAGTACAATCCGAGGTTGGGGAAACAGAAGGCAGGCAAATGGGGAGACAATCCAGGTCAGGGGCACAGGCAGGCACATAGAAATCCAGTCACATAATCCAATTTGGGGTAACAGAAGGCAGGTAACGATCAAACAGTCCCGGCCTCAAACGGAAGGTATGTAAGGGAAGCTCAGGGCTAGAAAATACAAGAATCACCAAGCACAGTACAATGCTTAGTGATTCCTTTTAAACTTCGGGCCAGGTAGGGGGCGTGACGTCATGAAGAGCGTGCCGGCTCGTCGAGCAACGCTGCAGAGGGTAGATGCGCGCGTACCCGTTCTTGATGTCGCACGCCTGATGGAAGTTTGCCAGGTCTTGAGAGCAGGTCCCCGGCTGCTCCGTGACACCAAGCGAGGGCTGGGTACTCCGAAGATGCGCGGCAGGACCTGTCAGTGTGTAAGTGTGACTCTGTGTCTTTGTGCAAGTGTGACTGTATCTTTGTGCAATTGTGACTCTGTGTCTTCGTGCAAGTGTGCCTCTCTGTGCATGTAAGTAAGCCTCTGGGTCTTTGTGTAGGTGCCCCTGTGTCTTTGTGTAAGTGTGCCTCTGTGTGTTTGTGTAAGTGTGCCTCTGTGTGCGTGTAAGTGTGGCTGTCTGTATTTTTGTATGTATGTGGATTTGTGCAGTTATTTGTGTACATGTGACTGTATATTTGTAGCTGTGTATTTAATGTGGTGTTTTATTTACTGTGAGTTTTATTACTGTCTGTACTACACATTACTGTATTTGTATGAGTGTATATATATATATATATATATAGTGAAAAGTATGAATGGGTCTGCACACTTACAAGTATCGGGTGCCACGAGGGAACGTCATTGACGCCCATAAAGCAAAAAGAAAAGATAGGAGACTCAGCACACCGTTTAAGGGAATTTAATCCACCAAAAAATAACAACGTTTCAGCCCAGCACTGAGCTTTTTTCAAGTCTCAGACTTGAAAAAAGATCAGTGCTGGGCTGAAACGTTGTTATTTTTTGGTAGATTAAACTCCCTTAAACGGTGTGCTGAGTCTCCTATCTTTTCTTTATATATATATATATATATATATATATATATATATATATATATATATATATATATATATATACACGATTTTTTTTTTTTTCTGAATGAAAAATGAATGCCATTTTTGGTGAAGTGGCCCATAGAAAAAACTTGGACACCACTGACATAGACCTTACAAGAACTTTTAAAAGTTTTTTTTTTTTTATTATTATATTATATTATTATTATTATTCCCTATATGTCTATGAATACACCACTTTACTCATACCTACTCATGTGTGCTTTTGGAAAAATATATTTCACCTTAGTGATGAATTTTATTTCTTTTCAGCTCTTCAGCTTTATGTGCACATAGCATAGCAAAAAACATTCTTGCAGGGCTTCCTCTACTGTATCCAGGCACATTATAACTGATTTTACTCTTATAACAATAGTGTCCTGAGGATATCTTTTCCACAGCATACAGGAAAATCTGCAATCATTTAACAAACAGGCTTTCATAAAAAGTGAAATTTTATTTTACTTACTTAGGGGGTAACAACTTGAGAATGTTTGCTAATGTTTTGTGTGTTTTTTTCCATGTAGTTTTATTTTAGGTTTTATTCATGAAAGAGTGAATTCAAGGTAACTGATAAGGGAATTTCAAACGTAAGGCCAAAGTTTCAGAGTTGACAAAAATGGCCATGGTCCGCCTATTATTAAATGGTGCCAGGGCTGTCAAAATGCCCTTGCCCCCCCCCCCCCAAATTAAATGGGGCCAGGATTGACCAAGTGCCCCCCTGGTCTTTTAACATAAATGTAATCAATTAAAAATGGGGCCAGGAGCTGCCCAAGTGTAGATGGTCCTCCTAAAATAAATTAAAAAAAAAAGATTTAAACCATTTTTAAAACCAGTCAATGGCAGGGCTGGGATCAGAAAGGTTCCTCATGCATTTTAAATATCAGCCCTTAAAGAATGGGATTTCAGTCTGCCTTGATTCTCCACTGAGGACATACATCACAGGTGCATCAGGTATTTTTTTTTAAACAGCGCTTTTGAGTTGGATTTATTTTTAGTTTTGGATGGCCCTTTTCCCTGGGATGAAGATAAGGATATGATTTAGTGTCGTAAATCATCGATGGACATTTATTAAAAATGTTATTCCACACGGTACCCTTTGGTTAACTATCCACTAGGAATAACATGCAAAAAAAAACTTAAATTAACTTTTACTTTCACCAAAGTTAATGGTCAACATTGAATCTACCCCTTTATTTGGAATTTCTCTTACCTCATTGCTTTCTCCAAAACAGCTAAACATCAACAAAGGAAACAGATGCTCACTTTACAATCTTGTTTAGTTTGAGTTTAACCAATGAATTTATTAAAGCCAACAGGCCCTTTCCTGTCTGGGGCTCTCTAACCTGACTCAGTAACCTGACTTTAGTAATAAATGAATTAAGTTTTTGTTACAACAGAGGTAATACCCATATGGCAGGTATTTATCAATGAGAACACTGAACTTGTATTTGTTTGTTTGCTAGTTTTGTAATAACTTTGGTTTCATAGCAAGACTTTCATTTACCTAATATGTTTTTTTATATAAATAAGAGCAGTATAACATGATTTTAGTTTGGGTGTACTATAGTTAATTATAAAGCCATCTCCTTTTCACAAAAACTCTGTATACACACAACATATAAAATTATAAGATGCTGTCCTTTCCTTGCTATCATTGTTTCTCCCTGGGGAAGTCTTGACATTGGCAGCTTTGCAGAGAGGATTAACCGTTCTTCACACATAAATCCACAAGAAGATATCACATTCTCTTTATTTTATCTTTTATCCGGCTGAGCTGTACATAGCTCTAGCAGATCTATCAAAGCACATATCCGTAAGCGGGCTCATAAACACAGCCTCCTGGGGGAAAGTTTCCACTCCTACTATGTCTCAGCATGATACTCACTCACCAAGTTGAAATATACCATCCCTGCCAAGTGTACCCATTTGAATAAGATGCTATGTTTCTTTATGCACAAAAGCATATTAAAAAATGTAAACTATAAAGTCTTCTAAGTACCAGTGTAACGAAAAAGATTAATTAATGAAACTATACTGCGACAATCTATCTATCAAACTACATATAGTTAGATGGCATAGGGAGCTATTTTTAAACATAAGTCGATATTGGGTTGAAAGATAGGGTTTAAACATGGCAGCAGTGGAACAAGATTTTGTGCAACAATGGCCTGGATTCCATGGCCCTGTTAATAAAAAACTTGCAGTAAGAAATAAATTAACAGTCATTGATTATTCAATGCCCACTGCTAACCCCATTAATGGATGCAGTAATATTATTAAAATCGCTAAAAACCTCCATGCTTTCTAGAGAGGTTTATTGGATTCGGTAAAATTATAGCATTGAAACACTGTTCTGTGCAGTAATTAATGCACAAACAGTGATTCAGTGAAAGCTGGTAAAAATTAATGGACAAAAATCTTAATTTTTTTTTGCCCATCAGTTTTACACACAATAAAGCATGACTTAAATGTGCATCTTAATGCAGCCGATTAATGCATTTTAACCCTTGCATTGCTATAGGGAACACAAATAATGCTCCCCACATAGTACTGAAATGGTTAACCTGTAAAAAACAAACATTTATTTGGTCTCCCCCCCAAAATAAAAATAATTGCCTCCGATGGGGCTAGCAGCCTTCGGCTCTACCAAAAAGAAAAAATAGTGGTCGACCCAAATGACCGAGGGCTGGCGTCATTCCCATGGTCAGATTCGTCTTCTCCTGACAATAGCTCCGGCGAAACATGTAGAGGTGGTTATCATCTTCTCCAGGATTCTGCCTTTGTACACTGTCTTTTTTTCCACTTTGGATCAGCATGTGACTGTCTTCTATGTGAATTATCTACCTGCAGTCCATGAGTTTGTTTTTAGCAGGGGCCAGCAATCCGTTTGTTCTCCTGGTCCTGCACATGTTTGTGCTGTTTTTATCTATTTCAGAACCTGATTAAAAATATTTTGAATGAAAATCCACGTTCTGTGAGATATGATCGCTACTCACGTACCTTTGTGAGTGCATTTATTATCAATTACCCACTTTTGTATATATGATCAAACAATATTGCACCATTATTGCGTGTTTTTAATTGAAGGTACCCACTATTCTGAGCCAGTCTGCTTTTTGTTCTTTGTACTGTTTATAAACATTCCGGAGAATGCTTCAGAAGGCTGTGTTTTCTGTGATCCTGCAAGTATTATATATATATATATATCGATTTTGCACTGTGTTCACTTGCACGAATCACTTTATATTTGCACTGTGATATATGTATATATACCATGATCAGCCATACCATTATGACAGGTGGCAAGTCGGTGGAGGTAGTGTGATGCTTTGAGCAATATTCTGCTGGGAAACCTTGCATCCCGCCATTCATGTAGATGTTACTTTGACACGTACCACCTACCTAAGCATTGTTGCAGACCATGTACACCTTTTCATGAAAATGGTGCTCCTTGATGGCATTGGCCACTTTCAGCAGGATAATGCGCCCTGCCACAGAGCAAATAGTGTGCGGAATGGTTTGAGGAACACAACAACGAGTTCGAAATTTTGACTTGGCCTCCAAATTTTCCAGATCTTCAATCCATCTTGATTCCAGATACCACATCATACCTTCAATGGTTTAGTGGAGCTCATGCCTTGATGGGTCAGGGCAGTTGTTTTGGCAAAAGGGGACCCCAACATAATAGTACTCATTTTGTTGAGCTCTGCAAGATGAAAGATTCAGTTGACCCTGCCAGGAATCAAACCTACAACCCATAGATTTAAACAGATATATTAACCAAGGTTGAACCTTTTAACTACAGCCTATCAACATTTCCTCATGTATTTTTTGAAACATAATTGAAACATAATTAAACAGATAATTTAAGCTTCTGAAATGCTCAGAACTGTTTTCTTTCCTTGAAATATCAACCTAATAATGATTGTGTTGCCAAGAGTAAAATGTATCCATTGAGACATTCAATTGTTTAGGCTAATTGTTTGTCATCATGCCATAATATCTGCCTTTTGAGCATTGGTTTGTCAAAGCAGAGTCAAACAATCAAGAAAATAAATGAAAAGTGAAAAGTCAACAAGACTGGTTAAAGATTGTACATTGGCGTGACAAAGATAAAGATTCAGTGACCGAGTTTCTGAAGACTTTGAAGCTGCTAAGAGAGCAGTTTTACACTGAAGCCCCAAAGCAAGTACTGTAAAATTCCATTTGAATTTTCTAGCTGGAAGCCCAAACACTGCCACATGCTGATACTGATAAATCCAAAGAGGCACAACCTTTGCAAAGCATTTTTATAAAATGTAAAAGCATGCTGTCTCAGCAGACCAATGAAAAATAAATAATAATAATAGCAATAATAATAATTCAGAGTATATTCTTATTTCGCTTATCCCCACAATATAGTAATTTAACAAACACATTGCATGTGGGGGAAATAAAACTCTTGTGAAATGTGGTTGCAGATTAAAAATAAATACTATTTTTTGGTGTTGAAGGTTTTTTTTAAACTTTCGATTCTTTGATTAAGCCCAAAGTTTAAAATCCTGTAACACTGGTCAAGAATGAACTCGACATGTATCTTTAGAGATACATGCAGGTTTGCTCTCAGTGGAGACAGAGCTGATCTGACTGAAATGCACGCTGACAGCATCAGAGCAGCAAACTGCCACTCGGGTCTAATTGAACTCAGCTGCCTCTATATGCTGGCGCAGAAATAGTCTTGTATTTACATGCAATCAGTACTGGGGGCCTAAGTGTATTTTTTATACATACTTTGGGGAGAAATTTATTGAACAGCTGGAAAAATAAAAATCTTAATTTCTCATGAAAAATTAAAATAAATAATTATATGGAAATTAATTTTCATAGAAAATAGGAAGAAAGCAAGTGGTTAAAAGTTAAAGGGACTCACCTAAACATTGTTTTAATATGAATGTAGAGAATACAAAAATGAGGAAAAAAGATCTATGCATTGTGTTAGGAGAATTGCAGCAAATGCATAAAATAAGAGAACAATATGTTGTAAATGTGTTAGTGATGTCACCTGCTTATGACATCACCATGTGGCTTGATATGCAAATTAACAAATTCTCAAATGGAAACATGCAATTTAAATATCAAGTCATAAGTGATGTCATAAGCAGGAGGCAAAACAGACACATTTAAGACATATATTTTTCTTATTTTATACATTTGTTTGTAATTCACAATATATAGATAATTTTTCATCATTGTTTAATCTCTAAATTCACAGTATTAGGGATGTTTAGGTTGACAGAGCACCTTTAAGAAGGAAAAAAACTCTTGGATATTTTTTTGTATGGTGTGAAAATATAATTCTTCCCTGGTATAAAGTCTGTTGTCTGCAGTGACCAATGGAATGGGCAGTTACTTGACAAATCCTGATTTTGCAATTTGGATTCTGGGGCAAATTATGTGTGTGCATTATGGCTGCTGGGGTGAAACCTGCATGTGCAATCTGGCTGCTGGGCAAATTTTGTGTGTGTCATATGGGTGGTCTGACAAAATGTGTGAGTACAATCTGGGTCTGGTCATGTATTAGGCAAATCCTGTGGATGCAATATGGATTCTCTGGTAAGTAAGAGATGGATTTGATCCAGGAGTCAGGGTAAAAAACCATCAGACAACAGCTTACACAATTGAAAGTCCTCTTTATTGTGTCCTGGCAAACATAATGTTGGAAAGGGCACCATGTACAGGTGGAAATAGAAGCCTTACGTGTTTCGCGAGACAATGTTTTTTTTTACTCTGACTCCAGGATCATATCTGTCTCCTTAATTTCCAATACTTTGAATTGAATTTGAGACAGAGTACTGCAAGATCCCGAACCCACATCATAGTGTTTCTGGTTCACTCCAGGTGTCCAGCCTCCTTCTAATTTTGTTTTCTCTGGTAAGAGCTCTGACAAAATGTGTGGGTGCAACCTGTGAGTGCTGGCAAGAACTATGAGCAATCTGGGTGTTGGCAGTTGCTATGGGCAGTGCTGTATTTACCGCGAGGCATCCTAGGCGGATGCCTATGGCGGCAAATTTTGGGGGGCGGCAGCGCCCCCCAGCACTGGAAAAAAAAAAATTCAAAAAAATAAAAAAATAAAAAAAAAAAAAATCTGGCCCTTTAAAAAAAAAAACCCCACCGCGCCTGCAGGCAGAGACGGAGGTGAGAAGGGATCGGAAGATCCCCCCTCACCAACGCTCTGCCTGCCAGGCTGCACGGGGAGCCGAACAGGCAGCACAGAGAAACCTCCGTGCTGCCTGTTCGGCTCCCCGTGCAGTGTGCCGACACGGAAGTGCCGACAGGTCACGTGACGGGCGCGCTGACGTCATACGCGCGCCCGGTCACGTGACCTGTCGGCACAATCGCCGGGAAGCCGAACAGGCAGCATGGAGGGACCATGCTGCCTGCCTGCCAGGGAAAGGTAAGTGCTGATGGGAGACTGTGTGTGTGTGTGTGTGTGTGTGTGTGTGTGTGTGTGTGTGTGTGTGTGTGACTGAGTGTGATGGGAGTCAGAGTGTGTGTGATTGGAGACAGTGTGTGTGAATGAGTGTGATGGGAGTCAGAGTGTGTGTGATTGGAGACAGTGTGTGACTGAGTGTGATGGGAGTCAGAGTGTGTGTGATGGGAGACAGTGTGTGTGACTGAGTGTGATGGGAGACTGTGTGTGACTGAGTGTGATGGGAGTCAGAGTGTGTGTGATGGGAGACTGTGTGTGTGTGTGTGTGTGTGTGTGTGTGTGACTGAGTGTGATGGGAATCAGAGTGTGTGTGATGGGAGACAGTGTGTGTGACTGAGTGTGATGGGAGTCAGAGTGTGTGTGATTGGAGACAGTGTGTGTGACTGAGTGTGATGGGAGACAGTGTGTGTGACTGAGTGTGATGGGAGTCAGAGTGTGTGTGATGGGAGACAGTGTGTGTGACCTGTGTGTGATGGGAGTCAGAGTGTGTGTGATGGGAGACAGTGTGTGTGACTGAGTGTGATGGGAGTCAGAGTGTGCGTGATGGGAGTAGGAGTGTGTGACTGAGTGTGATGGGAGTAGGAGTGTGTGACTGAGTGTGATGGGAGTGTAAGCTTGATGTGAGTCTGAATGATGGGGCATGTCTTAGGTGTGTAACGTGGGTGTGCAGCTTGGGTACGGGGGTGCCCGGATTTTGTCTGCCTAGGGCAGCACAAAATCAAGATACACCACTGGCTATGGGTGCAATGTGGGTGCTCTGGTTTGGGCTGTGTGTGCAACCTGGGTGATGGGCAAGTCCCGTGTGTGCAATCTGGGTACTGGGGAAGGTCCTGTGGGTACAATATAGGTTGCAATTTGGGTGCTGGGGCAAATTACATGTGTGAAATCTGGGTCCTGGGGCAAGTGCTGTGTGTGAAATATTGTTCTTTCAAGACTGGTAAGACTTGTCTACAATGCATGTGCATATACACATAAAAAAGTGAAATTTTAATTTTAAATAGTTGTAATAAATAAATGTTCATATAAATAACCACAAACACCAGAGAGTTGACAATATGTAAAAAAATGACTTTAAAAATGAATCATCATATTATCCATATGGAGTCAGTCAGCTCCAGCTGGTATTGTATCTGACTTGTTGGGCATACAGATCAAAGATGACATGTAGTGACCAAACACTAACACTAACATCTACTGCTTTGCCTTGTGGTAAAACACATAAAGTCATAAGATCTTTCTAGTGTAACAATCATTTTCATAAACCAAAGAGATCTGTCAGTTTAGTGTGTTGCGCTTTCTTGACATTTTTAACAGTGATAAAATAACATGTAACTGACCTAGTTTAGTCTTAAAAATTCTGCATGGCTATATGAGTAAACTTAATACTAACCAAATAACAAAATTACATGAATTGCACTT
This sequence comes from Pelodytes ibericus, assembly GCA_036172795.1. Classification (NCBI taxonomy): domain Eukaryota; kingdom Metazoa; phylum Chordata; class Amphibia; order Anura; family Pelodytidae; genus Pelodytes; species Pelodytes ibericus. The sequence continues at coordinate 126,116,298 of CM069858.1, read as the reverse complement.
AAACCACATAGGAGATCTTTTATAAAAATGTTGATTGGACCATTTTTTTTTTAACTTTGCTCCAAATACAACTCTTCCAAATAACCATATAATATACACTATTTTGTAAAAAAAAAAAATAGTTGTATTATGCAGATACAATGAGTTTTAACATGTTACTGGTTACACGTTGTAATTCTGGAAGGCTGTGGAAACATTTCTCATCTACCATACTAATTTGACAGCTTGATGTAATGGTATTTAATTGTGATATTTAGTAGCATAGAAACCAATATATCCTAATATATGCTACTTTCCTCCATTTAACTAATGAGATTTTTGTAAAGTGTGTCCCCTCGGGCAGCCATGACAGAATTTCCTTTCCCTGCAGCTTCTGCAGTCTGTTTTAATACAAATGACTTTGTTACAAGCCCATCAGCAGTTTCAACAGGGTCAAGACAAAAGAAACATCACAGCTTGTGAACTGTGAAGTCTCAGGGCTGCAGGCAACAGACATTACAGCAGCATCAGCTCAGGATGCAATTTCATCTCTTCGTCTGTTTGCCAATATTCCTCAAAAAGTGTGAATCTAGGGAAAAAGGAAATTCTTCCAGTATATATGAATGAATTATCCAAAATTATTAAATACATGATAACTATTTAAAAGACATTATATTGTATAAAAATGTGAATACATTTAGCAGTGTTCAGTGATTATAAGGAAGAGTAAGCTAAGCAAGGAATTGGAGACTAATTGTCAGGGCCTTTAAGGGGTCAGGGATGGATGAGGAGTCTGTTTCATGCTAAAATTCATATTGCAGGTTTGAGAGACTATAGCAGGGGCATCCAACGTGTAGCCCATGGGCCAAATGCAGCCCGCCATGCATCGGGGTGTGACCCGCGTGAGTTCCTCAGTGGTAGCCACACCTCTGACTGCTAGTCATGATGGAAGGATGAAGTTCTCTGCACCTAGCTCCTCGTGCGCCTGGAGAAGCTTCAGCAGCGTAAATATCATGCAATAAAACATGGAGGAACAGTCTGAAATGCCGTTCAAAAAAAAGAAAAACTGTGTGGTTGGCCATGTAGTGTGTGTATGTATGTATGAAAGTGTGTGTGCAAGTGTAACTGTATGTAAGTGTGTGTCATTGAGACTGTGGGACAGTACCAATTTTAGGGTTCCATCCCGCTGTCCATCCGAGCTCTACCACTGTACCGCTTTTCGGAAGAGAGGTAGAATTAGTCAGACCAGTGGAAATAAAAACTGCAACACCGTGTTCTAAATATGATCTTTGGTGCATGCGCAGTGCTGCCTGGTTGTGTGACAGCACTGTCAATCTACCTTCCAGGGATGCTGTGATCCATGCATGCTTGAACCATATGTCTTAAGAGGTCACTAAAGGGTACACTCCACGAGGGAAATTGTAGGGAATTGAGACAGGAATTTCAAACTTAAGTCCAAAGAACCCTTAATAAAGGTTACTGGCCCTTTAAAACCAATAAATAACGTGTAAAACTGTCAGTTATGAATATTATATAAACCGCAGGTTTTTTTATTTTTTTTTTATTTAATATGTAGCATATCAAATATTTTTTATACACTTTTATTAATATAATATTAATCACACTTTTGGGTTTACATCTACACCACTAAAATTTGACTTTCTATGTTTCTATCCATTTTATTTCAACAAAATGATGTCCATAAGCTTCTATATCTACATTCCCCAACCACTTAGAGCCAAATTTCGACAGCTCAAAAGCATAGGTAAGGGATGAAATTCGCATGATTTCGACTCTTTCAACCAAATTCTCCAACCTTATACTATTGAAGTGAGGCCATTTTTGTCCATTGCTGCATTCATTTCGTTATTCAATTCTAATGAATGAACATTTCACCCATGTTCCTTCAATACATAGTATAAGGTTGGGGAATTCGGATGAAAGAGACAAATTTCGACAGCTCAATAGCATAAGGTAGGGGATGAAATGCTAATGAAATTTTAAGGATCTTGACTCTTTCAACCGAATTCTCCAACCTTATACTATTGAAGTGAGGCCATTTTTGTCCATTGCTGCATTAATTTCATTATTCGATTCATATGAATGAACATTTCACCCATGTTCTTTCAATACATAGTATAAGGTTGGGGAATTCAGATGAAAGAGAAGAATTCCAAAAGCTCAATAGCATAAGGTAGGGGATGAAATTCCAATGAAATTGGGATTATTTGGATTCTTTCAACCGAATTCTCCAATAGGTGAATTGTTTTCCATTCGTACAAATGAATATAACGAAATGAAAATAATGAACGAATTTCATCCGAAATGAAAGTAGCAATGGACAAATTCGTTTTGGACGAAATAAACATCATTTTCATCCAAATGGACGGAAACCAAACGGAAATTTCCGTTTCTCCCATCTCTGTTACTAACATTATAAAAAGATAGTTATTTGTTACTGCCAATTGAGAGAGAACACATTTTTATCCCATGCCTAAATCTTTTCATGGACTATTGCTGTTAAACAAAAAATTAATGACTTCTTTAATTGTATTTTGAATTCTGTTTAATGATGGCATTTTCGTTGTGTTACATAAAGCTGCTATTCGGCATCTAGTGACCAATGCTAGTCTTACCATAAATTTGTTTTCAGATTTTGACAAATTTTAAATTGGCCTTGACAAAAGGAATGCCCATGGATTTGATGGTTTTGATTTATTCAACAGTTCACATATCAAGTTATTTACAGAAGTCCATGATTTATCCACTTCAGGACCAGCACCATCACACCCACAATTTTTCGAACATAGGTTTAATTGACGAATACCCATATATATGATTTAACTGGAGTAAAATACCATCTATGAAGAGTTTTATGTGTTCCTTATAATGTACACAAAATAAATTTTATGAATTTCATCCCAAATCTATTCTCAATCCTCCTTTTTTAGAGTTGAGCCTAAATCTTTCTCCCACTCCTCTGTATATAAGTTGTTTTTTTTATTATTTGCAGAGTTCACTATTGCTTTATGAAGTATAGAAATTTGGGATTTTCTTAATGGGTTCTATAAATAAGTATATTTCAGATCTGAGAAGTTAATAGTACCTCCTTTCTTAACTCTTTGATGTTTGACCAAGCATGATAATTGCAAGTATCTAAAGAAGTTGAAAGTAGTAAGACCACTGAAACCTTTAGTGACTCAAAATTGAATAGTCCTTTTATCTTTGAACATATAAAAATATCTTGTAAAGCCAATTGAATGAACTCTTAAAATACCTATATTCCATGCAATAGTAAAAGTTTTGGTTCTATATATAATGGTGTTAGAGAGGAGGGATCTTTGATTTTTTTTTAGTTTTAAAACTAATTTATCCCGTATTTGAATAGTATTATATTGGATTGAGATCTTGGGAATTTGGAGACCAAGTCAAGATTTTTAACTCGATATTGTCTACCTCAAACCATTCATGAACCATTTTTGCTGTGTGGCAGGGCGCATTATCCTGCTGAAAGTAACCATTTCCATGAAAAGGTGTACATGATCTGCAACAATGCTTGTAGGTAGTATGTGTTAAAGTAACATCCACATGAATGGCAGAGCCCAAGATTTCCTAGTAGAACATTGCCCAAATCATCACACTGCCTCTGCCGGCTTGCCACCAGTAAGTGGTCATGATGTTATGGCTGATCGGTGTATATACTAGGGCAAGATCAAATATGTATTTTAACCCTGTGGGATTAATTTTGGGAGTACAAATTTAATGCCCATACAAATAATATGTGGATGGAAATAATGAGTTAATCAAAATATTCAAAATGCATTCATAACAATGCTAGTTGTAACCATCTCTAAGCAGGGTTTACCACAACAAATGCATCTTTTTTACGTATTAACATTTTTATGTGTTGAATACGTGCTTCTGCCAAACAGAGTTCGGTGGAGGATATCTGCCCCTTTTCAACTACTGTTTCTTCATGCATGGGTTGCCACCAGTATTGAGGGCGCCAGATCAACCCAGAAATGAGGGATCAGCACACATAGCTTAGACTGCAACATCTGTTGTGGGTTAGCATTCTACATTAATGCTCTATTTCCGCATGTACCATGTTTTTGTTATGTCATTGGTCAATCCCCAATTCCTAAAATAGTGATATATAACTAATGTAATTAGTATTAAATAAAGATATTTTTAATGTAGTACAACAATAATTTATGATTAATGAATTACAATAATAAATAATAATAAAATGCTCTGCATTGTGAAGCACAAATTCAGTGTTTGTAATTTTGTAAGTTTATCTACAGACAAATATGTTTCACAAAGGATTTTTAGTATAATAATAATGTATTCCTTTCATTAGAATGAGAAAGGCATTGATCTTATGATGCTAAAAAAACAATGGAAAACAATAGAATGTGGTGCAAAAGTTAATTAACTTTATACGTTTTACAAGTTTTAAAGCAGCAGCAAACCAATGTTATGGAAATGCAGCTGTAGATGGATAGATGCCTTATGTTTACTGGATGTACCCCACATGTCATATATATCACATGCCAGTCTGTATATATATATATATATATATATATATATATATATATATATATATATATATATATACATGACTGACATCTAGCAGTGAATGCTTAAAACATTTCTTGTCATTGGGGTTATCCTAAAGCTACTCAAGGGATTTATTCATGAAAGACGAAATTGCAGTAAATTGACAGGGAAATTTCGAAAGACAAAAGTAGCCTAGTTAAAATAATTCTCCAATAAAGCGGCACTGGACAATTTTCTACTGGGTTACTTTGGCCTTAAGTTGGAAATTCTCTTGTCAGTACCCTTCAATTCCCACTTTTGTGAATGAAGCTCAAAGTATTGTTAATTTGGCAAATCTGATTGTCAAGGGTCTGCTGGTAAAGGAGGTGTGTTCTGACACCTACCAGCCACACCGTGCAGGAAGTGCAGTGCAAGGTGTAAAGGGATTGAATCAGCACAAATCTCATGCTCTGCTCCCTTGTGCATACTGTGTCAGAGCACCAGGTGTCAGGTTTATGAGGACATAGAGAGTGCTGACAACATTTATAGGTAAAAAGATGGCACTGGCAACCTGTTTGGAGGCAAAAGATGACCCGGACAAGCAGTCTGGGGACAATATGTTATAAGCAAACTGTTTGGTGACAATTATGTCAAGGAAAGGCTGTCTGTGGACGAAAATGGCACTGGCAAGCATTGTGGTGGCAAATATATTAGAAACATTGGGTTCCAGTGTTAAATATTTTTCCCAGGGCCCAGAATATTACATTTATGAAAACATTTCCCCAGCAATTAAACAATGTGTAATTTAGAAGAGGCTTTATTTGAGATGACATACTCCAGCTAGGAACCAGCACTCTATGTTATTTATTTTTGTCTTACATATGTATTTTGTAGTATGAGATGATTCTCTTATAGTAAATTGTGAGCATTCCATTTTCTGATTAATCATCTTACATATATGGTTTTTGTAACCTTACAACCCATGCAGTCATTAGCATCAGCAACTGATAATACAAGATAATAACGGTTTCCTATAACTTTCACTAAAAGCACATTGATTTGCACTATTAACATGCATAACATCAACAATTTATACAATATTGACAGAGAGTGAATGATGCATGAGAAAGGGAGAATCTTGCTTACAATGTAGAGGATTAAAAATATTTTACTTTTTTTATTTTTATTTTGTTGATTTCAATTTTTCATTAAATATCAAATGTTTCACATGACTACTTATGTTAGTCATGTACACATGTCCTTTCTTTCACCCTGTGTATGTGTGTGTATATTTTGGTAAATTTTTTCCCATGAACACAAACATTTTGTTCAATGAAGTGGAACATTTTTTTATGTGACATCTCAAGTGTAAAGGAAGGAATAAAAAAGAACAAGCAAAAATGTCTGATTGCTGAAGCCAAGCAACAATACATCAGATTTCAAGCCCCCGGAGATATACTTAGCCTTGTTGAGAGTCTTTTTTTTAGGCTGTGTATTAAAACATGCAATTTATAGTTTTACCAGCAAGGGCTTAACTAAGAACAGGTTGAACCCTGGGGCAGTATTGTTAGTCCATCCACAATATTCTTAATAAAAGCTCCTTACCCCACATGAAGTGCACCATGAATTGCCTTGAATGTAAGTATTGACACATTAATATGAATAAACCAGGTCTATGTTTTTATGCACTCCCCATCAATTACATATACTGAGCATAGAATTGAAAAAATAAGTATGTTCCATCATACAAATTATTTTCTCATATATGCATTTATAATACTATATGTACATAGTTGAAAAGTAAAAGCAAAATTGAAGACCACAAATTTCCAAACCGAAGGGGCTAAAAATAATTATTGTTCATATGCTGTTATGCATATAATACCACAAAACAATAGGAATACATGTACATTAACAGACCACCTGAGTGAAACCGAGCATGGAAAATCCCCTCAACGATGAGCAGCCCAGCTCATGAATACAAACACTGAATAAGTGGCATTGTGGAAAAGTAATGTCAGACAGTACAGTAAGAAATATACAGTGCTTTAATAATTCAATGTAAAGTGGTTACAGACAGACAGAAACCAAAGATAGGAATGTCTGATGCATTTTGTGTCAATTTGCACTTAATCATAGGCTTGATTGTGCCAATTGTTTTTCTGTGGTATTATCTCTTCTCAATTCTCCTTCTTCTGCTAACCATATAATACCCATGACACTCATGACAAGCACTGCAAAACAATATTGGAAAAAGGAAGTTGTGAGCTACAGCCATAGAGAGGACAAAATATGTACAATAGTCTATCAAAAATTAATTTAGATTAATTTTATGGCATATGGGTTTTACCTTTCAAATTTGACATTTTCTGAGTAGAAAGTAAAATTAATTATGGTGTAAGTTATTTTATCAACCTAAAATGGATATGAAACTGAGTTGATTTCACCAGGGATCAAACATAAGTAAGGAACAGGGACTAGAGATGGTGCACTAGTCCACTGAGCTATGTCATCAACAACAAAACTACAGTCATTTGACCAAATGCACAAAGCAAACGTCCCTTTTATCTATTATTGTACACATGGTACTTCTTTAGCAGAAACTAAAAATTAAAGTGATACATAAACCATAACAATTTCACTAATTTGAGTCACTAAGAGAAGCAATTATATTTCAATTACAAGCCATAATAATGAAATGTAGATAATGATAGCACAGTGATTATGGACAAAAAGGCAAATTACGTTTGTAAATTAAAAAGAGTCTGAGCTGCATAGTACACAGGCAGAGACAGTATAACTTATAAACATATAACTTGAATACACCGGAGAAGAAATACGCTAGCACTCCTCAGTCCAGTAGAAAATAAACAATGGATTTATTGCATCGGATCTGTAAAAAAACAAACAAAGCAGGGATACAGACTTGGGGGAGTACGCCTTACGTTCCATCGTTTATTTTCTACTGGACTAAGGTGTGCTAGAGTTTTTCTTCTCTGTTGTACTTCCTTTAGCTGCCTTCACAGCGTGACCCAGCACCCCAGCACCGGTAAATCTACATATGGGAGGTTAATTCTCATTTCTGAGTGGAGCCGGCTTGTCTCTCGGGATATTGCTTTCTATAACTTTAATAACCTAAACAAGAACTAATTCTGATTAGGGAATAGCAATAATGAATATGGCAATCAAATAGTATAGGCACCTACATTTTGAATCTGATAAAGTATATCTAGTTCTATCAGACAGCTCCATGATTATGTTTAAGACAATTTGTGGGATTTGAGCAGGCTACAATTGTCAGTTACAATTCATTGCAAAGGATCAAAAGTTCTATTACCTTTCCTCCAATGAAGACAATAAAAACATATAATGAACTGAAGAGGCAATATTTATGCAAGTGAAGCTGAATTTAGAAGGGACATTTGGATACCTGAATTTCTTTTCAATTTGAGTCAATTGTGGTGAGAATTTAAACTGAGCAATTTTTGTATCACCACAATGAACCCAAATTGGACCAAAGTGATGCAAATTGCGCAACCACCGAATCAAGGCATTTTGATTTGAAATTGCCTTGTCCGATGTAACCCAAAATGAACTGAAAAGCACCAATTTAAAACATATTTAAATAAAGGCACTTCATGGTACTTCATGCATCTTCTTGACTGTCAGATTGCCTTTCCAATATGGCACTTCCTGTTGTAAGGAAGAGCTTTTGAAGCAGTCAATCATATCTCCTGTCACTTAGTGGGGTCCGATCCTCTCTATATTAGAGTCTGCCTTATGTGACATCATCTCGCATAGAACCCATATAATTGGGCAGACTAGATGGACCGAATGGTTCTTATCTGCCGACACATTCTATGTTTAACCCAGTCACATTTGTTTTTTGTCTACTGGTAATGGATAAGGTTTTTACCCTTTTTCTGATGGGTCTAGAGATAAAAATGTCCAACCCCACGGGAATTTATGTTTTATATTTGTTTATATTTATGTGATCGAGCCAAGAGTGAGGGGAGATGAGATGTGAAGCTGGTTTATGAATTTACCATGGTAAAATTTGCTTCAATTAATGCTCAAGGTCTGAACATGCCTTGGAAGAGTCATATGCATATACATAAATAAAGAAAAAACTCAGGTTACTTTTATACAAGAAACTCACTGGTGTTGTTCTGACCCTCAAAGATGGAGAGGTAATACATTTCATAAAATACTACATACATCTATGGATAAGAAAAAAAAGAGGGGTGTTGCTATTGTCTTTTCAAGTGGTTCAAGAAGGCTTTCAGCCATGTGCAAAGTTAATGGCCTGTTGGTCTGGAGAACTCTGCATCCCCAAAGTAGAGATTATACTCACTTCTCCAAAGTCCATGGATTCTATTTTAGGATTGACATGCTTTTAGTTAAAGCCCATACAATTAAAAATATAACCCAGGTTCAAGTAAAGCCCAATACATGGTCCGATCACAACTTTGTGTTAATAAATGTGGGGAAAATCTAACCAGGCTTATACCACCTGGGGATTTTTGATTTGATGGACAGAAATGAAAAGAAGAAGCTAGGGCAAGGTTTAGAAGACTTTCATATTGCACTGTATAATCTAGCTACTGCCAACAAACTGCCTAAATAAACACAATATTGCATTAACCTCAGATTTGCAAAATAAAATCAACCAAATAAATGAGGAAAGAATCAACACACCAAAAAACTGAGATTGAGGACATATTACAAAGGAAATAAGGCCAATAAATGGTTACAAAAAAATTAAAAAGACAGTGCTCTAATAATGTAATTAGTAAGCTGGTTGATAAAAATAGTGTATAAACTGCCCCAGATGAAATAGGAAAAAAATTCAATCAATTCTATAACAAGTTGTATAACTTAAATCACTATCCAGAAACAGATAGTATCAGGAAATACTTGGCAAATATTGAATGCCCACAAATAACAAAAGAGAAAAATGTAGATCTAAATAAACCAATATTAATTATAGAAATAGAAAAACAAATAAGAAAATTGCAAAACACCCACCCAGACGGATTTAGTAACCTGCACAATAACATTTTTAAAAAGGAGCTGATCTCTCCTTTAAAGGTCAATGGATTTTCTAAATCTCCATGCCCCCAACAAGAACGTCTTCATGCTAATATTCTACCCATCCTCAAGCCCAATAAAACCCCAGAGGATATTAAAAACTACCGACATATTTCATTAACAAATGTAGATTTGAAACGCTATTCCACAGTTTTGTTGGAGAGAATCAAGTGTGTCATTGGTTGTTTGATTCATGGTGACCAAATATGTTTTGTGACAGGCCGAGCCATTCACAATAACTCTAGAAGAGTGCTGGCCATTCTGGGCCTTCGACAGAGTCAGTTGGGTATACCGCAGACACACTCTGATCGCCTTTGGCTTTAAGGACTGGATGTTGGAGGCCATAATGGCAATGCATTCTCATCCCTCATCTACAGCTGTGGGCCCCAAAATTTGTGGGGGGTGGTTCAATCTACTAAATAGCACAAGACAGGGTTGCCCACTCTCTCCCCTTTAATATATATTGTCAGTGGCACCTGTGGCGATCAGAGTGTCGAATAACCCAGATATCAAATGATTTCCAACTTCAAAGGGTGAGGCCAAGATATCACTATTTGCAGATGATATTGTCATTACAATACTCGACCCCCAGTTATTTTTGGACAATGTCATGATAGAAATTAAGGATTACAGTAAAATATCGACTTACAAGCTACATATGTGAAAATCTTTAGTTTTACATAGGAATTTATCGATAGGGGCTGTTCTGGAGTTTAAGGCCAGATATGATTTTATATGGACAGACAAAGAATTTCTCTGATGATGCGCACTTCTGGTTGTGCACTGACCGCATCAGGTTCCTTCTTGTGACGTCCGATGGGGTGGGTACATGCACTGTGCTTCGTCCCCCTCAATTTCGCGCCACCTTCACTGGAAAAGAAGGTGAGCGTGGGCTTCTGTACCTGATGGAGTCGCCATCTTGGGTGCTCAGCTCTATAAATTCTCTTTAAATGGAGAAAGTTCAGCACTGCTGCTACTCTCCCTAGGAGTGGCCGTCCTGTAAAGATGTCTGCAAGAGCACAGCGCAGACTGCTCAATGAGGTGAAGAAGTATCCTAGAGTGTCAGCTAAAGAGTTACAAAGTCACTGGCATATGCTAACATCCCTGTTAGCGAATCTACGATACGTAAAACACTAAACAAGAATGGATTTCATGGGAGGATACCACAGAGGAAGCCACTGCTGTCCAAACAAAACATTGCTGCACATTTACAGTTTGCACAAGAGCACCTGGATTTTCCACAGCAGTACTGGCAAAATATTCTGTGGACATCTGAACCCATAGTTGAGTTGTTTGGAAGAAACACACAACACTATGTGTGGAGAAAAGAGGCACAGCGCACCAACATCAAAACCTCATCCCAACTGTGAAGTATGGTGGTGGGGGCATCATGGTTTGGGGCTGCTTTGCTGTGTCAGGGCCTGGACGGATTGCTATCATCGAAGGAAAAATGAATTCCCAAGTTTATCAAGACATTTTGCAGGAGAACTTAAGGCCATCTGTCCACCAGATGAAGCTCAACAGAAGATGGGTGTTGCAACAGGACAATGACCCAAAGCATAGAAGTAAATCAACAACAGAATGGCTTAAACAGAAGAAAATACGCCTTCTGAAGTGGCCCAGTCAGAGTCCTGACCTCAACCCGAATGAGATGCTGTGGCATGACCTCAAGAAAGCGATTCACACCAGACATCCCAAGAATATTGCTGAACTGAAACAGTTCTGTAAAGAGGAATGGTCAAGAATTACTCCTGACCGTTGTGCACGTCTGATCTGCAACTACAGGAAACGTTTGGTTGAAGTTATGTAAAGGCTACATGAAATATATTAAAATACTCCAAGTTAAATACCCTCAATTATCTAGTTTTGAAAAATATATACATGGGGGGGGTGGGAATTCATGGATTTATGACCGATATCAGTGTTACAATGTCACTATTGCTAATTTAGAAAACAAATTCAAATAGCATTGCACTAGCTGTACTTATTGCCCTGTAACTTGAATAAAAAGCTACAAACATAAAACATTGGCTATTTCTAAACATTCTAAATATTGGAATCTATTTAGCAGGGTTTTTAGTAGCTTTTGCAGATGAGTATACAATTTTTCAAATACAATTCCGAAAAACATTTTTTAAAAATTTTCATCATATTCTATTATTTTTTATAAATAAAATGATATGATCAAAATAATGGTTTCAATGGAAAGCCCTTCTTATGGCAATAAAAACAATAAATAATGTGTGTGGGTACTATGAAGAAAATATTAAAGCTAAAGACAAACACTGCAGAAATGTTAAAAGAGCCCATGTCACTAAGGGTAAGATGGGGATGGGACAGTTCATCATGGCTGGATGAATGAAGCCACTTCAACTTCCCCTCTCACTTGATGGTTAGGTAATTTGCCAGATCTTTTATCGCGGGACAGTTCATCACGGGGTCGCTGAAGGTGAGTATTATTATTATAATATAATAATTACCTGTTAAATAATAGAATACTAACAATAATAATATTAATAAAAACAAGTATATAATATTAACATATATTATTAATATACATATGTAAATAAAATACTTATTACGCATACATACAATAATAGTATGGTAACAATAACGAGAATACATGAAAAAACACATATATATTGCATAAAATAAGTATAATACAAGAAAAAGCAACACATGTATCTGATATAATTAGTAACCTCTTTATATATATCAGCTTTCCACACTACTTGACATCACAGCAATGTCTACTTAACATTGCAGTTGCTACAGGGGTCGCCTGGTGCTGTGGAAAGTAGGGGTGTATTGCACTGGTGGTATCATGGGCAGGTCAGGGGACCACACAGCAATATTACCACTGTGAGCTGGTAGATATGATGATGATGGTGGGAAGGTATACAATTCTAACAGCTGCCTACATTTATCAAGAAGCAGTGATGTGATGCCACCCTGTAGCTGACTCATTAACTGATTAAATCTCTGGTATTGTTATTGCTTAATAGTTATGTTATTATGTGAAATAATACATGTGTGAATTCGGACACACTTTATTTAAAAAGGTAACCCAATTTTTTAATCTAGAATAATATATTTAGATTTTTGGATGGAAACAACACTGCTTCCCCCCTTTTTCATCACATCATCCCCCAAGCTTAGCTAACAGGCTTCTATCCTATCAGCGCTGTATGTACAGTATATGTGTATACCACATTCATTCACTGATCATAATTCAATGACCAGGCAGTGAGGCAGAGCATAATTTGATTCACTGATCAAAGAAATGAGCTTTAGTATCCTTTGATTCTTTGCATGAGTTTTGTTAACGCAATGTATTCCTGTTTTTCAGAAGTTAAACATTTTTCAGAAAAAAATTGAAAACAAGTTGAAACTGATCTTTCTGATAAATATGTATTTATATTATCAAGGAAATGTATAAAATGAAAACTGCTGAATTGACTCAGAGCTTAGTTGTGATATGTTTCTCTTAGCACTCGAGCTTACTTTTTATCTTTTCATGTATTATTCAGTGTGTAGGCAGATTTTCACACTACTGTGTGTATACTATGTTCTGATATCCTTCGTTAATTCCCCTGTGTAAGTAATCGGAAGGAAGAAAACCTACAGCTGTGAAAGACTTGTAAAAATAATAAATTGGGCTTATTGCTCAGTGTCCTTCATTTTCATCTACAGCTCAGTTGCATTTGTAAAAGGATATTTTCTGGGCATGTAGAACTCACATAATATTACAATACAATTCGACACATTATCTATGCATGCATTTAATTCAATTGACAGTTTAAGATACCTTACTCTATTACCCACTAGGTAGTCTTGTCCATACAGGAAAAACAAATCTACTTCCACCATGTGCCACATTTTATTTACCAAAGACTACTGCAGCAAAAGGTTCTTTATCAGGGCCTGGCTGAAAGGATAGTTGTCATTGAAGAATTAAGTTTGTGCTTGTCTCTTGCACTCATGTGTTCCAACATGTGCCTTTTGTGTATCTTTTGTAGCATTTCCTACTGGTATTACTAAATTCCTACAGGCAAATAGGCACAGATAGCTCATCCCCGTGTGCCACCAGATTGGCCATGTATATGTTCTTACTTGTTGTTTGAATGGTTTGTTTCACGTTATGATGTGTTTTCTCCTCAGTGGTAACCTCTTGTAATCAATGCCACATAACTGGTAAAATTGATCCTGGCATCATGATGTGGTTATTGTGCTCATTCAACTCTGTGTCAGTCTCATTGACAGATCTATGACTCACAATACATATTTTGGATTCTTGTATCTTTCATTAAAAGAATTCTGCCTGTTCCATATGAAGATTTTAAATACTTCACAACCAAAATCTATGCCATGTATCTCTTTTTTGTATGAAAACTTTATTTCGCGTGAACCATCCAAAAACTATTGCGTAGGGGATGGCATGTGAATTTCTTTAATAACACAAATTCAAACTCATCCTATTTTTTCCAGTGCCACTTCAAAGCTTTTAACTCTCAACCTCTCATTTATTTACTTGTGTCTAAGGAATTTATGATTGAGCAGATCTGCACTGTGGGCTGTATTTGCGAAGAATGGTTGGCATTGACAAATATAAGGCCAAAGTAACCGAGTTGGAAAAATTCTTCTGTTCAGTTTTGGCTTTGAGTTGGAAATTCCCTTTTTTATTTTCACTCATCTGGGAAGGTTTTAAACAATATTTTGGAGTGTTTTTGTGGGAATGTTTGCTTAATAATCCTGTAAAGCATTTGTGAGATAAGGCACTGATGTGAAATGAGAAGGACTGGCTCACAATCTCTGTTACAGTTCATCCCAAATGTGTTCAATGGGGTTGAAGGTCAGGTCTCTGTGCATGGCAGTCAAGTTCTTCCACACCAAATCCATGCAATTAAAAAAGTTCCCCAAACTGTTTCCAAAACGTTAGAAGCATAGCAATGTCCAAAATGTCTACTAAAGATTTCCCTTCACTAGAATTAAGGTGCCTACAGCAACCCCTGAAAGACAGTCACATATCGTTATCCATCCTTCACCAAACTTTAGAGTTGTCACATTGCAATCAAGCAGGTAACGTTATTCAGTCATTCACCAAACCCAGACTCATCATAGAAACATAGAAACATAGAATGTGTCGGCAGATAAGAACCATTCGGTCCATCCGGTCTGCCCAAATTTTTTAGTGTACTTTTATTAGTCCCCCGTTCCCGGTCTTATAGCTAGGATAGCCTTGTGTCTATCCCACGCATGCTTAAACTCCTTGAGACTGCCAAACAGTGAAGAACAAGTTTCCACTGCTCCAGAGTCCAATGGCTGTATGCTGTACATAACGTGGGCTGACGAAACCCATTCATGAAACTCCCACCACACAGTTTTTGTGCTGATATAAATGCCAGTGGAAGTTTAGAACTCTTCAGCTATGGAATCAGCAGAACATTTGCGACTTTTATGCACCATGAGCCTCAGTATTTGGTGACCCAGCTCTGTGACTTCCATGTGGTCTTCTGCTTCATGGATGAGTGCTCCCACTTTCCAAAAATATTACTTACAGTTGAGGGTGAAATATCAAGCAGGGATGAAATTTTGAAAAATGACTTATTGCAAAGGTGGCATCCTATCACAGTTACATACTTAAATTCACTAAGCTTTTCAGAATGACCCATTCAGGACCTGGTGCTGGGTAACTGCAATCATTTGGAGGTTTAGGACCCCAAGTTTTTGCAGCCTCAACCAGGCCCTGTGAAGATACCTTTTTAGAACTTGAGAAACACCTCATGAAGGAAACAAAGATTAAATGGGAGATAGCTACCCTTACTAAGTATCTAGAAGAAGGAATAACACCAAGAGGTTTAAGGTTTTTTAAAACCCCAACCTTTGATCTGGAAGATGATAATTTTATTCTAGAGTGGAATGCCATTCTGGAAAAATGTACATGTCATTTAATTAGAACTATTATAGAACAAAGAGAAAAAAATCTAACTGTCCTAGATAAAGAAATAAACAGACTTCATTCTAATCTAGAACCTTTTATAGATCTAGAAGAATATACAGAACATACCACATATATTTTGAAAAAATTAGAAAAACTTGAAATTGAAACTAAACAGATAAATATAAAAAAATATTTAAGAGATAAGGAGGACTACAGATTAAATACAGTAAGACAACCAACAAATTATCGTAATAATAATAATAAAAGAAAATATCAAACAAATGAATCACCAAAAAAATCATTTTTTTTCTCACAAACATGGATATGAAAAAAACTCTGGAATAAATTCAAAAGACACCTCAGACTCTCTTAGAACACCTCACAAATATCGTACTTCAAAATACGAACACACCAACCCCAAAAGGGGTCTGAATGTATACACTAAATCAAATCACTTAAACACTTCACCTGTAGAAAAGATTCAAAAAAGATTAATTAAGTTAAGTGAAAACACAAGTAAAGATACACACAAAGATACCTCTAACTCACAGTACATTGTGAAGAAAAAGGACACTTTAGAATCTAATAAATTTCATGTTTTATCACAGTTGGGAGACACATCTCCCATCTTAGACTACAAACACAGATTATTAAAACCACTACCACAGGATATTCACACACAAGATTACCATCACAATACATCAGAATCACGTTTTTTAGATTTGGATCAGAGATCAAAAATAATTCCTCCAAAACCCCAAAGAACTCTAAACTTAATAAAAAAAAGAAAGCTTTTTCAGGGAGAGGAAAAAGAGGGGCAGATTGGTACAGAAGAGGAAGGTAGAGAAAATAACCAAAACTACCCCCTCCTTTACTGGCATTTTTAATCTGTCCCATAAAATTCTCTCCCAAGAACAAATGTTGATACTCAGTAAGGGTCTAAAATTTGCCCCAACAAAAAAATTCAATATATTTGCAGCCTATATAGATGTAAATAAATTTGTGAGGCAAGCCACTTTAAAAAGATTTTACACCCTTAAACCCAGTGCAGAAAACGAGAAGGCTATAACAGAAAATCCAAATCTGATTGCCACCTCGAATTTGAAGAAAAAGTCGTGTTTTTACCCAACCTCATACAAATCAAGTGCCTTAGAGGTATTCGAAAAACAAGTCACAGAAGACCTAAAAAAGATTAAAGACACAAAATATGATAAAAACAATCTCACTAAAAAAGAATTAGAAATATTGAAAGAACTACAGGAGGATGAGGATATAATCATAAAACCAGCGGATAAAGGTGGGGGAATTATAATTTTGTCCAGAGAAAACTATACAATAGAGGCATATAAACATTTAAAAGATCAAAAAGTATAATGTTTACTTAAAGAAGATCCTACAAAAAAATATAGAAAAATACTATCAGCCTTTTTGGACAAGGGGAAGATTCATCAATTTATAAAAGAGAGATGGATTACATCAATATCCTCCATCCAAAAATTCCAACAATATATTTTCTACCTAAAATTCACAAAGACCCTGTAAAACCACCTACAAGACCTATAGTTTCCGGAATAGGATCCATTTTCTCAAATTTATCAGAATACCTTGACATAGTATTACAACCATATGTACAGAAACAAAGATCCTATCTCAAGGATTCAATAGGTCTAATTAAACTTCTAGAAAATGTAAAATGGCAAAAGGATTATATCCTAGTATCAAGTGATGTATCCTCTTTGTATACAATTATGGAACATCACCAAGGCTGTAAAGCTGTAGAAAATAATCTGACTAAAGAAAATAACACAACTCCTCCACAAATAGAATATATTTTAGAAGGTTTAAAGATCATTCTGGAACACAATTTTTTCTGGTTTGAGGAGGCCTTCTATTTACAAAAAACCAGAACAGCTATGGGGACCAGAGTCGCCCCCAGCTACGCAAATCTCTTTATGGGAGATTGGGAAGATCAGTACATATGGAATCAAAATAGCTGGGAGGCGACTGCAGATCCGGCAGAAGTGATGTAGGACGCGGAAGGGGCGCCGCGTCAAGGGAGTCGAGGTCGAGAGCGATGACATGGAGTGGGAAGCGATGAAATAAGCCGAAGAGTAAAAGCATCTAGTCGGGCTGAAGCTGTGGTCCCGCTATTGATCCCGGAGCCATAGAGCAACCTAAGATCCCGGAGATCGGAGAACAGTGAGTAACAGGTTGGCGAACAGTGAGATCGGCGAACTGTGAGTAACCCTGTTAAATGTACATATATACTGGATATACTGATAAACTTCCCATGTGAGCCACCTGGAGAGGAGAGACTAAGAATAAGTGAAGGTGGGAGCCTCTTGATAAAACCTTACCGGAAATATAGGTCCCGGGTCTCTCACTCCTGCAGTAAGGTCTTTCCTAATGGCAAGGTCTGTCTTAGTAATAAGATAAGACCCACTTTAAATAGCTCTTCCTCTTTGCCGGCGATTGAGGGGCTGGAAGTTCTAAATTTATATGTACCGGGGCACAATATCAAGAAAATGGGACTGATATGGTTATGATCTAGAGCTCACTGAAGAGCTACTCCTTCTCTTACTTGTCCAAAGTTTTAGAGCTGACCATGCTCCCTTTCCCCAGGATCACATATAGTCTATATTAATTTCCCCAAATTAAAGAAAAGGATCTGGTTCAATTGGGCACAAAGCTGCTAAACGGAGGCAAGAAGGGGAAAATTAGTTATTTTATACTAGCAGACCCATGGTCCCTTACATAAGCCAGGACCACTAGGTGGTGCTAAAGAGGAGAAGACAACTCTGTTACACACTCAGAGGAAGAACCTTTGAAACATTCTTCAAAATTAATTAAAGAGTCAAGTGGGCCAGAACCGGCTTATAGAACTATATAGGGTTCTAAAGGGTCTTGTAGCCTATTGTGAGGAGAGTTATACTGGATGAAGACCAAAAATGCAGGATGGTACAATACAGATATTTTTATTGACAGGGGTTAAATGCAGGAACTTGCAACAGTTGTAATCCACACTGACAGGGGTTAAATGCAGGAACTTGCAGCAGTTGTAATCCACACTGACAGGGGTTAAATGCAGGAACTTGCAGCAGTTGTAATCCACACTGACAATAAGCAAAACGAAAACAGTCCAAGATCAGGGGCAATAGAGAAGTAGCAAAACGAGAGACAAGCCGGGGTCAGGTTACCAGAGAATCAGAATAACGAGAAACAGTCCAGGTATCAAGGGGCACAGGCAGGCAGAAGGGTAGTCAGGAAATCCAGGTTCAGTAACAATCAATAATGAGGAAACGCTAGGCTATCGAATACACGAGAATCACCAAGCACTGTTTGCTTAGTGATTCTGGCTTTTAAATCTTCCGCGCCTCGCGGGTATGCGACGTGCGTGACGTCATCGGGCGCGCGCCTCCATGGAGACAGGTCACGTGATGACGTGGACGCGCTGGCAAGCGCGTGTGACGGATCTCGGCTGGGAGAGAGGTTGTACTCAGGGGAGCTGCTGCGGGGAAGAACCTGACAGTTCCCCCTCCCAAAGCGAGACCTCCGGGCTCGCCACTGGCCAGGACGATTGGGATGACGATCATGAAAGGCATGGACCAACTCATCAGCGTGAACAAGTACAGCCGGTTCCCAAGATCTGTCGCTCTCCCCATATCCTTTCCAGTGTATGAGATATTGAAGCCGACCACGATGAAGGCGAGAATCAAGCACCTCTTCCACTTCATACTCTTCCATACCATCGACCAAAACCGGATCTGGGGGAGACCCCTGTCTACCTGGAAAAAGGTTAGCCACCCACGGTTTGAGCAAGGAGACATGAAACACCGGGTGGATCCTCATAGATGCAGGTAAGCGTAATCTCATGACCAGAGGAGATATAACCTCGATGATGGGGAAAGGACCAAGGAATCGAGGACCCAGTTTCTTCGTGGGACAGGAGAGTTTTAGGTGTTTGGTGGATAGCCACACCTTGTCGCCCGGTTTGTACACAGGAGCATCCGAACGATGTCTGTCTGCGAAGGCTTTGTATCGTTGTTGAGAGTGGAGAAGAGTATCACGGAGTAAGGCAAATGTGCGGGTGATATTACGTATGTGAACAGAAGCGGAGGGAACGGTGCTTGGAATAGGGGACCCAGGGAGCATTGAAGGGTGAAAGCCATAGTTGAGAAAAAATGGGGACTTTCCCGTTGAGCTGTGGATATGATTGTTATAAGCGAATTCCGCCAGCGGCAAATACTTGCTCCAGTCATCTTGAAGATGCGTGGTGAAGCAGCGTAGGTATTGTTCCAGAGTTTGATTGGTGCGCTCCGTCTGACCGTTACTTTGGGGATGAAAAGCCGTAGTGAGAGAACGATGGATATGTAATTCCGTACAGAAAGCTCTCCAGAAATGAGAGGTGAATTGAGTCCCCCGGTCCGACACTAAGTTTTCGGGTAGACCATGCAATCTAAAAACTTCTCTTATGAAGAGGTCCGCAGTCTCTATAGCCGAGGGTAGGTGAGTATACGGAATGAAGTGTGCCATCTTGGTAAAGCGGTCTACAGCGACCATCAGTGTATTGTATCGTTGGGATCGGGGTAGATCTGTAATGAAGTCCACGGAGACATCACTCCAGGGTCTAGCGGGTATCGGCAAAGGCTGAAGAAGACCTGAGGGTCTTTGGTGTCTTTCTTTCGCACGGGCGCAAGTATCACAGGAAGCAACAAATCTCGTGACATCCACTTGTAGGTCAGGCCACCAAAAAGTTCTGGTAATAAGATCTTTGGTCTGTCGGACACCGCCGTGCCCCGCTGTAGGGGAATCATGAAAGTATTGGAGGACTTGTAAACGGACCTCAGGGGGAACGTATGCTTTGTCTTGGTAAAAATATAGTCCTTGACGGTGTGTCAATTGGTCAGGATGGGGTACCCTAGGGGTCGAAGGATGATTACGGAGAGCCTCCCAAATTGATTGTGTGGCGTTCAAGAAGTGTTCAGATTGAAGTATGGTACTCGATCTCTCACCTTGAGGCTCTTCGGGTTCAGTCATACGTGATAAAGCATCGGCTTTCAAATTACGGGATCCTGGACGATACGTGATATGGAGGTTGAAGCGTGTGAAGAAGAGTGCCCATCTGGCTTGTCTAGGTTGTAGTCTCCTAGCGGTACGTAGATACTCCAGGTTTTTATGGTCCGTAAAGACGGTCACAGGGAAAAGGGCACCCTCCAATAGGTGTCTCCACTCCTCCAATGCAAGTTTTATCGCCAGTAGTTCTCTCTCCCCTATATTGTAGTTTCTCTCTGCCGGTGACAGAGTCCTGGAGAAGAAGGCCACAGGGTGTAATTTTCCATCCTCCTTGTGCCTCTGGGAAAGGATTGCACCAACTGCTGAATCGGATGCGTCCACCTCAAGTGTAAAGGCGCTGGAAGGATCTGGAAGGATTAGAATAGGAGCTGTGGTAAAACAAGTTTTCAGAGTATTGAAAGCCTCCTGTGCTGTTTTAGTCCAGAAAAACAATCGGTTCTTGGAAGTCAAGGCGGTAATAGGTTGTATGACCTTAGAAAAGTTCCTGATGAATTTCCTATAAAAATTTGCGAAACCCACAAACCTCTGTACACTCTTCTTATCAGAGGGTGTCGGCCAGTCTCGTATTGCAGTAATCTTCTTGGGGTCCATCTGGATGTTATTTGGAGACAAAATGAAACCCAGGAATTCCACTGATTTACTCTCAAATTCACATTTCTCCAGTTTAGCGTATAGCTGATGTTGTCTCAGGCGGTTGAGAACTGTATGTACGTGTTGTCTGTGTGTCTCTAATGATGGGGAGTAGATGAGAATATCATCAAGGTAGATGATCACAAAGTGGTCCAGAATATCTCGAAAGATGTCATTGACAAAATGTTGAAAAGTAGCTGGTGCGTTGCAAAGTCCAAATGGCATAACTTTGTACTCATAATGTCCATAACGTGATCTGAAGGCCGTTTTCCACTCATCCCCCTTCCTGATACGCACTAGGTTATACGCTCCTCGCAGATCGATTTTCGTGAAGAATTGTGCTGTGCGGAGATGATCCAATAATTCCGAAATGAGGGGTAGTGGGTAACGATTCTTCGTAGTAATATTATTAAGTTCTCTGTAATCTATACAGGGACGCAATCCACCATCCTTCTTTTTGACAAAGAAAATACCCGCACCCGCAGGAGAGGTGGAAGGTCTTATAAAACCTTTGGCTAGGTTGTCTTCTATATAGGCTTTCAGTGCAGTGAGTTCGGGTTCAGCGAGGGGGTAGATCCTTCCAAAAGGAATGGGTGCTCCTGGAAGAAGATCAATTGGGCAGTCATAATTCCGGTGAGGAGGGAGTGAGTCTGCCTTCTTTTTCTCAAACACATCCTGAAATTGGGAGTAGGCTGAAGGTAGAGTAGGGAGTGATTTTGACTCGGAAGTAAAACACGCAATGTTTTTAAACAGGCACTTGTTGATGCAAAGATTAGAGGTAAATGTAAGTATGCCGGATCCCCAGTTGATGATGGGATTGTGTAACCGAAGCCATGGAAGTCCCAGTATGATAGAGAATATAGGCGCTGGTACGATGTCGAATTGAATGATCTCCCTATGTCCTTCACCAATCGTCATGACCAGAGGGATGGTTTCATGTGTAATGGGACCAGTTTTCAAAGGACTCCCATCTACCAGTTGGATGTGCATGGGTGATTTCTTCTTACGGGTAGGAATTGCGATGGCCTTGACCAGATCAATGTCGATGAAGCACCCGCTGGCTCCGGAATCCACCATCGCCATCATGGGAATAGGACCTTTATTCCACTGTAAGGAAAGAGGAATGGAAAGATGAGGGGTCTTGTCTGTAGCTGATACCGTATTATTCTCATGAGAGGAAGAAGTTTGCTTACCATCTGTGAGTCGTTTACGGGCACGGCATTCCTTGTACATATGTCCTGGTTTACCGCAGTACAGACAGAGATTCAGGTTTCTACGTCTGGTCTTCTCTTCTGTAGAGAGGGGACCTCGGACTAGTCCAATCTGCATAGGCTCCTCTGTGTTTTGGGGGATTGGGGTTCTGGACTCGTATAGTGGTGGGCTGTAAGATGATTCCGCAGAGTTAGGGGTGTTGGACCGTTCTGCTCTTCGTTCGCGTAGCCTGCGGTCTATCTGGGTGACTAAACGGGTAAGGTCATCCAAGGAGGAAGGTATGCCAACACGAGCTAATTCGTCCTTAAGGCCATCGGATAGTCCCAGACGGAACTGGTCTAGGAGTGCCGATTCGTTCCAAGTGGTCTCTAATGCAAGTCTGCGGAATTCAGTTATAAATTCCTCCACTGGTCGACGGCCTTGTCTCAGAGCACGAATGGCATTAGTAGCTGAAGTGACTCTGAAGGGATCTTCGTATAAAGAGTCTAATGCTTGTCGAAAAGAACCCCAAGTGTCAAGGACCGGACTGTTGGTGTGGAGGAGATGGTGGGCCCATAGCTGTGGTTCGTCCAGGAGAAGCGAGATTACGGTATGTACCCTCACATAGTCAGAGGCATACGTACGAGGACGAAGGTTAAACAGGATCTGGCAAGAAGTGATGAAAGTACGATACTTCTGTCTATCGCCGGTGAATTTCTCTGGTAAGACAACTTGTGGTTCAGATGTGATAGCCCCTTCCAGAAAAATAGGGGTTGGAGGAGGTGCATGCGCCGCCACTGCGGGTTCAGGGGCATTACCTTGTAGGTGTTGTATCTGTTGTTGTAGGTTAGCTTGTCCTGTCTGTAGGTCTTGTACCGACTGGTTGAGAGTGACTAATTGCTGAGTGAGAGCAGCAATAGCGTCGGTTAGTCCCGCGGTCTCCATGATATGAGATGGCTTGGTGATTATGTGAGGAGAGTTATACTGGATGAAGACCAAAAATGCAGGATGGTACAATACAGATATTTTTATTGACAGGGGTTAAATGCAGGAACTTGCAACAGTTGTAATCCACACTGACAGGGGTTAAATGCAGGAACTTGCAGCAGTTGTAATCCACACTGACAGGGGTTAAATGCAGGAACTTGCAGCAGTTGTAATCCACACTGACAATAAGCAAAACGAAAACAGTCCAAGATCAGGGGCAATAGAGAAGTAGCAAAACGAGAGACAAGCCGGGGTCAGGTTACCAGAGAATCAGAATAACGAGAAACAGTCCAGGTATCAAGGGGCACAGGCAGGCAGAAGGGTAGTCAGGAAATCCAGGTTCAGTAACAATCAATAATGAGGAAACGCTAGGCTATCGAATACACGAGAATCACCAAGCACTGTTTGCTTAGTGATTCTGGCTTTTAAATCTTCCGCGCCTCGCGGGTATGCGACGTGCGTGACGTCATCGGGCGCGCGCCTCCATGGAGACAGGTCACGTGATGACGTGGACGCGCTGGCAAGCGCGTGTGACGGATCTCGGCTGGGAGAGAGGTTGTACTCAGGGGAGCTGCTGCGGGGAAGAACCTGACACCTATATAGTTATAATAAAATTGTATATCATGGCGGCTAAAAGAGGCAACGAGCAAAAACTCCTTACAAGAAAGGATAAACAGGGGAATAAAGATAAGAATTTGGCATCTATATTCTCTCCCCAGAATGTTAAATCCTCAGAGAAGGTGGGAAAACCCACAAGTCAGGATTCCACTATGATCTCTGAACAGGAACTGGAAGACTCCCCAGTTTTGAAAAGATCAGAATCACAGGCAATACAAATGTCCAAAGAATATTTACATCAATGCTTAAAGTCTAGTCTTATACAAGCACAGGAGGAAATAACAGCAAACTTTCAAAAAGCACTCGATGTACAACTAACCCTAATAAAAGATGGGATGAAAGATTGTTTTCCAAGAAATTAAAGAAGATGTAAGGAGGATGGGAGAAAGAATTAAGGAAAATGAGGAACAGTTGAATTCCCTGAGATTTGATCTAAATAGTTCAGAACAACGTTATAAGAAAATGGAGAAAAAACTAGAGAACATAGAAACCAAATTAATGGACTCAGAAGACCGAGCCCAGAGGAAAAACATGAGGATAAGAGGAATTCATGAGGACATAACAACAGATAAGCTTATTCCTTTCTTGTTGGAGCTGTTTTTAAAAATGGAGGTCTCAGAGGTTTCTGGCGAATCCACAATAGAAAGTGCTCATAGGCTATATAAGTCGAATAATGCTCCTAAAGAGGCTCCGAGAGACATTGTGGTTCGGTTCTCAACATTTTATGTAAAACAAAAAGTGTTCAAAGCGGCCAAAACATCTCAGTTAAAAGAAGATAAATATAAAGATATAATGTTCTTTCCAGATCTCTCTACAGAGACTAGAGTGAGAAGAAAATCTTGTAGATTTTTTACGGACATTCTGAGGAAGCAAAATATAAAATACAACTGGGGATTCCCCGTGAAACTGTTTGTTAAATACAGGGACATTACATATACAATCACCTCAATAGGGGAAGCGAAATAATGGGCAAAAAGCAATCTGGCCGACATAGATGAAGAGCTTCAAGATTTATTGACCACCCATGGATAAATTAAACTAAAGAGGAGGGGTGTTTTTTTTTTTTTCTCTTTCTCCTCTCTCTCTCTTTCCCTTTTCCCCCCCCTTCCTTTTTATACCCGGCTGCTTGGCTTATGCATATAGTCATATATATGAAATAGTGAAATAGGTAAAACGTACGAATGGATGGGTGATTTTCTTTGATCACAAGTGGTAATTCCATTAATATAGGGAAGTAAGGAAATTGATAATGTGATATGTGTATTGATTCACTATTTGTATAGGTGATAGAATAAGAGTCATTTTATTATCTAAGGATAAATGAATAAGAGTAGATAAAATACAGGGATATCAGAATATAAAGGGGAAGATGCACAAAACATAAGAAAATATAATATAAGATACAATATATAATGGATATAAAATAAAACAAACACGATTAGGATTTGATAACACAAGATACAATATATAATGGATATAAAATAAAATAAGCACGATTAGGATTAGATAACACAAGATACAATATATAAGGGATATAAAATAAAATAAGCACGATTAGGATTTGATATTTGATAGAATGAAGTTATTGTCTAAAAGATAGACTATCACATAAAAGGCACTAAGGTTTATAATGGTCTTTGAAGATTTAATAGTTCACTTAAGATAATAGGAAGAGATAATAGAGGATACTTAATATTGGATACGATAAGGGCAAAATGAATTGGACCAATGTTAAAAACATGTAAAATAGAATTTTTTTGTCTATATGCTTATGGATGGGGTGGGGGGTTGGGGAGTGGGGGGGAGGTCGTGGGTGGGGGGGGGGGGAAGAAGTGTCGTTTTTTTTTTCTCTCCTCTTGCAAAAAGAAAGGTTAAAGTCCGAGACTCCTGCCAACTCTTGTGGGGGCTTGTGGTGTGGATAGGATGAGAGGGATATCTACCCCAAAGGTCACAAGCCAATTGATGGTGGTAATCCACCAAGTTTTTTTTGTTAAATGTTTTCTGTCTTGTCAGCCCAGGCATGGGGGGTCAGTATCATCAAAATTAAGTGTAGAATTACCATGACCATGGATACCCTTAAATTCCTTTCACTAAATATACAAGGTATAAATTTCCCCCAGAAAAGACTTGCACTAACGGACTATCTCAAATCAGAAAAGGTGGATGTGTGTGGTCTGCAGGAAACACATTGTAAAGATCTAGATGCTATGCGTTTAAAGAGTAAATTTTTCCCCATAGTAGAACACTCCTCGCTAGCAAGTAAAAAAAAAAGAGGGGTGGCTTGCCTGATCTCAAGAGATGTCAAGTATGAAGAACTTTATAAGAGAGCCGACACAGAGGGAAGGTTCATTTTTCTGATCTGCAAACTTAATGATAAAATGTTCTCGATATTGAATGTATACGCCCCTAATAAAAAGCAA
The DNA here is from genome assembly GCA_036172795.1 of Pelodytes ibericus. Taxonomy (NCBI): domain Eukaryota; kingdom Metazoa; phylum Chordata; class Amphibia; order Anura; family Pelodytidae; genus Pelodytes; species Pelodytes ibericus. The sequence continues at coordinate 126,089,826 of CM069858.1, read as the reverse complement.
ATACACTTCTTAAATGGTACACTAGATAAAATACAGGATCAGATTCAGGGAACTTTCATATGCCTGGGGGACTTTAATAGCGTGGCGGATCCGTCCATGGATAAGAAACTCCCTGTACATAGACAAGTTGATCCTCGAACTAAACAAGTGGCTAGGGCCTTTCAGGAAACACTAGCAAGATATAGACTGTTTGATGTCTGGCGTACGTTAAGACCATTCGATCAGGAATATACCTTTTTTTCGCAATGCTTCAGCTCATATTCACGATTAGATATGATTCTTGTCGGGGAGTGGGGGCTGGGGGATTGTACCAAGATCAGGATTGGCTCCTTTGGATGGTCAGATCATGACCCAGTACTACTTGACATTAGATCAGATTATAGCTTAAGAGATAGAATCTGGAGGATGAAGGAGTTCTTGATAGTGAATGATCAAAATTTAGAGGAACTAGAAAAAACATCAAATGACTATTTTAAAGAAAACTGGAATAAAGATACTACCGCAATGAATGCTTGGTGCGCATATAAATGCGTTATAAGAGGTGTATTGATAAAACTGGATAGGCAGGCGAGGAAGGAGGGGAGGAAATCTATATCCCAACTTCACATTGATCTCTATAAAATGAACATAATGAATAGATCACACCCAGACCCTGTCATAGCTGATAAAATAGTCCGAATAAAAAAAGATATAAAAGAATATATGGTAACTAGAGCTAATAAGATCCTACTTAAATTTAAACAGAAAGTATACTACATGGGGAATCGAGTGGATAAACTTTTAACAACCCAACTTAGGAAAAATGTTGCCAAATCAAGAATTACTAAGATTAATACAACGAATGGCCATGTCCTCAGCCCCATAGAAATAGGAAAGGAGTTTGGAAAATATTACTCCAATTTATATAATATCCCACTCCAATTGCAAGATAAAAATAAGATACAAGAGTATCTCAAAAAAATTAAGATGGAAGTACTAAAAAAAGAGGAGCGGGAGGCTCTTGAGTCTCCGATATCAAAATTGGAGATAAAAGAAGCAATTAGCAGATTAAAATTAAATAAAGCTCCGGGCCCCGATGGGTTTCCGAATTTAATTTATAAAAAAAATGGGTAATGCCATTTATCCATTCTTAGCTGACCTATTTAATGAGATAAGGGAGGGGAGAGAGATGCCAAGAGAAATGCTACAGGCCGTAATAGTTCCCATTCTAAAGCCAGATAAAGATCCTGCCTCTGTATCAAACTACAGACCCATCTCTCTGATCAACTCTGATACAAAGATATATTCCTCAATCTTGGCGGAGAGAATGAAACAACTTATCCCTCATATTATACATCAAGATCAAGTGGGCTTTGTACAGGGTAGACAAGGGAATAACAATACTAGGAAAGTTATTGACTTGTTAGATTGGGCGGAATCCAGGGACACCCCTTTATTGGCCCTGTCATTGGATGCGGAGAAAGCCTTTGACAGGGTCAATTGGATGTTCCTGGAGGAAGTTCTCAAGAAATTAAACTTTGGGGAAAAAATGATAGGAGCAATTATGGCTCTGTATAATAAACCATCAGCAAGAGTAAGGGGTCAAGGTTTTATTTCTGATAGTATTGATATACGGAATGGAACTAGGCAGGGTTGCCCTTTGGCACCCCTGTTGTACATTTTGTCTCTCGAGCCCTTCCTATGTAGGGTGAGACAAAATTTAGAAATTAAGGGAATTAGAGTCGGTCAAGGCCAATACAATCTGTCGGCATATGCTGATGATGTCTTGCTAACTCTCTCATCTCCCCGTGTATCATTGGAGGAGGTCTTTAAGGAAATAGAAGAATATGGGAGTATGTCTAATTACAAAGTAAATTTGGACAAATCCCAAGCCCTATCTATTGCAATGAAGGAGGAGGACAGGGAACTTTTGAAAAGAGGATATGCATTCCAGTGGCCCATGACGGGGATAGATTACCTAGGTATTAAGATTACACACAATTTAGATAACTTGGTGAAGTATAATTACTCTAACTTAATTAGAGAGATGACAGACCAACTAAAGAGCTGGGATAACCTGTTTATTTCTTGGATGGGAAGGATTAATATAATTAGATCTTATATATTACCCAAATGGTTATACTTCCTAAGGTTAATCCCAAGAAAAATACCGGAAATCTTTATAAAACAATTCCACAGTATATCGGGGAAATTTATCTGGAATCAAAAAAGACCTAGGATAGCAAGAGATATCCTGCAGGGTAATCCCAAACAGGGGGGCTTGGGATACCCAAATTTGTTTAAACTCCAGGAAGCTAGTCTTCTGAACCATTTATCTCAACTGAAGATTAAGTCTCTTAAAAAAGAGGGATGGTATCTAATTGAACAAGAAATGACGGGTATAGACAACTTAGAATTATTGCTATGGCAGAATTATAAAGAAGGAGTCAAAATTGTAACCAATAGTGGGTCCAGAACACTTAGGCAGATATGCTCCGTCTGGCACAACCTAAGAAAAAAACTTAAAAGTGTAGGAAAAATACATCAATCCTCCCCCATGGAAATTCTAGAAACTAACATCAAAGAATTTAAACTCCCAGCTTTCTGTCGTAACAAGGGTCTACGAATACTGGATCTGTATAACAGCACTAAATTCAAAACATTCGAATCATTGTCTCAAGAATATGGGGCCACTGAGAAGGATACATTTCCCATTATTAGGATGAAATCTTATTTGGTTCAGCACCAGTTTAATATAAAAAACAAGGTAATAAGTAAAATATTGGATGGCCTATTAAAAAACACTCAGCTAAAAAGAGCTATAAAAATATGGTATGACCTACTGGAGAAGATCCCAGTACTAATCAAATACAAAGCTATGGAAGCATGGGGGATAGAACTATTAAATCCTATTGATAAAGAGGCTTGGGTCGAAAGTTGGAACAATGTAAAGAAGATTTCACACTGTATTACGATGCATGAGCTACACTTTAAAGTTATGCATAGATGGCATCTCTCTCCACTAAGACTACATAAATTTAAAGCAGTTAATCAGCCCAATTGCTGGAGATGTAATAATAATCATAGTGATCTATTCCATATGTGGTGGTCCTGTGAGAAAATAGAAGTATTGTGGGAAAAAGCATTTGGTCTAATCTCAGAGCTTACAGCCACTAAAATCCCCATATACCCAGAAACAGCTCTCTTTAATTTTGAGCTTCAAGATTACCCATTTAGGCACAGATACATTGCTGTACAGGTTCTTATGGCGGTGAAAATTTGTGGTGCAAGACAATGGAAAAGTCTGGAAATTATCCAATGGTTAAAAGTTGAAAATCAGATAGACCTTCAATGCCAGATGGAAAAGGGTTATTACAGTGCCAGGCAGAAGTTGAAGCTGTTTTACTACATATGGGATCCGTGGATAGCAAAAAGAAAAAAGAAGGGTAAGGAGTCTGAGTAAATGGTTAAGTAAACAGGATAGAACAGGGGTGGTAGGAGCTGAAAGGAAAGGGAAAGTAAAGAAAAAAGATAAAAACTTAAAAAGATTGGTAAGGAAAAGCGATTGGTTATATATTCTCATTAAAACAATACCTTTTTTGATGTGATCCCTCATGCCTGGCGTATGTTTGTATATGTTTGTATTAGAGTAGTGTATATGTGTACTCGTACTGTAGAGGGAATATTTATTGTTGTGTAATGGTACACCTTGGTTTTATGTTTTCACGTGGTACAAAATATAATAAAAGAGAATAACAAACAGTAAAAGAGACACAAGGATGACAAGCTGAATTAGCATATGACATTTGAATGGAAAATGTGAGTAGGTGTCTGAGTGTAAAAAAAAAAAAAAAAAATAGCTGGGAGGCGAACCTGGTCCTCTATAAAAGATATATAGATGACCTCTTCTTTATCTGGAAGGGTGATAAAGACAGCCTCGACAGTTTTCTTGTTTCCCTTAATGCTAACGATAAAAATATCGTTCTTAACACTGTGTATAGCAAGACAGAGATCCAATTTTTGGACCTAACTATCTATATAGAAGATACAACCCTAAAAACTAAAACCTTCTTTAAAAAGGTGGACACAAACAGTTTCATTAATAACAAGAGCTGCCACTATCCACTTTGGCTTAAAGGAATACCTAAAAGCCAATACACTAGGTTAAGAAGAAATTGCACAGATACTGAGATATATCAACAACAAGCCCATATCCTCAGAGATAGATTTGAGGAGAAAGGCTATGACCTAACAGCTGTGGACGACACTATAAAAAATATTGGTTGTATCCTGACAGGAACAAACATAAATACAGGAACTAGCCTAATACTAAAGATGGTAAAGGTGGGCGTTTGGTTCACCAATTGGCACATTAGATGTTAGCTTGCCAACCACATCAAGGTACCCCACATTAAGCAAGTCCCTAACTAAGACAAAATATTAGCAAAGAACAAATAATAGAATCCAAAAGACATACATGGAATATACACTTAAACACAGAGAAAATACCTGTAGCCTGAACTACTAAGGACTGAACAGAATTAGGTGTGGTTTAATTAGAAGTAAACTGACAAGGCAAATCTGGAATGAAACATAAAGACAGGCAGAAAGGAAAACATAACAGGATTTCATGGCATGGACATGACTACAGGGCAAGCACATGACTAAGCATAAATCATAAACAAGAAATCAAAGCAAGAAGGATACAGAAATGCCTGGATACAGCCTGGATGAGCCTGCACAAGGGTGCATGGTTACAGTCTGACTGAAACACCTGAATTCAATAATTAATTTGGTGTGTTCCAATACTTTTGACCATATAATGCAAAAACCATTCAACCTTTCTAGTCTGCCCCTCACTTCTACTTTGACTCCTAGAGAGTGACCCACACTAAATCTGTATAGCCGATTTACACTATTATTGGCCAAGAAGCTACAATGTGCATATACAGGGTAAATCTTTACTTGAAAGTTCTCCACGCCATTTGCAAATGCTCAACAATACTGATTTCAAATGGTTTCAGACTATTTGTTGTCATTGAGGCATGCTGACCCTAAATTGGATGGTTTCAGGAAAACACGGAAACAACGAGGAACTTTGGTAAAGTGTGTTTAAGCAGATGCAAAGGACTGTCCCATCCCCGCAAATTATATCCTAATAATAGTAGGCCCTTGTTTGTCCATAAAATTCACAGGGAAACCTATCCCTGTTGTGGTGACCCATGGTTTTTGTAGGTAGTACAAATGTATAGTAAAGGCAATAAATAAATAAACAAGCATTACAACATGGCCCGTTTACATCCCTTTGGTCTTGATCCCTTTTGCTGGAACACTATACTTAGTTTAGAATTGGTAACAGGGTCAGCCTCCTGTATTTTTGGCATTGGTAAGCTTCTACTCTCAGGAAGCATTGACCCTTCTCAAGGACTGGAACTCCTACGATGAGTTTCCTTGTTCTTCACTGTGACTGATGATGAGTTACTATTCATTATAACTCCTATTATGACAAAACATAAGTGATAAGAGTTGAAGATCTCAGTTTACCACAGGCAAGCATGAATGTAATTCCTAGTAACTTTGAACTGCAGTTCCCATCATGCCTAGCGTACAATATGAGCTACAGTTCTCAGCAACAATGAGGGGAAATCATCAATGACTTTGTAGAAGACAATTATATCACACAAGTATTGAATGTTTGACCAATGGTGGAGAAACCTAGTCAATCAAACAGAATCCCTCCAGAAAGAATTCTCATAAAATGGCAAAACCCAAGCCTAAAATATATTTGAACTACTTTTGTTTTATAAAACCAAAGATCACATCATAATAAATAGAAAAGTATTTAAGAGAGCTTAATGTGGCCATTCATTTTAAGAATAAATATGGTTTGTGTTACTACTTCTACATGACAATATATCCTTCTATTAATATCTCAGTCATGATAAAGTTGCGCCAGAGTTCCTCAATAAGTCAGTGTTATTTTCACAGATTGTATTATTCATTTTAACTAAAATATAAAACAGCATTAGTTTTGGATAGGCCTCACATTTGAGAACTACTACACATTTCCATAGCCAGTTATTCAGTTATAGAATCTTGAAGATTCTTGGAATTTTTCATACTTGTGTTATAGTTAGAAGTGTTCAATTCACAAAATTCAGAATATGAATTTCCATAATGGAAGGTATTTCAACAAGTTATCAAACCATATATTATTGAAATGATTATATTTTCTATTTTAATCTTGGATAAAAATTAGTTTTCTAGAAGCTTGGAGCATCCAGATGGAAACTCATTAAAACTGGTAACTTCACACTGTGATCAGATGAGATGAAACTGTGAACCAGATTTTTTTTTTATATAAAGAGATTTTCAGAATTATTGTTTGCTTTGTTTAGGTCATTACCTTTTCCATTGGTCCTTCCATTACTCCCTTGGCAAACATGTAGAACTAATATCATCTGGAAGATGACATTACCTTTTGTTTTTATTTGCTATTTTGGTGTACATTTCCCAGTAACTGGGAAAATAAATTAAAAGTAAAATAACAGTTTATTTTCATCTCCATCTGTTCATTCATTTTTACAACTTAATTGAAAATAGAATAGGGAAAATATAACTCTGCTTGAAGCTTTGTTGAAAGAAACACTTCCCTAGTTATGTATTGGAAAATGTACTCTATAGAAGCAGTATTTCCCTTTATGGCACCATTAAAAAAAACAAACACCTTTCATGGATAAAAATACTGTCATTAATGGCTTTCAAAGGAATTCATTTCATCCAAAGGTAATGGTTTTCTTTTGCTCTCAGAGCTCTTTCGGTTGTGTTTTTTTTTTGTGCCAAAGATTTAACTTCATATGTTTTGGATCGTTCTTACTTGTCTGGACTTCTTCTCTGCATTCCGTTTCATTGTTTTGTGTTTCTAAAAAGGCTGGGTTTCCCAGTGTTGAGAATATGAACCAGGTACCATCAAATACCCAGCTTTTCCTCAGGAGAAGTGTAGAACAGCGGAAAGTGAGATCTGTGTTACTCAAAGACTCTTTGTAGGATATGTAAGCCTAAGCAGTGCAGGACCAAGTAATTATTTATTTATTTTATTTTTCTGCTGGGGAAAAAAAATCTAAACTTTTAAACTAAATAGTTTTAAAGAAATGACAAAAAAAAGCTAAATCTAGATGTTAAGAATACTGAAAGCTCAGTGGCAGAGCCATATATAAAATCATTTTAAAAGTACATCAGTATTATGTTTTACTTCCATTTGAACTAGTGAGCGAGTAATTAAATTAAAATATTGTTTCCGTACATCAAAATAATAAGAAAAAAAATAATTATTATTATAATTATTCATGCATATTATAACTTTGTTTTGTACTGCCATTAGGTAAGATTATCTTTGTTGCTTTGTCTCCAAATGTTTGTTAGACTACTGCAGCATACCAGTGACATATGGTCATGTTTATATGCATGTGTAGAAGCATAGGGGTGTGATCAATTAAAGCAATTAGACCACAAACTTCTGTGATAAGATTTGGATCTTTACGCAAATATCAGCTAACTTTATTCAAATTTAATTTCCTTTTCGTAGTATTGAACAAATGGTAATTTACAAATGTGCATACCAATGAAGTAAATAGTCCCCCCCTACTGACATGAGACACATGGCTTATAATTAGATGAAGTTTCCTAGCAAGCATTCTAAAACTTCAGATGTGTTTATGACGAGCTCCTTTACCAGAGGGCCCAAACTGGCAAAATTGGATTATATCCTCATCCAAAACAGTGAAAGACAGTGCTTAAAACCTTCCCTCAGGAACAAAAAAAAAATTGATGTGCTTCAAAAAGTGAAAAGTATGGACATTGTGTCTCTCTTGGAAAGGCCTCCACGTCCTGCCTTGAGTTTGGCACAAGCAGGCAAAACATCCAGTCCAAACCTAGACCAAGTACCAGCAATGAAAGCTGATATAAAGAAAATGTACATATAAAAAAAAGCAGAATGGCGCAGGATGGTGGTACCTTAAATTAAAAACAAATAATAATAGTGCAATACTGTGGAACACCACAATAATAAATATGAACGTTGATAAATGCACTCACAAACCAACGTGTTTGGTAATCATAAAAATGCCGTGATTTCTTCACAAATATTTAATGGATTCTGGAAGATAAAAAGACAGCGACAAACATGTGCAGGACCTGGTAGATGGTGAGTACAATAATGGTCCCTGCTAAAAACAAACTCACAAGAAGCAAACGAACATATGCAGAAAAAGTCCAGGACTAAAATCGTAACCTGGATGAGGCAGGAGCAGAAAGCAGGATCAGGGTAGAAGAACTGTAGCTACCGGGGACTGAACAGTCTTCTCCTGAGGAAGCCGTGACTGGAGGTCCGGCGAAACGCGTTGAGACAGAGACCCCGGTAGCTACAGTTCTTCTACCCTGATCCTGCTTTCTGCTCCTGCCTCATCTAGGTTACAATTTTAGTCCTGGACTTTTTCTGCATATGTTCGTTTGCTTCTTGTGAGTTTGTTTTTAGCAGAGGCCATTATTGTACTCACCATCTACCAGGTCCTGCACATGTTTGTCGTTGTCTTTTTATCTTCCAGAATCCATTAAATATTTGTGAAGAAATCACGGCATTTTTATGATTACCAAACACGTTGGTTTGTGAGTGCATTTATCACCGTTCATATTTATTATTGTGGTGTTCCACAGTATTGCACTATTATTATTTGTTTTTAATTTAAGGTACCACCATCCTGCGCCATTCTGCTTTTTTTATATGTACATTGTTTGAGAGCATTCTGGAGAGTGCTTCAGAGGGCTGCGTTTGTGTGTAGTACCGCAAGTATCACTGTTATACCAATTTTAGCACTTTGTTTATTTTACACCCATCACTTTGTTTTTGCACTTATAAAGAAAATGTACCTGGACTTGCAAAATGTCTTAAACAAAAGCTGGAAGGCATCCATGCAGACATATCGACTCTTTACACCAAGGTGGCTGCACTGAAACTACTGTGTACCCCCCACCACCTTCTTGAAAACGTAAGGCTGTACTTGTGGTCATCCGTGGATCCAAGATACTTGGAAATCACTGACTGCCACAGAATCAGCCAATGAAGCCCCACATGATAATGAGACTCAGGTTGATGGCAGAAAAAACAGCCATTTTGACGGCTGCAAAAAAGATGCAGACTGTTAAATATGAGAAAACTCTATTACAGTTCTTTAAAGACTTACCTCCAGAAACAATACATTGATGGAGATCCATGTCATTGCTGACAGCTCACTTACTTGCTATTGCAGTTAAGTATCACTGAGGAATGCACAACTCATTTTTGGTAAGCAGAGACATTGCTGGATGTCTTGCTGGATTCTTGCGCAACCTAGATTAACATCACGCCCGGACATACCGGATGACATGACAGATGACTAATTAGTTTAATTGATCACATCAATATTATTCTATACATGCGTATAAACATGATCATTAGTGAACAGTATCCATTTAGCCCTGATACTCAGCATTAAAACATGACCGCCTACCCAGGGGTGAGCCGCTTCTCTCGACAGAGGGAGTGGCAATATTGTTTTACCTTTTGGCTGCTCTCAGATACACTGATCTGTCACAGATATCCATGAGATTGCAAAGTCTCATGGCATTTTGGCTGCTCTGCAAAATACCTTGATCTGGTCTCTGCCTATGTCCCTGGCTCAAGTTAACTCTGTGATTGAGGCCAGGAGCACAACGATGACATATGTTAAGCGTTGGTTATGGTATATAGAAGGTGATATCCAAATACATTAACTCATCAATGCTAGTGTATGAATGTTTGTTAACAATAAGTTTCTTCATTCATCTATGTCTTCAAAACTGTGTTCTGTTTATTCATAGAACCATTGTCCTTTTTGACCTTGCCATAGGCATAATAACTGCCATATGACAACCGAAATTGCATGAAAATAATCACAGTCTGTTTAGTGTCTCGAGTTCATTCTATGAGAAGGGAACACAGTTTTGCATATTTAAAACTGACATACCCCAACCTGTAAACATATTTTCTATTTTTGGAATATTCGTAATGAAATATTTACATTTTCTGTCTTATACTTTTTTGATACGTAAAAGATGGCTGAACTTTAGTGGAATACAGTAACGGTGTGTAAAACTTGTTTCTACAACTTTTCTGTTATATTTATCTTTGTGGCATCAAAACAACATAAATGGTATTCAGCAGAATCATTATTAGCAACATAGGTCCAGGTGACATGGGACACAGTGCGCCCAAATTCAGGATTCACGTTGCTGATAATGGAGACACAGGGCCTTGTGCATGGTAACCACACTCAACTGTGGGCTTGAGGCACGAGGTTGGTTTGACCACATACCAGTGACTTGATATAGCAGCTACTGTATACGGTATAGGCAAGACAGAAACTGGAGAAACCCTGCTTACATCCTGGAGCAGGCATGGAACATAAAAACTGACTGTATAATATGGATGCTAAGACAAACAGGCTAAGCAGGGCAATATCAGACAAACTGAGACAGGACAGAACAGAATACAGAGTACAGAGCTGAGATAGATTTTGGCAGAACTGGACAAGGGGCACAGGCAAGAAACAAAAGCAAAGTACAGGAGCAAAAGCAGAACTGAAAACAGACACAAGCAAGGTAAATCAGAAACTAAACAGAGAATTAGAAATGCAGAAAATATGGCTAAAGACAAACACATAAATACAGGCAAAAAGGCAACAGACAAGGGCATAGTAACAGAACTAAGTAGACATATAAACAAAACCACAGATATAAAAATAGGACTACAAAAAACAAATACAAAGTACAAAGGTTTTGGTAGAATTATAAACTGCTTTGTGTGCCCACTAGATAGGAGGTGAGAGTAAGTTCTCACCCTACTGAGAGTGTGCCTTGACGTGGCGGGTGAGTTTAATTATGCTTTGGCCAATTCATATAACCAAAATCTCTCATTTATATTATGTTTATATATTTGTTGCCAACTTTATAAGGGCGAGAAGTGCAAACAGGTTTTGTTTTTTGTATACACTGTACAGCCAATCATGTTGTATTTGCAGCAAGTAAGCTTCATTTTATATATTTATATTATTTGAGCCTGTGACTAGCTTAGTGCACCGACATTTTTCTTTTCTATGCATAAACATAGGATTAGTCCAAAACTCTAAGATGATGAAAGGTTTAGTAACACCAAATGACCATGAGATGATAATCTTGTCAACAGCATTAAGGTACCTCACAATAAGGTAAGTCCTATCACGATACCTGCTTCTACTTAATAAATAATAACCAAGCTAAACAAAAACATAGACAAAAAGACTTAAGACATACCTATTAGACATGTGCATTCGTTTTTTTGTCTGAAAAACGAATAACGAAAATGCTATGTTAACGAAAGCCAAATTAACGAATGGTTAATAAACGAAAATAATTTATTCATTCGTCCATTCGTAGTACTATTGGCATTCTATAAGCAGAAATAGAGTCGGTTTATAGAATACAATAGCATAGTACACTACATTCCATAAACCGACATAATGAACGACTTTCAGTTTATGGAATGCATGTAAGTCTATTGGCATTCTATAAACCGACTCTATTTCGGTTTATAGTACTATAGCACGAATGGACGAATGATTTTCGTTTATATTAAACTATTCGTTCATTCGTTCAACTTCTTAGCTTTCTATAAACCGAAACAGAGTCCCCATTCATAAATTTTTATGAATGGGAACTCTAGTTCGGTTTAAAGAAAGCCCATAGTATTACATGTAATCCATAAGCCGAAAGTCTATAAACCGAACGTTCGGTTTATAGACTCTCGGCTTATGGAATACATTTAATCCTATTGCTATTCTATAAACCGAACGTTCGGTTTATAGAATAGCAATAGGATTACATGTATTCCATAAACCGAAAGCCTATAAACCGAACGTTCGGTTTATAGACTTTCGGCATTTGTAATGCATGTAATAGTACTATTGGCTTTCACTACACAGAGGCAGAGTTCTCCATTCAGAACATTCGGTTTATAGAATAGCAATAGGATTACATGTATTCCATAAGCTGACAGCCTATAAACTGAACGTTCGGTTTATAGACTTTCGCATTTGTAATAGTACTATTGGCTTTCACTACACGGAGACAGAGTCTCTACTATTACAAATGCCGAAAGTCTATAAACCGAACGTTCGGTTTATAGGCTGTCGGCTTATGGAATACATGTAATCCTATTGATATTCTATAAACCGAACGTTCGGTTTATAGACTTTCGGCTTATGGATTACATGTAATACTATGGGCTTTCTTTAAACCGAACTAGAGTTCCCATTCATAAAAATTTATGAATGGGGACTCTGTTTCGGTTTATAGAAAGCTAAGAAGTTGAACGAATGAACGAATAGTTTAATATAAACGAAAATCATTCGTCCATTCGTGCTATAGTACTATAAACCGAAATAGAGTCGGTTTATAGAATGCCAATAGACTTACATGCATTCCATAAACCGTAAGTCGTTCATTATGTCAGTTTATGGAATGTAGTGTACTATGCTATTGTATTCTATAAATCGACTCTATTTCGGCTTATAGAATGCCAATAGTACTACGAATGGACGAGTGAACAAATGATTTTCGTTTATTAACCATTCGTTCATTCGGCTTTCATTAGCATAGCATTTTCGTTATTCGTTTTTCGGACGAATGGACGAAAATGCTATTTTCGGACGAAAATGCATTCGTCCGAAAACGAATGCACATGTCTAAATAGTACTACTTAACACACCTTATAATAACGCAGAGAGAGGCAACGCAGAGAGAGGAGTCTGAAGAAGAGGAGTCAGAGGAGGAAGGTGGCTTTGAGGATGTGGAAGACCAAACACAGCAGGCGTCCCAGGGGGCTTGTTGTCACCTTTCGGGGACCCTTGGTGTTGTACGTGGCTGGGTGGAGAAGGAGACCTTCAATGACATCAGTGAGGACAAGGAACGGGACATGGCTAGCTTGGTATCCAACCTTGTGCAAATGGGGAGTTTGCGGTTGTGCAAATGGACTGTTTGCGGTTGTTTGCGGTGCGTTAAACGGGGAGTTTGGTCTGTCACTGTGAAGCGGGCGTAACCCTTACACTACCTGATCGATACAACATCATACCTGATGTTTTAAAGCACGCTATTCCAAAGAATTTAGGAATGCTGCATCAACTATGTAATTTTCCATGGGAGTTTTGCCATGGATCCCCCTCCGGCATGCCACAGTCCAGGTGTTAGTCCCCTTGAAACAACTTTTCCATCACTATTGTGGCCAGAAAGAGTCCCTGTGGGTTTTAAAATTCACCTGCCCATTGAAGTCTATGGTGGTTCACGTGGTTCGCCCATTCGCGAACACTTGCGGAAATCCGCATTCGCCGTTCGCGAACGGAAACTTTTATGTTCGCGACATCAGTATTTATAGACTTTCGGCATTTGTAATGCATGTAATAGTACTATTGGCTTTCACTACACAGAGACAGAGTCTCCATTCATAAATTTATGAATGGAGACTCTGTCTCTGTGTAGTGAAAGCCAATAGTAATATTACATGCATTACAAATGCCGAAAGTCTATAAACCGAAGGTCGTTCGGTTTATAGACTTTCGGTTTATAGAATACATAGAATTACATGTAATTCTATGTATTCTATAAACCGAAAGTCTATAAACCGAACGACCTTCGGTTTATGGACTTTCGGCTTATAGTAAACGTACAGTAGTAGTGCCTTTCTATGAACCCATTCATAAGAATTATGAATGGGTTCATAGAAAGGCACTACTACTATACGTTTTCTATAAGCCGAAAGTCTATAAACCGAATGTTGTTCGGTTTATAGACTTTCGGTTTATAGAATACATAGAATTACATGTAATTCTATGTATTCTATAAACCGAAAATCTATAAACCGAACGACCTTCGGTTTATAGACTTTCGGCTTATAGAAAACATGTAGTACTATTGCCTTTCTATGAACCGAACGAGAGCCCCATTCATAAGAATTTCTTATGAATGGGGCTCTCGTTCGGTTTATAGAAAGCCAATAGTATTACATGTATTCTATAAAACGAAAGGAATAAAACGAAACGAAATGAAAATTATGAACGAATTTCGTCTGACACGAATGCAGTAATGAACGAAATTCGTTTTAGACGAAATAAATAACATTTTTGTCCGAATGGACGAAAACAAAACGAAAATTTTAGTTTTGCACATGTCTAGTACCTATAGCAGGAGTGAATGAAACAGAACAAACTGATGGGGCACATTTATATAGAAACAGAGAACAAAGAAACAAAGAAACCCCCCGGAATGGATTAGAGTAAGAGAATAAAACCTGCACACAGGTTGTAGCATGAAAGTACCATCTTCTCAATAAATCAGAAACCCTATCAGTGAGGGGGGTGCAGAGGGGTGCGCACCCTCCTGTAGCGCATTGCGCTGTTGAACTTTTTTTTTTCTTCCAGCTGCATCAGCTAGATTCGGCTACCTGTAAAAAAAGTAAAAAAAAAATCATTGCTACTGGATATAACAGTACATCATATCCGGTGGCTGTGTTTCCCTCCTCTGTGCAGGAGGGAAGACTGCATGGAGGAAATGACTGGGGGGGGGGGAGGGCAAGAAGGTGAGTGCTGGGGAAGGAGGAGGAGGGTTTCAATGTGACAAGCACAATGCTGTACTGGCATATATTACATAGCAAAATACTGGCATATTGAATGGAAAAATACTGGCATACATTAAATGGCAAAATACTGGCATGTTGAATGGCAAAATACTGGCATATTGAAAGGCAAAATACTGGCGTATAGTAAATGGCAATACACTGTCATATTGAATGGCAAAATACTTGCATATATTAAATGGCAAAATACTGGCATATTGAATGGCAAAATACTGGCATATATTAAATGGCAAAATACTGGCATATTGAATGGCAAAATACTGGCACATTAAATGGCAAAATACTGTCATATATTAAAAGGCAAAATAATACTGGCATTTTATTGGGCAAATTGGCTGTGGCTTATTAATGACAAAATAATACTGGCATATTATTGGGCAAATTGTCTGTGGCTTATTCATGGCAAAAAATACTGACATATTATTGGGCAAATTGTCTGTGGCTTATTAATGACAAAATAATATTGGCATACTATTGGGAAAATTGGCTGTGGCATATTTATGGGCAAACTAACATTGGCATATTATTGGGAAAACTGTTGTATTTTAATTAGCAAAATGATGCTGTGGCATGGTCTGTGGAGCAAAATAATATGTACTATGTGGAAAGTGACACTGGCTAGTTCTGTGGGGCAAAGTGACACTGTGGTATGTTCTGTGGGGCATTGACATTGTTGCATGCCAAATCATGTAGGTGCAATATGAGTGCAAGCCAAGTGCTGTGGTTGCAATATAGGTGCATGGCAAGTGCTGTGGGTACTATGTGGTGCTGTGTTAAGTCCTTTAGGTGTAATGTGGGTGCAGAGGAAGGGAATAAAAACAAGGAATGCAAATTTTTCAAAAACAGTTTTATAACTTATGAAAATAGTTGAACATACCGTATTTGCTTGAATATAAGACAAGGTTTTTTTCAAATGCTCCGGCTGCCTCCATTACCTAGCAGGGACATCTTACATGCTGTCCGACACTTCCGTCTATTATTACGGAAGCCGGGAGGTCCAGCTGTCTGTCGTAATAGACCGTACGTGTTGAGCAGTATGGAGGATGTCTGCACATGTCGTGCAGACATCCCCTGGCTGCCCCCACTAGCCACCAGGGAGAGGGGAGAGAAAAAGAATGTTGGGGGGAGGGAAGGAGGGTGAGAGAGAGACAGACAACATCGTGGGGAGGGAGGGAAGGGGAGAGAGAGAGACAGACAATATTGGGGGGAGAGAAGGAGGGCGAGAGAGACAGACAATGTTGGGGGAGGGGGAGGGAGAAAGAGACAACATTGGGAGGAGGGAGGGGAGAGAGACAGAGAAAACGTTGGGGGGAGGGAGAGAGAGAGAGAGAGAGAGACAACGTAGGGGGGAGAGAACCAGCATTGGGCAAGTCTGGGTGGTAGGGGCAGCATTGGCACATAAAAATAATTAAAAACAAGAAATGCATTATTTTATATAATTTAAAAAAAAAGTGAAAAAGCTATTTACATGTGAATATACACAAGTTAAACTTTTTTCCTATAGGGTAGTCTTATTTTCAGGCTCTTAGTTTTTTTCCTAAACGAATATCTAAAGTTTAGGGGGTCGTCTTATAATCAGGGTCATCTTATATTCAAGCAAATACAGTAATATTAAAAAGTTCAAATAAGTAGAAATGCAACTAGTTATATAGAGAGAGATAGAGCTAGAGAGAGATGTCTGTGTGCATAGATATTTATTGTTTTAGAATTGTATAATAGTCACCTCGCGAGGCTCCCGTGTGTCGCATAATTAATGGCGGTCCCATGTGTGGCATATTTATTGGGAACCCATGTGTCGCATAATTAAGGGGCTCTTTTGTGTGGCATAATTATGGGGCACTTGTGTGTGGCATAACTATGGGGCGCTTATGTGTGGCACAATTAAAGGGCTCCTGTGTGTGTGGCATAATTAATTGGGCTCCAAGGTGAGCAATAATTGATTGGGCTCTGGTGTGGCATAATTTATTGGGTGCTTGTGTGTGGCATAGTTATGTGGCTCCTGTGTGTGGCATAATTTGTGGGGGTTTTGTATGTGGCATATTTTGTAGAGGCTCATGTATGGCTTATTTAATGGGCCATCTGACTGGCATTAGTAAGGAATCTGTTTGACATGGTTTTGGAGGAAATCCAAGGGGGAGGGGGTGACACCATGAGTTACCGCACTGGGTGACACCAACCCTAATGACGCCTTTGATGCATCCCTCTGGAAAACATATACATTTTTGTCAGGGATCACTTCAATCCTAATGAAATCAAGATTATGGATTGTTTTTAAGTGATAAAAGTATTCATAGAATAGAATAGAATAGTTAATTTATTTTTTGTTGGTAATTTGTTGAGTAATTTTACAAATACAATTCATTCCAAGTACTACATTATATACTTTTTATATTTACTGTATATACTCGAGTATAAGCCGAGTTTTTCAGCACAATTTTTGTGCTGAAAAATGCCCCCCTCGGCTTATACTCGAGTCGGTGGGGGGAAAAAAAATAATCTAAAACTTACCTCGTTCCTGCTCTGTCCCCCGGTGCTCTGAAGCTGCGTGGCTGTGAGGGAAGCGTTGTGAGCTTCCCTCCGGTCGCGGGGTCAATAAAGTGTGTTTTTTTTAAACAAACTTTATTGACCACGCGGCTGGAGGGAAGCTCACAACGCTTCCCTCACAGCCACGCAGCTTCAGAGCACCGGGGGACAGAGCAGGAACGAGGTAAGTGCTGTGGTCTGGGGGTGGAGGGTGGCATAACGAGCATACAAGGGGCAATATCCTGGCATATTGGGGGCAATATCCTGGCATATTGGGGGCAATATCCTGGCATATTGGGGGCAATATCCTGGCATATTGGGGGAAATATCCTGGCATATTGGGGCAATATCCTGGCATATTGGGGCAATATCCTGGCATATTGGGGGAAATATCCTGGCATATTGGGGGCAATATCCTGGCATATTGGGGGAAATATCCTGGCATATTGGGGGCAATATATTGGCATATTGGGGGAAATATCCTGGCATATTGGGGGCAATATCCTGGCATATTGGGGGCAATATCCTGGCATATTGGGGGAAATATCCTGGCATATTGGGGGCAATATCCTGGCATATTGGGGGCAATATCCTGGCATATTGGGGCAATATCCTGGCATATTAAATGGCATATTGGGGGCAATATTTACCAGTAGCTGCCTCATTTTCTACCCTAGGCTTATACTCGAGTCAATATTTTTTCCCAGTTCTTTGTGGTAAAATTAGGTGCCTCGGCTTATATTCGGGTCGGCTTATACTCGAGTATATACGGTACTTTAAATTTTAAAAATACATTTTTCTAAATTTACAGTTTTCTTCTACTGTAGTTTGTTTTTTATAGGAAAATATAATGGTTGATTCAAAGGGATAACCTTACTTTAGTTTAAATTCACACAGTGAAACAGTTTCTCATTGGTTTGCGTCAAATGGCACAAGTGCAGTTTGTATTTTTACACATTGCACTTCTGAGTAAATGCCGTGTCTGGTATGAAATGCATTATGTTTCTTGCAGAGCTTGTCTATCCCTTCCCACGAACATGTATGATTGTAAATATTGAAATAAATGTTTCCTGAATTATCCTAGAATTTGCTTTCCTTGCTTTTCTTTCAGTGAATTTATTGTGTCCAGCCAACTGAGCTGCTGGAGCACTTGGAGTATATATTTACACCAAAGGGTGAGTAAAACATTGGAAACACCGAGATACAGGAAATTTACATATACTGTTAAGGAACAAAAGGTGTTTGTAGATAATTTGAAACACTAAACTATGAGATTTAGAGGCAAACATATTGATGAACATGTATATCTACATTTGCAGTACATAAAAAAGAAGATGAGGGGAGGGGTCACTAACATTACAGAGTTATTTAAAATGATTCATATTAAATGTAAGTTGTCCAGCACATTTCAAAGATTCAGATTGAGGGAGCTGAAGAAAGCTCTTTATATACCACATTAAAGGTAACTGCTGTAAATGTATTCTGTGGAAAATCTAAAAATAAAGAACACTTACATGAGTAAGCACATCATCCAGCAATTTCTTCTTCCTGGGTAAATGCTGCATGTGCTTCCAAAATTACAGAACATCATATTGTCGATACATATGAAGAGGAAATGTTCATTAGAACATTTTGTTTCTGTTAAGATATGTTTTTATCTTTATGAGCTCAATATGTTATCATATGCTGTATATTCAAGGAACCTCCTTAGTAGTATATATAAAAAAACCTTGTTCATTATCTTACAGAGCAACTGATTGTATTCGATGCAATCGAAAGTGATACCACAGAGTGTCAATGCCATGCTAGTTTAATGAAATTAAACACAAATTTTAGGCCTTTTAAAGTACAACTAAACTGTTGTTTTCACTTGTGCTTCTATTATAAAAGCACAACTGAAAAATGTAGTGCCCCTAGTGCAGTGGTATCCTGAACAAAACTGGCATACATTAAATGACAAAATATTGGCATATATTTAATGGCAAAATACTGGCACATTAAATGGACAAATACTGGCATATATTAAATTACAAAATAATACTGGCATATGATTGGAAAAATTCTGTGGTATATTAATGGCAAAATAATACTGGCATATTATTTGGCAAATTGTCTTATATTCGAGGTCGTCTTATAATCTGACCTCAAATCAAGTATCGTATCGTGCAGACATCCTCTGCGGCCCCCACTAGCCACCAGGGATATTTGGCAGCCGGGGATGTCGGCACGATAGTGCAGACATCCTCTATGCTGCCTGACACTGCCGTCTATAATGACGGACCGGCTGTCCGTCATAATGGACGGAAGTGTCGGGCAGCATGGGGGATGTCTGCACGTATTGTGCAGACATCACCCGGCTGCCCCCACTAGCCACCAGGGAGCAAGAAACAGGTGAGGGGGGGGCCAGAGAGAGACAATGGGAGGGAGGGGGGAAGAGAAAGACAAGGGGTGGGAGGGAGAGGGGAAGAGAAAAACAAGGGTAGGGCAGGGGGAAGAGAAAGACGAGGGGGAGAGGAGAGAAAGACAAGGGGGGAGAAGGACAAGGGGAGAAATTGGCTGTGGCATATTTATGGGCCAGCTAACACCAGCATATTAAGGGGAAAACTGTGGTTTATTTTAATTGGCAAAGTGATGTTATGGCATGGTCTGTGTGGCAAAGTAATATGTACTATGGGGAAAGTCACACTGGCTTGTTCTGCAGGGGCAGTTCTGTTGGGCAAAGTGACACTGTGGCATGCCAAATCGTGTAGGTGCAATATGAGTCCAAGAAACCGTAGCTAGATTTGCACTTAGAAGAAAGTCGGGTGCATGATGGAGCATTAGCCATGCTCAGAAACATAAGAAAGACACATTCAAAAGGGATTTATTCCGTGAGAATCAACATTTAAGCTCTGTGATGAGCTTTTTTTGAAGTCTAGTGACGTGAATCATAATCTCAAATATATAGGGTATACATAAGTAACGTCAAAACATAGGGGGCGGAGTCCACAAGACAGCCCATTACGAGTGAAGAATACTGTGATACAAATATTAACAAATCACAACAATCTAAAGTGTATCATTAAAAAAAGCATTAAGTAGAACAAAGTGTGCACTCCACTCGCCAAGTAGTGAATGAATAAAGTGCTTGAAAGCATTAAAGCACTTTATTCATTCCCTACTTGGCGAGTGGAGTGCACACTTTGTTCTACTTAAAACTTAATTGTTGTGCCTAATCAGCACTGTGGAGCACCCACCCACCTCCTGCACTTTTGTTCCTGTGATTAGAGCCGGTGTTGCTTTTGTTTATCATTGCAAAAACACTGCAACAATATAGTATAAGTGTACAAGTGTTTAAGAAATCAGCATACAGTAATCGAACTTGTAAGTTCAAATCTGAACATATTAATATTGAACTGCAAATTCAATACAAGCATCACGTAATGTTTCCGGTAGAGCAGCTGTTCCAGCATAATTTACTTCCATACTTCGTGTTATATACAAAACACCATTTAAAAAAGACATCATATGTAAAAAAAATCTGATAAAGAGATATAATGTCATAAAACAATTGTAAAGAAAAATATTAAAGAAAAAAATGGAAAAGAAAACTAATGTTCTATAATATATGCACATACACATGTGTATTGTAGAACTGTAACATTTCAGTCCTAGGGTATGAAGAAGAAACAGAAAATATATTAATAGAGATGTCCCGAATAGTTCGCCGCCGAAAAGTTCCCGGCAAACATAGCGTGTACGCGTTCGCCGCGGCGGGAGAACAATTGCGATGGTCGGTCCGTCCCCTATCCGTTATCATTGAGTTAACTTTGACCCTGTACCCTGTACCCTGAACCGATCGTTTACTATTGGCTTTCACTACACGGAGACAAAGTCTCCATTCATAAATTTATGAATGGAGACTCTGTCTCCGTGTAGTGAAAGCCAATAGTACTATTACAAATGCCAAAAGTCTATAAACCGAACGTTCGGTTTATAGGCTGTCGGCTTATGGAATACATGTAATCCTATTGCTATTCTTTAAACCGAAAGTTCGGTTTATAGAATAGCAATAGGATTACATGTATTCCATAAGCCGACAGCCTATAAACCGAACGTTCGGTTTATAGACTTTCGGCATTTGTAATGAATGTAATAGTAGTACTATTGGCTTTCACTACACGGAGACAGAGTCTCCATTCATACATTTTTGAATGGAGACTCTGTCTTGTCTCCGTGTAGTGAAAGCCAATAGTACTATTACATGTAATCCATAAGCCGAAAGTCTATAAACCGAACGTTCGGTTTATAGGCTGTCGGCTTATGGAATACATGTAATCCTATTGCTATTCTATAAACCGAACGTTCGGTTTATAGAATAGCAATAGGATTACATGTATTCCATAAGCCGAAAGTCTATAAACCGAACGTTCGGTTTATAGACTTTCGGCTTATGGATTATATCTAATACTATGGGCTTTCTATAAACCGAACTAGAGTTCCCATTCATAAAAATTTATGCTATTGTATTCTATAAACCGACTCTATTTCGGCTTATAGAATGCCAATAGTGCTACGAATGGACGAATTATTTTCGTTTATTAACCATTCGTTCATTCGGCTTTTGTTAGCATAGCATTTTCGTTATTCGTTTTTCGGACGAATGGAAGAAAATGCTATTTTCGGACTAAAATGCATTCGTCCGAAAACGAATTGCACATGTCTAAATAGTACTACTTAACACACCTTATAATAACACAGATAGAGGCAACGCAGAGAGAGGAGTCTGAAGAAGAGGAGTCAGAGGAGGAAGGTGGCTTTGAGGAGGTGGAAGACCAAACACAGCAGGCGTCCCAGGGGGCTTGTTGTCACCTTTCGGGGACCCTTGGTATTGTACGTGGCTGGGTGGAGGAGGAGACCTTCAATGACATCAGTGAGGACAAGGAACGGGACATGGCTAGCTTGGTATCCAACCTTGTGCAAATGGGGAGTTTGCAGTTGTGCAAATGGACTGTTTGCGGTTATTTGCGGTGCGTTAAACGGGGAGTTTGGTCTGTCACTGTGAAGTGGGCGTAACCCTTACACTACCTGATCGATACAACATCATACCTGATGTTTTACAGCACGTTATTCCAAACAATTTAGGAAAGTTAGGTGATTTATGCCCTTTATGGATTAAAACCAGACTCTGCATCAACTATGTAATTTTCCATGGGAGTTTTGCCATGGATCCCCCTCCGGCATGCCACAGTCCAGGTGTTAGTCCCCTTGAAACAACTTTTCCATCACTATTGTGGCCAGAAAGAGTCCCTGTGGGTTTTAAAATTCGCCTGCCCATTGAAGTCTATGGCGGTTCGCGTGGTTCGCCCGTTCGCGAACATTTGCGGAAATTCTCGTTCGTCGTTCGTGAACGAAAAATTTTATGTTCGCGACATCACTATATATTAACATTACATTTTAGGACAATTATATATACATGTATTCTCATTATATCTCATACAGGCATATGAGTGCAAGCCAAGATTTGTGGGTGCAATATAGGTGCATGGCAAGTGCTGTGGGTACTGTATGGTGCTGTGTTAAGTCTTTTAGGTGCAATGTGGGTGCAGAGGAAGGGAATAAAAGGAATGAAATTTTTCAATAAATAATATTAAAAAGTTCAAATAAGTATGAATGCAACTAGTTGGCATAATTGAGGAGCTCTTTTGTGTGGCAAAATTAAGGGGCACTTGTGTGTGGCATAACTATGGGGCACTCGTGTGTGGCATAATTAAGGGGGTCCTGTGTGTGGTATAAATAATTGGGCTCCGAGGTGAGGCATACTTAATGGGGCTCTGGTGTGGCATAATTTTTGGGGCTCTTGTGTGTGGCGTAGTTATGGAGCTCCTATGTGTGGCATAGTTAATGGGCTCCTGTGTGTGATATAATTTGTGGGGCTCCTGTATGTGGCATATTTTGTGGGGCTCCTGTATGGCATATTTAATGGACCATTTAATTGGCATTACTAAAGAATCCGTTTGGCAGGGTATATGATACTGATATTTAATCTGAGATAGCACCTCAGCCCACTCTGGGGTTTCGGTCTTAAGCCAGTAACTAGCCAGTAAGATCTTACATGATAATAAAATATTTACCAAAAGGTAAGACATAGGTTTAGTCATTCTCGGCAAATCTTAATGATGGAGAAATCTTTGCGGAGTAACTGTAATGCTGAAGCCGAAGACATTTGTAAGAAGGGAGTGTAGACTATGCTTCAGTCTGTCAAGGTCCTCACATACCCACCAAATGTGGAACATGTTACCCTAATGTTTCCCACATTTCCAGCAGTTTTCGGATTTAAGTGGGTTAATTCGGTGGAGCCCCATAGATATCAAATACTGTCTATCAATTGTTTAAAGTCTCATATTTGGAGCTTGCTGACTGTTTAGTGATTGACAACATGATGATATAATCAGCAAAAACCAACCTATTCCATTAGGAATGGGCGCAGTGAACTTCAATGCCTAACATAGCAATTCATAGAAACATTGGGGTCTATCCACTGAAAGGTGAGTTGAGGTGAAATACAATTTCATCACACTGAATCAACTATATATTCTGTAGGATCAAACTTAATTAGATTCTCCTGCTGGAAGAGCTCAGCTGGGCATAGTTAAACTCTTTCTTGAAGTAAGAACTCGCTGGATTAGTCTGGGCACAATGTATGTATAGTTAAAGTGGCAATTCCACCCATCATATACTCTGTATATTGCACATGCAGGGAGGACTGGCAACTGTTGACACGGGAGACAAAAATAATGTAGTTTACTTTGGTGCTACTTCATCAGCCCGCCTGATATCATCAGAGACAGACACACGTAAACATAAGACAAATTTGCTGACAGGTAAGGTACAGAGATTGATTGGCTGGCAAGACATCTTGATAGAAAAATGTAAATGGTTAGTAAGTAGGGCATTTAAAAGTAAAAGTGGTGCCATCCCAGCTTATTAGAGAGACTAGGGAGCAACCAGGTTTCAATTACCCAAAACACTGATACAAGCACCAATGGTATGTTGGTCATTAATGGGTTAAGTGAAAAATAAAAGTTTATTTTTTTATTGTTATTTTAGTTTTAAATGATGTATTTCCTTACATTTAAGTTCAGCCTATAGGTAGCATGCTTTAATGTATCAGGATGTTAATATTCAATATAACACTTATTTGTATTCATTTTATTAAAGTAGGGATAGTCAGATTTTACAAGAATAATTAAATGGCTTCTGAAAACATAGTTTGTTTTTAATTTCACAACTATTTACATTTTTTAGAGGGATGATTATATTTTGCCAGAATTATTAAATGCTGTCTAAAGAACATAGTTTGTTTTCATCTAGGATATTTTCTGCAGTGATATTTTTTTTTATCAACAAAGAATAATCTACATTTACACATCAAAATTCATGTTCCAGATAACACCTTGCTAAAATTGCCTCTAATAAATACATTTTTAATTGATTTTTTTTTTAATGTGGGAAATATTTGTATATTAAAATGAGCAAACGCAGTCTCCTACTTTTGCTACATATCATACTGCATAATGTAGCATTGCTACTCTGCATATACTACAAGCTTTGCTTCCAATTTTCACATTTAACATGGACTTTATTAATTCAGAGATGAATATATTGCTAGCATGTATTTATTTGTATTTGTAGAGTTTAATAATAAAAATTAGTAGAGAGGTATAGTCATTTTAAGGAAAGTGGTTTGCTGCCCTCCAGTGGTAATCTATATTATTAGCCTAATACAAATTTCTTATTGGGTTCCACACAATAAACAGTGAATAAAGCAAGTCATTTATTATTCCACCTCAGTTACATTGCCCTGTTTTTGAACTTCCCTTGTCAATTCATTACAATTCCCCTATTTGTGAATCGGTGCCATTTACATTGCTTCACCAACATACAAAAAAGAAACTTTGTATGTTATGTTGTAAAATTTGTTAAATAAGCAAGATAATAAAACAATCACAAGCTGATGTTTATTATATAAAGGAATTGACTGTCATATTGATGCTTTCATAAATTGTAATACATTTGTTATACATTTGTTTGTATTATGTAATTCCCTTTTTGTTATAAAAAAAGAGACACACAAAGGGGTGATGGTGGGAGAGAATGGGTGAATGGATGAGGTATTAAAATTTTTGTATCACTGTGTTCAGTTTTGTTAAGTAAATGTATTTTTAAAATTTTTGCAACAATAAAAAAACTGTTGTATTTAGTGTACATAAAGAAAGATGGAGGGGGAATAGGATGGTGGATCATCTCCATGTGCCAAATTTATTAAAAATGCCTCTGCACCATAGCTACTACCATTGTACTATTAACATATTGAATGTAGGAAAGACACAGGCAGTTTCAGTTAACCTGATCAGCTCCACCATTAAGCAGCCCAACTCCATAGGAATTGCTAGTTTAGTTATTAAAACAGCAGAGTAGTCCATGCATTCCCATTACATTTGGGCTTCATCACTGAAACCTCCTACATCAGTGACTTAGGTCCCATGACCTCCTTTACGTGCATTATAGTTGGTTCATAGGCATTCTTACAATAAGCCCAGGTCTTGAACTTTTTTGTGGCAGCAGCATGAACGTGACAGTGTATCATGCTTGCCAGGTCTGGGGACATCCCACCTAGTCACTCTCACACACACAGGTTTCTCACACACAACTGAACTGATGTGACTGTTATAGTCTCCAGCTCCTCTTCTTCTTGGTTCTTTGATATTATTAGATGGTTTCATTGGCCATTACGTCCACAATTAGGGCACAATGTTTAAAAACTGTCTTGTTGAGAAATGTGCCTGCAGTCTTCTATGAATCCTTACAGGTAAGATAGTATTACTATCTGATTAAAATAGAATGAATACTGGTGCTTGATCTACTATCTGATTACTGATAAAGTCCACAATACCTGGAATCTTCTATGAACCATTGAAAGAAGATATTAATTGACTGTTGTTGATAGTCCAAAGGGTCCACAGAAAAATTAGGTATGTCTGCCTTTCATTGTTGGAGCTAATCAGACCAATTTTAAGGAAAAAAATCTCACTGCATATTAAAGGTACCGAGATATAAGGGAGTGGAGCCAAATAAGAGTATATATGATGCAAATGAGCAAAAAATACATACACTTTTTAAATCTTGCCAAGGAGCAGAAAATACATACAATTTTTATATCATGTCATTGAGCAGTAAATACTTAAACTTCATTTATGATGCCAATGAGTAGTAAATGCATTAACCTTGCCTATAATGTCAATGAGCCAGCAGTGCCCCCAAATAGTCTGCTGGTACCATATATGCTCCCAAACACACTGATTGTGCCATGTTTGCCTCCTAAACTCCAGAGTAGGTCATATTTGCACCTAAATAGTCTAAATGTGCCATAATTGCCACCAAACAGTTTCAGTGCTTTCAGAACAACCAGCCTATGTCACCTTTGCCACCAAAGAGCTTCAGTGCTTCCAAAACAACTTGATGTGCCTTATTTGCTCCTAAACAGCTTCAGTGTCACCATAACTGCCTACCCATGAAATATTTTCTCCAAACAGTTTCAGTGTCTACAAAACAGGCAGTGCATGCCATCTTTTTTTGCTGTCTGCAGAACAGCCTGCCTATATCATCATCATATTTAACACCAAGCAGCTTCACTGGCTCCAAAAATGACTGGTGTGCCTTCTTTACCACTAAACAGCATCAATGCCCCCGAAACAGCCTGTCTATTCTATCATTGGAACAAAACAGTTTAACTGCCCCCACCCCCCCCCCAAACAACCTGCATGTGCCTCCTTTGCCACAAACAGCTTACCAGTGCCATCCATGTCATCCAAATAACTTAGATGTGTGGCTAGGCAGTGCCATTCTGTAGAGCATACACTACATGACAAAAGAGTGCAAAGTATTTGTGCATTGAACTGGATATCCACTATTTGCAGCTAATGTTTTAAAATGTAAAGGCACAATGCAAACAAATTAAAAAACAAATACCTAAGTTTATTACTGAATGGATTAGATTTTTCACTGCACAAACATGCCCATAGGCATATTAAAATAGACCCTGTAGACCCTGGAGCTATGGTGTACATATGTATTGTGGTAAGGCCTGACTAAACTTATGCAATCTCTTTATTTGGCCTACTCCTTCCTGTCCAGACCATACATCTCCCTGTTTAGAATCCATCATATTCATCCCTAAACAGCCTTCCAGAGCCCCCTTTTCCCCAACAAATCCCAGTGCTATATTTGACCCCAAAAACTCTTCTTGTGCTAACTTTGTCCCCAAAATCTTCCCATGTTGATAATAATTGTTGCTTTTATATTTTTACATTGAACAAATTTTACGTTATTTTCAAAATTATCAATATGAAATTGTTTCCTTTCCCATAACTTGATTGCTTTGGATTTAGCTTGATACCGTGGCAGGGCCGATCCTGGGCGGGTGCACGGGGTGCACCGCGCCCAGGCGCACCGGGAGGAAAGGCGCTCCGATGAGCACCTTTCTCCCTCATTCTGGAGGTCCGGCCCGCAGGTGATCGCCTGCGGTCACCGCACCTCCTAATCTCATTACAGCGCGACGGGTGCAAGCTCCGCCCCGTCGCGCTGTCTGATTGCCGGATGTCTCTGGTGACATCCGGCAGAAGATCTGAATGACGGTGTTCTGCCTCCTCTGCAGACACCGTCCGGAAATGTCCTCCTCCCTCCAGGGAGGGGGACCGATAGTAAAAACGTGTTTTTTTTTTTTTTAATGAAAAGAAGTGTTTGTGTTTCAATGTGTATGTCTGTGTGTGTGTGTGAATGTATGTAAGTGTGAATGTGTGTTTCACTGTGTGTGTGTGTGTGTGTGTGAATGTGTTTCAGTGTGTGTGTGTGTGTGAATGTATGTAAGTGTGCGTGTGTGAATGTGTGTTTCACTGTGTGTGTGAATGTATGTTTGTGTGTTTCAGTGTGTGTTTCACTGTGTGTGTGTGTGTGAATGTATGTAAGTGTGTGTGTGAATGTATGTAAGTGTGTGTGTGAATGTGTGTTTCACTGTGTGTGTGAATGTATGTAAGTGTGTGTGTGAATGTGTGTTTCACTGTGTGTGTGAATGTATGTAAGTGTGTGTGTGTGAATGTGTGTTTCACTGTGTGTGAATGTATGTGTGTGTGTTTCACTGTGTGTGTGTGTGTGTGAATGTATGTAAGTGTGTGTGAATGTGTGTTTCACTGTGTGTGTGAATGTATGTGTGTGTGTGTTTCACTGTGTGTGTGTGAATGTATGTAAGTGTGTGTGTGTGAATGTGTGTTTCACTGTGTGTGTGTGTGAGAATGTGTTTTTCTCTGTGTGAGTCAATGTGTGTGTTACTGTCTGTGTAAGTGTGTGTACATAAGTGTGACTGTGTGTATTGCTCTGTGTGTGTATAAGGGTGTCTGTGTGTAATGGTGACTAAATGTGTTCAGTAAAATGTGTTCAGTAAGGGGCCCTGAAATTCCTAGTGGCGGCCCTGACTAAGTGTGTCTGTCTAAGTGTGACTGTGTGTATTTATGCATGACCCTGTGCGTAAGTGTGGGTGTGTATGTAGGCAGGTCCCCATCCAGTCGGCAGCTATTTCCCGCCTCCTGCACTGCACTCTGAGTGTGCATAGAGGGAAGACTGTGCGGAGGAGACACGAAACAGCAGCAGCAAGGTGAGTACTGGGGAATGGGGGGAGGGGGTAATGCTTTTCTTGGGAAAACTGGTGGTGGCATATTAATGGACAAACTGACACTGGCATATTAGTGGCCAAACTGACACTGGCATATTAGTGGCCAAACTAACTGTGCTATATTATTGGATAAACTAACTGTGGTATGTTAATGGGCAAGCTATCTGTGGCATATTAATGGGAAAACTATCTGTGGCATATTAATGGGCAAACTGGCAGTGGCATATAAATGGGCAAACTGGCTGTGGCATATTAATAGGCAAATACACGGGATTATGAGGAGGGAGAGACATACAAGTGAGTTATGAAGAGAAAGAGACAGCAGACATGGGTGTAAAGAAGGAGAGACAGACATGCAGAAAAAAAGACCACCATGAGGAGCATGAGGAACAGAAAGATAGACATGGAAAAATATATGGGGTATGAAGGGAGAGATATACATGAGGGTATGAGTTAAGAGAGAGTTATATATGAGGGTATGAGTGGAGAGTTATATATGAGGGTATGAGTGGAGAGAGAGAGATACATGAGGGTATGAGTGGAGAGAGAGAGATACATGAGGGTATGAGTGGTGAGAGTTATACATGAGGGTATGAGTGGTGATAGTTATACATGTGGGTATGAGTGGAGAGAGTTATACATGAGGGTATGAGTGGAGAGAGTTATACATGAGGGTATGAGTGGAGAGAGAGATATATGAGGGTATGAGTGGAGAGAGAGAGATACATGAGGGTATGAGTGGAGAGAGAGATACATGAGGGTATGAGTGGAGAGAGTTATACATGAGGGTATGAGTGGAGAGCGAGATATACATGAGGGTATGAGTGGAGAGCGAGATATACATGAGGGTATGAGTGGAGAGAGAGAGCTACATGAGGGTATGAGTGGAGAGCGAGATATACATGAGGGTATGAGTGGAGAGAGAGAGATACATGAGGGTATGAGTGGTGAGAGTTATACATGAGGCTATGAGTGGAGAGAGATATACATGAGGGTATGAGTGGAGAGAGAGTTAAATATGAGGGTATGAGTGGAGAGAGAGAGATACATGAGGGTATGAGTGGAGAGAGAGAGATACATGAGGGTATGAGTGGAGAGAGGTATACATGAGGGTATGAGTGGAGAGCGAGATATACATGAGGGTATGAGTGGAGAGCGAGATATACACAAGGGTATGAGTGGAGAGCGAGATATACATGAGGGTATGAGTGGAGAGAGAGAGATACATGAGGGTATGAGTGGTGAGAGTTATACATGAGGGTATGAGTGGAGAGAGAGTTATATATGAGGGTATGAGTGGAGAGAGAGAGATACATGAGGGTATGAGTGGAGAGAGAGAGATACATGAGGGTATGAGTGGAGAGAGTTATACATGAGGGTATGAGTGGAGAGCGAGATATACATGAGGGTATGAGTGGAGAGCGAGATATACACAAGGGTATGAGTGGAGAGAGAGAGCTGCATGAGGGTATGAGTGGAGAGATACGTGAGGGTATGAGTGGAGAGAGAGAGTTATATATGAGGGTATGAGTGGAAAGAGTTATATATGAGGGTATGAGTGGAGAGAGAGAGATACATGAGGGTATGAGTGGAGAGAGAGAGATACATGAGGGTATGAGTGGAGAGAGAGAGAGATACATGAGGGTATGAGTGGAGAGGGAGAGAGACAAGTGAGTGACTGACTTGGTGGAATATTATTTATTGCTCCTTGTGTACTGCTTTTCCAATGATGCTCAGCCAGACTAATGGGAGACTTTGTCTGGTTGGACATCATGGGAACTGTAGTTAAAACTGCTAGCCAGCAAAAAGTCTCCCATGTTGATGGCTGAGCATCATAGATATAAATAAAACCACTACACTGTTTTACTGCTAAATAAATATCTTTATTTAAAATAAAAGCTCTTGTTGGTCCTTCATCTAAAAATAAAGTTTGTGCTCTCCACAAGAATCCCCCCACCCCAATAATGAAAAATTGGTATGCCTGGAACATACATGTGTAAAGGGGAGGGGTTTATCATATAGCCATGTCCACCTGGTGGTGCCAAAAATCCTGCACCCAGGCGCCCGTGACCCTAGAATTGGCCCTGTACCGTGGTGCCAACTGGCTCTTATTTAGCAATTTTTCAGAGTATCATGCTACAATAATAGTGGGAGAAGGTGTGTCAAAGGCAGAATTAGGATAAATCTACAGTTGCACTCATTAGAGTTTAGTGACTATTTACATCTAGAAGGTCTTGAGTTCTTGAGGGTAACATACCAAAAGACCATGCTTTTAATATTTAGCCACAAGTTATCAAAACAACTAGTTATCAAAGGAAACAACTAGTTATCAAAAATATCTGTCACCAACCTTGGCTGCATGGCTATGACGACTGACAGAATATAAGCTAAGTAGAACTGCCTCTTTAAAAAGAATATCCAACTTGTGTGGCTTGCCTAAATGGTGGTCTCCTTCCCTAAATCCTTATTCATGATCAAATCCCATCCCATCCCTATGACATTTTCCGATGTGGGTAATTGGCCATTTCTGTGTTATAATTATATCAAGTTTCATTAATCCTGATTAGGTAATTGTATGGAAGTAATAAAAAGGTAGGCCATTCTTTAACATGTAGCTGCCCTGTTTACTTTGTCCCCATAACTTTTAAAAGTCAACAATGTTTGCAACACCATGGATCAAAGAGAAGACACATATTGATAGAAAACACTTGCAATTTATCATGTTTGCTGTTCTATTATCAATTAACTTTCCACTCATAGCTGACATTTAGCACATAAAATGTTTAGGATACAAAAATGAAAATGTGAAATGAAGAAGGATGGTTACAGTCATATTCTTACTAACAAGTGGAATGTAAATGGAGTTTAAACTATAGGCCTATTACCTTACTGGTTATTCTATCTAAAGTACTAGGGAACTATGACCACACACAACCATACAAACATAAGGAGCGAGTCTCCTTTCTAACAAAGTATCATAGCAAACTGGTTGGGAAAAGACCCAATTCTATTCAGTTCATCCCTTCTACCTTCCCTTCGTGCTGTTGATCCAAAATGAAGCAGAAACCCTTAATTGTTGGATGAATAAATATGTTTTATATAGAGAGATTCTAGAATTTATAGTCTGTATGTTTTGCTTTTTTAATTTTTTTCTAGACTCTGGGTGCATCTATTTTGCTTAATAGCACCACCTATCTTGACAGACAATTCCATTCTTTATTGTCCTTGCCATAGAGAATCCCTTTGTTGCCTATGAAATAGTCACTCTTTAAGTCTCATAGGATGAGCTCACCCTCATTTTGCCAGTTCCCAGCCCCATTTATTATTAGGGGGGCCATCGC
The DNA here is from genome assembly GCA_036172795.1 of Pelodytes ibericus. Lineage (NCBI taxonomy): Eukaryota > Metazoa > Chordata > Amphibia > Anura > Pelodytidae > Pelodytes > Pelodytes ibericus. The sequence goes on along the minus strand of CM069858.1, from coordinate 126,057,539 downwards.
TGCTAGCCATGGCCCCCTAATTTTAATTGGAGGCAAGGTTATTTGTTTACATTTATTTTTAACATTTTTATTTCAGTTCTTCAGATTTGGAAAATGTAAATGACTGATATGTGGCTATCATTCCCAAATCTAAGTTGTCTTTGGTGGTGATTGAGGCATATTTGGTATTCATTGTGAAAACGTGCTGGTTTGAAACCCTCCAAATAGCCAATTCAGAGCAGGAATTCATGGATACTGAGTAGCTGCATTTTGGCCATTATGCCTGATCCAAATCCAAACGGATTGGTGCATATTAAGTAGACTCTTAAGAGTTAATCAAACAACAAGGATGTCTCATTCAGTGGAACATTGTGAGCACTCAGAAAATGTCCATGATCAATGAGGGTCCCAAAGTCAGTTTGCCACCCTATAGAAATGCTAAAGGTTTACTCAGGTAGCTCAGATTACCATAATTTATTTACATACCACTGTACATCTAGTCCACATAAATGTAGATGTATCTATGCCAATATATATTTGGACATAGACATACAGTAGTATGATATCTATTCTACAGAGATTAGAATGTTTATATGTGATTTCCCCTGAGTTATATGACATGAGTAAAAGGTAATTTGTTTGTTTGGTATATCTGTATGTACCCCAATAAAAACTTTTATTGATAAAAAAAAAAGAACGTTTAACTCAACATAGGCTCATGCACAGGATTAAGAAATAGGTATAGAATAGGTTTATTTTATGTAATCAGTAACTAATTCGGGAAATAGCTATAGATTCAAAGACAATGTTAGATTAAAAATAATTTTAATTAGTATTAATAGATTGTTACTGTTCAATTTTGAGTATACAGCTAACTCTGCATGTTAACTGTGCAAACATGTGATAAAAACAATCTGTATTGCAATGTTCTAAACATCTTCTTTTCATGCGGTCTGCTACTGTGATGTCTGAGACTGTGGAGGAACAAGACAGCATTATCCTCATGGTGGTGGATTCTAGCATGGAAGATCTGGCAGGCATTTCAGGAGGATCTGTCTCGAGTAGATCAGCTGTAAACAATACACGAAGACTTATAGACATTCTAGATGTAGTAAAAACAGAGAAGAGGCCCTTTATGACCCTGTTGTTGGATGCAGAAAAGGCCTTCGACATGGTCAGATGGTACTTTTTAGAACAAACTCTGAAGGCTTTTGGGCTGAATGGAAGGATCCAAGATATAATTAAGGCTTTGTATAAAACACCGGTTTATTTGGCTGGGTGAAGAAGCCTTGTATAAATTCAAGATGTTTATCCCTTGGAATGTCAAAGTGTCAAAACCTTAAATCAGCAAAATAACAGACCATTTTGAAAATGTCTGCATGTGTAAGGGTGTAATGTTGTGTGTGCTGGGATATGTATATTACCTTATACATGTATATTATTACAAATATCTAAGGTGGAGGGGAGGGGGGAAAAGGGAGAAAAAAAAAAAGAGGAAAAGCAATAAGACATCTGAACGTCATATTTTGGTATTCATGTGTAAATGAAATAATATGTGATATTTTTTGTATCTGTAAAAGCCTATTTATATGTTTATAATAAAATAAAATAAAATAAAAAATAAAAAAAGGATATGTATATTACCATATATAATATGTATTTTTTAACCTACACGATATGAAATGTAGTATATGTATTTTATATAGAATATTTTTATATATATATATATATATATATATATATATATATATATTTATATATATATACATATATATGTATGTATATATATTTATATATAAAAAATCCAAAATATGATGCACTCAGCTAAAGGCGATCGTAACAATCAATGGCCCGGGTGCTGTGCAGCTAAAGTACACAAAAATCCAAAGGAAAGCACGCACTCACAGGACTTAATGCAAAATAGGTCGATATTTTACTTACTCATACAGGTATGTTGTACACATGAGCATAAGATCGACGTTTCGGTCCACACCGTGGACCTTTATCAAGACTGTAAAATATCGACCTACCTATTTTGCATTAAGTCCTGTGAGTGCGTTCTTTCCTTTGGATTTTTATATATATATATATATATATATATATATATATATATATATATAAAAATAAAAATAATAAAACAATTTTATTATGAAAAATAAAAACAATTACATTTATCTTTTTCTATTTGTCTTGTGTTTTAGGTAGATCAAACTTACACAGTTAAATATAACCTTTTTCCATAGTGTGGTAAATTGTGTTGTACATCCATTTTGGTATCTACACTTTGGAATTGATATAGTTCATTACTAAACATGACATGAGGGGAAGGGATACATATAGTATAAACATTTCTAATGATGATGAATATCCAGTGATGTGATGCCAGCATAAAAGTTACATGACATGACTGGGATTGTTAATCATCAACAGCTGTTATGCCATTGCAACCACATGTATCAAAAACGAGGTTAAATCTGGAGAATTAGTGTGGGCAAATTATTATATGTTTCCAGCATTTGGAGCATTTTCGGGGTGGTCAGCACATATTGGGTACACAAATTCTATGCTTTTCATGGCGAAATTGTCCTGAAACGAATGCTTCCGAATGTTTCTAAATGGTTCGGCCAGACGATTCGCATGATGAAATAGGGTAGTTGAAAAACAGATTTCCCCAAATTTCAAGCTTTAGGAGTTTGAAGAGAGGAACTGCCCAGGGTTTCATTTATTGGAAAATAGAGTAGTGAAGGAATATGGAGAGTTTACTAGTTTTTATAAACTTTCCAAATTTTTGTAAGTATGGGTTGGATGGAACTACTGAAGTTGACCCACTATCTGATGCGTTGCCAAGGACTCACGCATGCTTTACAGTGGTCCTGCCAAACTACATTTATATATGTACATCAATTATTATTAACCATATGATATAGATAATTAACCAAAACATAATGTATTGGTAGAGGAATCCTTTAAAGCTACATTGTTGAGAGTGGCTAAATATCTTTTATTTTCAATTAAATTAAGTTTTTAACTTGTTAATACCATAATGCACCAAAAGGCACTTTTGTGATCTTCGCCCTGATCACACACTGGCAGAGAAGCAATCAGACTGTTTATGTATCTGCTGGAATATCTCAAGAGCTCATATGCTTTAACCCAGAAATTCAGGCAGGGCACAATTCGGTTAAATGTAACTGGTACTCCCTTTGATCATTGGTTTAATTTTCCACTCAAAGTGGCCTCAACTGACAGAGGGGATCCAGCTGCACAAATTTTGAGCTCATGATTTTAGGATAACATAAACTTCCTAATGTGCAAGTGTTAAAAACTACATTATTCAGGATGGTGTTGAGCACTAGCTGTTTCTATGGAAATGAGTTTGATATGTATCAAATATTTTTTATAGAGATTAATATATGTAATTAAATATGTTAAGTTATCTGTTAATCCCTTATATTTTTCATGGCTGCATGTATCGAAATAAGATTTGGATTCTTGTAGCCATGACTGTTAAGGCACCATCTGTATATTCTGAGAATATTGCCAGAGAGTCTCTGGCATCTCCTTATCTTGTGAAATTGTCACCCTAGGCCATCTAACAGACCTTCATGCTATCAGCACAGACGGTTGCCAGGATTTAGTGCTAAATTTTGGTGCTGTGACGAATTAAGTGGTTTCTCTCGATGAATGCACATTTCATGTTAAAATAAATCACAAAAAGAAAACAAATATTATATGGTAGATGAAAGAATGAAATAAAAAGTGATAAGTAATATGAATATAATTTCAATTTAGCAAATATGAGTTTTTACCCTTAACGATCATGTAATACAAACTGAATTCCTTGGGATAAAACCAAAGCATGAACATACACATTTCCCTGGTGGCTAGCTGCACCATAACAGCTGTAAGACAAGTTTCCTGTCTGTTTTCATTACATAATACATGATGTTGTGCAATTAATTTGCATTGACATCTATAGCTTTTAGCTAAAGAGCCACAATCAAGGTCATATAACATTTTAGAATGGAATATGCTCAGTAATAAATCGCTTCCAGAGTATAATTGTCTATGCACTCTTTGCTCACTATAAATACCTTATATGAGATAAGACATAATTCCTGGGTAGACCATTTAACCCTCAATTGCCTAAGGAAAAAATAATTAATACCTAAAAATATTAAACCACTAGGCCAGTTTGGCCATGTCTTACTGTTTGTGATACAGGCTGTTCTAACTCTTCAGCAGTGTTTGTGTTTAGCTGTAATTTACATCTTTCTCATTTACTATACACAAACACATTTTATATTATAAGATGGGCTTTCTTTAGATTCCTAATTTTGATCATATAATATAATAATATAGATATTATTATTATATAAACTAAAAGAAAATAATACAATATGATGGAACATTTTAAAATCCCACCCCTTCCTCTTTGGCCTTACCTTTTCCTCTTCCAGCTCTTCCAGCTCTGTGTTGTATCTGTCCCCAAACAGCTTGCAGATGCCATTTTTGTCTCCAAACATGTTGCTGGTACCATATTTGTCTCCAAATAACTTAGCAGTGGCATGTGTGTTACCAAAACCAGAGTTTTTCTCTGCCATGGTTGTCACTAAACAGCATTTCAGTGATATGTTTGCCCTGAAACAGATTAACGGTGCCCCCAATAGCTTGTAATTGCCAACTTTGTCCCCAAACAGCTTGTCATAGCATTTTTTTCCCCATACAGTTTTGTAATGCCATCTTGGCCCCAAACAACTTATCAGTATCATATTTGTCTCCAAACAGTTTGTCAGTAGCAATTTTGTCCCATACCAATTGTCAGTGCTACTTTGTCCCACACAGTTTGTCAGTGCCATATTTTCCTCACACAGCTTGACAGTGCCATATGCATCCCCAGAGTATTAATAATATATTTTCCATGTAATGGTTCTCATTTTGTACATCTGGACTCTAGGTATGCTAAAATAGCTGCCTCTGTGCACTCTATGTATATTTGTGTATTTTGTATTTATATGTCCTCTGCTCTACTTGACTGCAGGACATGCTGGTGGCTATTAAACACTGAAGCGGTTAACGTTCTATCTCAGTCTCTGTGATGGGGCATCAACACGTGGGGAGTTCAGATGTGGAGGAAGTCTTCATTTACCGCCTGTTCCAAAGTTCCGTGGCTGGAGAGTTGTGGTTAACGTTTGGAGGCGGTCTTTATCCTTTTATCCTTCGATGCTGTCTGCCTAAATGTGCAAGTACTTTTGTTGGGCACAATACTACATCAGGCTGCCCCATCTTCATTGACTGTGTTTAAATCAATCTGTGTACCGCTGTCCTGCAATACATGGCGAATTTGACTTCAGTTATAATCTTTATACGGATTTCTAATTAGTTAGTTTACCTGAGTTAGATTGGACATTTGCACTTTATATTTTTGATACTTCATTGGAAGAGATATTCCCCGCTACATCTGCTTGCTATAGAGCCTTTGGAAGATCCTGTCTTCTCTGATTTAAATCTTGCTACTAATGCTTTTTCTGGCTTTCAGGATTCTATAATTTGATTATTACTATTTTTGAAAATTTACATCCTTGCTGTGGATGCACAGCAGCAGAAAAGTCTTTTGCCTATATCAGCTATTAAGCTCCCCTTAAAAATGTAGACACCTAAAAATAATGAAAACAGTTATAGCTTTTTATACTTAGTACACAATTTTCCTCCAAGAACTGCCCTAATTAAAGTGACCATTTTTTTCACCTTCTGCTACATCTCCAATAATGTTTATAAGAAATTATGTGTTGCACTCATATTGGATTAACTGCATTTTTATGTCCCAATACTTATGCTCTGATCCCAATGGTAGATTCTGCGATAGCTCTGGTCAATTAGGCATGCTCCTACTGGTCCTCTTGAACATATATGCTCCCGTGACCCTAAGCCCTACTTTTTGGACCACTCTAGCCACCTTCCTTCCACAACCAATCTGAGAAACTGATTATCAAGGGTGACTTGAACCTCTCTTAATCCCTCTTCTCATTCCTCTGATAAGCTTTTCAGTGATTTCCTCTCCTCTCACACCTTCCTTGACATTTGAAGACACCTATAATAAGGACACACTTTCTTCTCGAACTCTCACATTAGGTACTCCTGAATTGACATGTTCCTCATTTCCAAAACCTGCCTTTCACTAGTCACTCACATAATTTGCGATTGGGTCTATCACCTGGTCAGATCATGCCAACATCACATAAGTCTGTAATCATGTAATCAGATATCCTTTTCCTGTCTCAAAAAGGACAAAAAAGCTGAAGATCTCCACCTCCAATCAGAACTGACCAGATTAGAAACACAAAGACTCACAATAAGGGCCTGATCTTCCAAACTTACTTTAACCATGACCTAGCCCAGTCATGTCTAAAGTCCGGCCCGTGGGCCAATTGCGTCCCGGTTTAATTCGGCCCTACGGTGGCATCCCGAGGGGGTGCGACCACACCAGGTGACACCCCCAGTGGGGGTGACACCCATGGTGCTGGCATCCCCCCCGCAGCACATCTCGCTGCTTAACTTTTTTTTCTGCCAGCCGCATCCACTAGATTCGGCTGCTTGAAAAAAAAGTAAAACAAAAATATCAATGCAACCATATATGACGTTACGTCACATCCAGTGGCTGTTTTTCCCTCCTCCGAGCAGGAGAGAATACTGCACGGAGGAGACGACCGGGAGCCAGAACAGCAATGAGGTGGGTACTGGACGAGGGTGGCATATAGTGAGCAAAATACTTGCTTATGAATGGTTAAATACTGGCATATTGAGTGACAAATACTGGCATATTGAGTGACAAAATACTGGCATACTTAATGGCAAATACTGGCATACTGTGTAGCAAAATACTGGCATATTAAGTGGCAAAAGACTGGCATATTGAATGGCAAATACTGGCATATTGAGTGGCAAAATACTGGCATATTTAATGCAAAACACAGGCATATTTAATGGCACAATTCTGACATATTGAGTGACAAAATACTGGCATATTGAGTTGCTAAATACTACCATATTTAATGGCAAAATACTGGCATATTTTAAATAGCAAAATACTGGCATATATTAAATGGAAACATACTGACATATATTAAATGGCAAAATACTGGCATATATTTCAGCATCCTGATTTTTTTTTTCATCTGGCCTTTAGATATGAAAGGCAGAGTGATTTAACACCTGTTTAGATTTGTCATCCATGTGACGAAATGAAGTATGCCGTTTGCAATAAACTTTGCATAAAATACTTAATTTTCATTTAATTTTAATGGTTCAAAGAATGTCAGGCAAAATAGTCGGCCCTCACGCATGTTCACTTCATCAAATCTGTCTCTCTTTGAAAAAAGTTTGGACACCCCTGGCCTAGCCAGTTCTAACTCTACTCTAATGGACATCTCTGCCTGGGAATGGGACTGAGGCAATGGTGAATCTTGGTTTTGTGCTGCCCTAGGCAGACAAAATTAGGGCAGCCTCCCACCCATGCTGTACACTCACGACATGCCCCATCACCCCGATTAATTGGAAAGAGCTAAAGCTTGCTGAACGGTGGGGGAGGTAGTGAAAATGTTTGAAGCACCAGAAGTGTGCTTTAACACCCTCTGGCAAAGTGCTGCCCTCTGGCAAAGTGCCGCCCTAGGCGAGGGCCTTGTTTTCCTTGTGGAAGATACACTACTGGACTGAGGCTACATTTTAGACTTTGAAGACTAGAGATCCATCTGGGAGGCTACCACCAAAATCACAAAGAGCAAGATTACAAACACTCATGCAGTGGTAGATTACCTTATATAAACTACCTCACATGAACCCACAGTCATCTCCATTCTGTTACAGTGGCACCCACTTCTATTCCTGGCGGTCATGCCAACAGTTCAACAGTTCTTGACTCAAATCAAAAACCATAATTCCCAAATCTAAAAAAAAAACAAAAAACAGTTTCACCTGCTCATTTTTACACTCCAAGACTAAAAACATGCTTTCTTGAACCAAAAATGCACCAGAGTTGCTCCCCTCATATCTAGATACTGTTTGAAAACAAATATTATTAAATTTACCCATATAAAGTAAATTTAATAAGCATATCTATTGTATGGCAGCAGAGTCAGATAGTCTGCCTATTGTGTACTCCACGCAATTTATTTTTTTAATGTTAGGGGGAATCCTTCAAGGTTATTGGGGATGATGTAGGACATTAACAGAGGTATAATTTATTGTATTTTAGGGGGTTAGCAGTTATTTTTACTGCCTTTTTTTATTAATGCCCCCTAGCTGGGCAAGGTAGCAGCAGGGATTGTTTTTATATTAATTGATTTTATCGGAGGCTAGCTAAAAGCACTCAGACCCTGAGTGTAATGTATGTTATCATATGGGCTCTGGGGGTCTTTGGCCAGCCCCCAAACCCCAAAGGGTATCACGTTTTTTTTTGGGGGGGTATAGATAGGCTACCCAAAGCCTCTGGAACTTGGGGGCAGATTTACTTATATTAGTGGGTCCAAATGCATTTAGGTAGCCTCAATATCTGGAGGGGGTTTCATTTTATTATATAGGCATGGCACCAAATTGATTATAGTGGGGGATGGGAGTCATTTGGATGGCTTCCTCCAATCAATAATGGGGGGCAGTGCAAGTAGCCTTTGCCCCCAATGTATATTATACTATTGCCAAGCTCCTAGACTAATTTATTATAGAGAGGGTCAGGGCTAGTTACCTTGCTCCCTATATATTATAGGGGCCTCCGGAGGGCTTATTTGATTTTTGTAAACTTTTTAATTTTAATTTTTATTTATTTGTTTTGAGTAGGCTGTTTTTGCAACAGATGAAGTCCTCCTGACAGAAGGTCATATCCTCTCTGTAGAATGATATAGGATTAAGGCTACTATTTTTTGTGATCATATCCAGAAATTTCAACCTAACATCGGTCACAATGGGTAATTTTCGTGACAATTTTCAGTGCTATCTGAGTAGCCTAAATTGAAGGGCTGAAAAGCAGAACTCCAAAAAGGTCCAAAAAGCAGAGCTCCAATTTTGACATGGAAACATGGACTCATGTGTTTCAGACATTTTTCAGTGCTTTCATAGCTTCTAAATTTTACATGTTTACAAATTGTTTTACAAGGTCCATGTCATTTTTAGGACATTTGGTCAGGTAACCATTTCAAAATTCCCCCATCAAAGCATGTCATTTTGAAAATCAATAACCCAGAGTATTTTAATTGGAGTATTTCCATGCACCCATTTTGCCATCAATTTCTCCTGGACCAAGGAGTAATTTTGTACTGTACTTATTTGCAAATGTTGTCAGCACCTTGAGTAACTGAATGCTACCTTTGCTTACAATACATTTTTGAAATGTAAAAAAATGATTTAACTTTTAAACATTAAAAAAACAAAAAAATAATGTTTTTATTGAAGAACTGAAGTAGCAGATGACTAATGGGAGTATTGTGCGGCGCATGCAACTATTGCTTTACCAATAATGCAGTTGTGTGTATTTGCCAAAACAGTCTACACACAGGCCTGACACAAAATGGAAAGAAGAGCACTGGTAGCTAGGCTCCTTGCTTATACCTCTTTTGTAGGACATGTTTTAGAGGTGCTTACATGTAGTTGGAATAATTCTTTGTGGCAGGGGAATTGCTAGGTTTTCAAGAGATCCTAGACTATAGCCCAGGGGTCCTCAAAGTACGGCCCGTGGGCCACATGCGGCCCGCCGCCGACATTAATACGGCCCGTGGGGGGTGCCGGCACCCCCCGCTCCCCACTGTTTACCTTTTTTTTTTTTTTTGGGCAGCCGCAGCGGATGCGGCTGCAGAAAGAAGAAGAAAAAAAAAAAACACCACGACCAGATGTGACGTTACGTCACATCCGGATCCAGTGACTGTGTTTCCCTTCCCTGTGCATGAGGGAAACTCTGCGAAAGGCGTCCGGCCGGGGACACAGCAGCTGGAGGTAAGTGATGGGGATGCGGGGGAGGAGGGAGGTATAACGAGCATTGCAATAGCACTTTATTCCTGGGCATCTGACTGACACAATATTACTGGGCATCTGACTGGTACAATATTACTGGGCATCTGAATGGCAAAATATTACTGGGCATCTGAATGGGAAAATATTACTGGGCATCAGAATGGGAAAATATTACTGGGCACTGACTGGCAAAATATTACTGGGCATCTGACTGGCAAAATATTACTGGGCATCTGACTGGCATAATATTCCTGGGCATCTGACTGGCATAATATTCCTGGGCATCTGACTGGCATAATATTCCTGGGCTCTAACTGGCATAATATTACTGGGCATCTGATTGGCATAATATTACTGGGCATCTGAATGGCAACATATTTCTGGGCATCTGACTGGCATAATATTACTGGGCAATGACTGGCATAATATTACTGGGCATCTGAATGTCAAAATATTACTGGGCATCTGAATGGCAAAATATTACTGGGCACTGACTGGCAAAATATTACTGGGCATCTGACTGGCATAATATTACTGGGCACCTTACTGGCACAATATTACTGGGCACTGACTGGCATAATATTACTGGGCATCTGACTGGCATAATATTCCTGGGCATCTGACTGGCATAATATTCCTGGGCTCTGACTGGCATAATATTACTGGGCATCTGAATGGCAAAATATTACTGGGCATCTGAATGGCAAAATATTACTGGGCACTGACTGGCATATTCCTGGGCATATGACTGGCATAATATTCATGGGCATCTGACTGGCATAATATTCCTGGGCATCTGACTGGCATAATATTATTGGGCATCTGAATGGCACACTATTCCTGGGCTCTGACTGGCACAATATTCCTGGGCATCTGACTGGCATAATATTACTGGGCATCTGACTGGCATAATATTCCTGGGCATCTGACTGGTACAATATTCCTGGGCATCTGACTGGTACAATATTACTGGGCATCTGACTGGCATAATATTCCTGGGCATCTGACTGGTACAATATTACTGGGCATCTGAATGGCACACTATTCCTGGGCTCTGACTGGCACAATATTCCTGGGCATCTGACTGGCATAATATTACTGGGCATCTGACTGGTACAATATTCCTGGGCATCTGACTGGTACAATATTCCTGGGCATCTGACTGGTACATTATTCCTGGGCTCTGACTGGCACAATATTCCTGGGCATCTGACTGGCATAATATTACTGGGCATCTGAATGGCACACTATTCCTGGGCTCTGACTGGCACAATATTCCTGGGCATCTGACTGGCATAATATTACTGGGCATCTGACTGGTACAATATTACTGGGCATCTGACGGGTACAATATTACTGGGCATCTGACTGGTACAATATTACTGGGCATCTAAATGGCATAATATTCCTGGGCATCTGAATGGCATAATATTCCTGGGCATCTGAATGGCATAATATTCCTGGGCATCTGACTGGCATAATATCACTGGGCATCTGACTGGCATAATATTCTTGGGCTCTGACTGGCATAATATTCCTGGGCATCTGACTGGCACACTATTCCCATTGAAATAAGTAAGTTTGTTGATTTAACTTTACTTAATTTTAAATATTGTATTAGTTCCCGATTTGTTTCAAAATAAGATGTATGCAGTGTGCATAGGAATTTGTTCATAGTTTTTGTTTTTACTATAGTCCGGCCCTCCAACGGTCTGAGGGACAGTGAACTGGCCCCCTGTTTAAAAAGTTTGAGGACCCCTGCTATAGCCCATGGTGTTGGGTCTGAATTTGGGAGTGTAGAGCAGGGTAAATACAACTGGGCCACAAGAATGGTACAGATAAGCCAAAGTTCAATGCAGGCAGCGGAGATGCAAAATGGTGGACAAGCCAGAGTCAGGGCAGGTAGCGCAGGGTCAGAAACGGTTGACAAGCCGGCTCAGGATTGGAGAGTTCAATGAAGTCCAGAAACAAGCCAAGGTCAGGTATCAGAAGGTCAAACACGGGGTCTAGGAACTGTGGAGTGAGTAAGGAACTAAGCAGGAAGGATCACTCTTAGTAGCTTAATATTCAAGCAAAAAATGAAGTGTGTGAGGGGTTTTTAAAGGGATGTCTGTACAGGCTCCACCCCTCAGCTCAGGTAGCACCCTCCCCTCTACATAGATCTTTATGTGGCACTCTGGGGAAGTGTCAGCCCTCTCTCCCGCCTCCCCTGTATCCACCAATGCAAGGAAGCCATCAGGCATACAGACACGCCCCCTCTGCAAATTTAAGGCAGAAGCATGTGTTACTCGCGGCCTGCGTGTAACTCGAGACCGGGGATGCGGCTTACCACGCGATGGCGCGATAGCACGGCCGTTTACCGGAGTAGCAGGGGACCCTGGAGGTGGTAAATGCCCCCTGGGCAGTGTATGAGAGAGCCCAGGATCATGACAAGCCCCCTTCCCCCTTACACACAACCTCCGGGCGTGTTCAGGAGCTGGACGACTGGGATGACGTCTATGAAATGCTTGGATCTTGGCAGGAGCATGGATGTTCAAGATAGATGTATCCTCGCCAGTCAACAAGGTATTCCAGCCACCACATGTGTATACAGGAGTCCAAAATCTCTTCTACCTCATACTCTTCTGTGCCATCAACTACCATTGGAGGAGCAGGATTGTGTTGGTTTCTTGCTCTAGAATCAGGGTATCATTACTTTAGAAGAGAAACATGAAAGGTGGGGTGAACACGCCATGAAGGAGGGAGTTCCAGACAGATGGCAACATGACCCACCAGAGCAGTAACTGGAAAAGGACCTACACATTTGGGGTTAAGCTTCTTAGCCAGACCGGGTAACTTGAGATTTGCAGTGGATAGCCACACTTTATCTCCTATTTGATTGATTGGGGCTGGTCTGCGATGTCGATCTGCTTGCCTTCTGTAGGCGATCTGGGCCTTTCAGAGGCTTTGTTTCAAAATTGTGATGTTCTGTTTTATGAGTCTTAGAACGCCTGCTACTGGAGGTACTGTTTGAGTACTAGGAAGGTTTAGGTGGAACAGAGGGTCATGCCCATAATTGGCTCGGAAGGGAGACATCCCAATGGAACATTGTAATTGGCTTTTATAGCAGAACTCTGCCAAAAGAAGCATAGGGAACCAGTTGTCTTGAGTATTACCGTATTTTCTTAAATATAAGACAAGGTTTTTTTCAGAGCAAATGCTCTGAAAAATCCCCCTCGTCTTACATTCGAGGTCGTCTTATAATCTGACCTCAAATTGAGGTCAGACTATAAGACAGGGATCCAGGTCCCAAGCAGAGCTGCAGGGGACCTGGATCCCCCTCTCTAGCAGCAGGGGATGTCTGCGCAATGAGCGCAGACTCCCCTGCTTCTGCCCGCACGACCGCCGGGGCTTCTGTGAAGAAGCCGGGTACTTCCGCTTTCGTCACAGAAGTGCCGGCGAGCGTGCCGGGCGGCAGCAGGGGAGGTCTGCGCTCATCGCGCAGACATCCTCTGATGCCCCACTAGCCACCAGGGAAAAGCGGGCAGCTAGGGGATGTCTGCACGATACGTGCAGACATCCTCCATGCTGCCTGACACCTCCGTCTATTATGACGGATCAGCTTGGGGGGGTCGTCTTATAATCAGGGTCGTCTTATAATCGAGCAAATACGGTATTGATGTAACTGTGAAGGTAATGTTTCAATACTTGATTCATTCTTTCTGTTTGCCCGTTGGTTTTTGGGTGATAGGCTGTAGAAAGACGTTGTTCAATTTGAAGCCCTTGGCAAAAACACGTTCCAGAAATTGGAGGTACATTGAACTGATCTGAGAGTATGGATTTGGGTATTCCATGTAGACGAAAGACTGATTGAATGAACAGTTCGGCTGTCCTTTATGCTGTTGGAAGACACGGGAATAAAATGGGCCATCTTAGATAACCGATCAACCACTACCATGATGGTGCTGTGTTAGTGGGATGTGGGTAGGTCCACAATGAAGTCTACAGCCATCTCTTTCCAGGGTTTATCAGGGATTGGTAACGGTTACAATAACCCGGCTCGTTTGGTATGGTGACCTTTGGTGCGAGGCACATGATTGAACATATCTATAAATGTCTTGCTTCATCTCTGGCCACCAGAAGAATTTTTGGGCAAGTTCCGAGGTCCTTTTAAGTCCCCCATAACCTGCTAGTGGGTGATCATGGACAGAGCATAGTACTAGGTTTCGGACCTTGAGGGTTACAAAAAGCAGATTATCTTTATACAATAGTCCTTGTTCTGAATGTAGAGGACAACCACCGAGATTTGGTGGGGGATCTCGACTGTGTTTCTTGAGACAGGACAAAAGGGAGGTTTGGAGGTTGAAAAAATGTTCAGGTTGAAGAATAGTGTCAACTAGAGAACCATTGTCTTTAGTGGTCTTGTGTATTCTGGAAAGGGCATCTTCCTTTAGATTCTGAGCCCAAGGATGATAGGTTATGTGAAGCTAAAACCTAGTGAAGTACAAGGCCCACCTGGCCTGTCTTGGACAAAACCTTCTTGCAGTTTGAAGATACTCTAAGTTTCGATGATCTGTATAGACCGTGATGGGGTGAAGAGCTTCTTCGAGTAGGTAGCGCCATTCTTGTAAAGCTAGTAGGATGGCAAGTAACTCCCGGTCTCCAACACTATAGTTAGTTTCTGCGGGACTGAGGCGTCCCTTTCTCCCTGTCTTCGGGATAGAATGGCACCGACAGCAGTCTCCGAGGCATCAACTTCCAGGAAGAAAGCTTTCATGGGATCTGGCAAGACGAGTACTGGAACTTGGGTAAATCGGTGTTTGAGACCATCGAAGCCCTGTTGGGCCTGAACGGTCCATTTGAAGGGAACACCTTTTTCGGTCAGGGCAGTGATGGGTTGAACCACCTTTGAGAAACCACAAATGAAGCGCCTGTAGAAGTTGGCAAACCCCACAAATCTCTGGATGGCTTTGACACTTGTTGGGTTAGGCCACTGGAGAAGGAAGGAAATCTTTTGGGGATCAATCTCAATTGTTCTAGGTGCAATAATATAGCCCAGAAATTTCACTGAGTCTGTTTCGAAGATGCATTTCTCCAGTTTGGCATATAAGTGATGTTGCTGAAAATGATTAAGTACCTGTGTCATGTGATCTCTGTCTTCGGTCAAGGATGAAGAATACACCAGGATGTCATCCAGGTATACCACCACAAATGTTTCTAAACACATAATTTAGGAAGTGTTGGAATGTAGCCGCGGAATTACACAGACCAAAAGGTATCACACGTTACTTGAAGTGTCCATATCTTGTCCGGAAGGCGGTCTTCCATTCATGGCCTGCACGTATTCTTACTAGATTGTATGCCCCCAGTAGATCAAAAAAATACAAGCATCACAAATTCGGTCCATGAGTTCAGGGATTAACGGTAGAGGGTACTTGTTTTTGATGGTTATCTTATAGAGTTCCCTATAGTCCAAACAGGGTCTAAGCCGCCATCTTTTTTTCCCACATAAAAATTTCATGCTCCAGCAGGTGATGTTGAGAGTCTAATGAAACCTTTTCTTAGGATTTCTTCTATGTTCTCCTTGAGAACTTTTAGTTCAGGTTCGGAGAGTGGGAATATTCTCCCGAAGGATGTTGCAGCAACTGGTAGGAGATCAATTGGGCAGTCATATGGTCTGTGTGGTGGTAATTGTTTGGCTTATTTGTTGTCAAAGAATTTATAGAAGGAGGCATACTGGGGTGGTATTTGTGGGTTGAGGGGACAGGATCCCTGGATAGATGCAAGTACACAAGGTTTTAGACAGAATTGTTGACAGTGAGGAGACGAGAAAGTGATCCTCCCTATGGACCAATGAATGATTGGGTCATGTTGATGAAGCCATGGCAATCCCAAGATCAAGGGAAACATAGGGGATAGGATAAGGTTGAACCAAAGCATCTTGTGGCGTTTGGTGCCAAGGCTTAAGGAAAGAGGTAGGGTTTTGATGAGGACTCGTCCGGATTGGATGGGGTTTCTACTTTAGAAGTAAGAGGTAGCTTACCTCTGGGTTTTCGTCTTGGGCAATCACGTACTATATATCCTGAACCACCACAGTAGACAGAGATTAGCTCCTCTCCTTAGATTCTATTCAACTTCTGTCAGGGGCCCTTGTGTCATCCCAATTTGATTGGGTTCTTCTGTGGACTGTACCGCTGTAGGAGTAGTAGAGCATTCTAGGAAGGTAAGGAGTGGGAGAAATACTCTCTATCCTTTGTTCTCTTAATCTCCTATCCATTTGAGTAACAAAGTGAATGGTATCTTACAAAGTGGCGGCTACTCCAGTACATGCTAATTTATCTTTGAGGGTCTCTCATAAACCGATTCGGAACTGATGGAAAAATGCCAGTTCTTTCCATTTAGTTTATACGGCCACCCTTCTGAAGTCCTCTATGTAATTTTCTACAGGGCAACGACCATGTTTCAGTGATCGTATAGAGGATTCAGCTGTCGAAAAGTATTCCACGTGGCCAGGGTGGGATGGTTGGTTTGGAGGAGATGATGTGCCCAAGTCATGGGCCCTCCACATAGCAAAGATATAGCAGTACAAACCCGGAGAAAGTATGAGGCATATGTTCTGGGTTTGAGGACGACATGAGTTCACAAGAAGTAATGAATGTTTGATACAGAGTGAGGTCCCCATTGAACCACTCTGGGAGTTTAATATTTGGTTCAAGGGCAGCCGCTGCGCCTTCCATTGGTGTGGGAACTTGGATGGGTGGTGGAGGTGGGATTCCAGCAGAATGACCAGCTTGGGGTGCTTGAACTTGTGCTTGAAGGGTGTGTTGCTGATCCTGTACACCCTGAATAATGTGGGTTGATAAGCGATTTGTTGGGTTAGAGCGAGGATCCCTGTGGGCTTCATTGGCTTGAATATTCTGTTAGGTCTGAATTTGGGAGCGTAGAGCAGGGTAAATACAACTGGGCCACAAGAATGGTACAGATAAGCCAAGGTTAAATGCAGGCAGCAGAGATAAAAACGGGAGACAAACCAGAGTCGGGGCAGGTAGCGCAGGGTCAGAAATGGGTAACAAGGCGGGTCGGGATAGGAGAGTACAGAGAAGTCCAGAAAAAAGCTGAGGTTACGTATCAGAAGGTTAAACATGGGGTCTATGAACTCTGGAGTGAGTAAGGAACTAAGCAGGAAGGATCACACTTAGTAGCTCTAATATTCAAGCAAAGAATGTGAGGGGTTTTTATAGGGCTGTCAGTACAGGCTCCGCCCCTAAGCTCAGGTAGCACCCTCCCCTCTCCATAGGTCTTAATGGGGCACTATGGGGAAGTGTCAGCCCCCTCTCCCACCTCCCCTTTATCCACCAATGCAAGGATGCAGTCAGGCACAGAGACATGCCCCCTCTGCAAATGTAACGCGTAATCACACGTTACTCACGGCTTGATTGTAACTTGAGACCTGGTATGCGGCTACCACGCGATGGCGCAATCGCTCAGCAGGATACCGGAGTAGCAGGGGACCCTGGATATGATAAGTGCTCCTGGACAGTGGATGAAAGAGCCCAGGATCATGACACATGGTACATTTGATATGAATTCAGTAATGAAACATACACACTCATCCTGATACACTGATGATTTTATATTTTTTATACAGAGATATATTATAAAATATATGTCTCTATATGCATACTGATCCATGTGTGTGTATTTTAACAAATATGTGGGCCCTTATATTTCCTGCAGTCTGAAAGTGTATGTATTTTAAACCAAACCCCTCCTGTAACTATGGTTTTCTTTTCATACATAAATTTGCTTCTCCATGAGTGTGGCATGTATATTATTTCCCCTTATGCCCTCCACCATCAGTTGTATTAGAGCATTAAGATGGACATATTTTTTTAAATAGAAATGTGTTTTTTCTTTTATTTGTGTTTGTCCACACATCAATTGCCATTGTACCTACAGAACCACATACATTGATACAGTACCACATTGCACCTACAGAACTTGCCATGGCACTCACAAGACTTGCCTGGTAATAAAGACTCTCACAATTCGAACTGTTGTGCAATAAATAAACTATTCATAAATTGACCACTAGATGGTGGTGGAATCATGACATAAATATTAGTTAATATAAAGTATTGCACTCTGACTACAAAAATATACCAGCTATATATAAAGTATTTATATTTTCCAATGTGACATCATACAAATGTCTTTCTATAAACCGAACTAGAGTCCCCATTCATAAGAATTTCTTATGAATGGGGACTCTAGTTCGGTTTATAGAAAGCCAATAGTATTACATGTTTTCCATAAGCCGAAAGTCTATAAACCGAAAGACATTCTGTTTATAGACTTTCTTTTTATAGAATAGTAATAGCATTACATGTATTCTATAAAACGAAAGTCTATAAACCAAATGTCTTTCGGTTTATAGACTTTCGGTTTATGGAATACATGTAATGCTATTGCTATTCTATAAACCGAAATAGAGTCCCCATTCATAAGAATAGGTCAATTGACCTATTCTTATGAATGAGGACTCTATTTATGTTTATACAATAGCAATAGCATTACATGTATTACATCTGAGCGTCAAATAGAACCGTCAAATACTGTGCTTATAGCGCACTTTGAAAAATTCTAATAATTTTGGGTGCTAAATAGTACATTTGCGTCTTACGGTGCACTTCATATCTGAGAGTCAAATAGAACCATCAAATACTGTGCTTACAGCGCACTTTGAAAAATTCTAATAGTTTTGGGTGCTAAATAGTACATTTGCGTCTTGGGGTGCACTTCATATCTGAGAGTCAAATATAACCGTCAAATACTGTGCTTACAGCGCACTTTGAAAAATTCTGGCTACCTCCTCCAGTATAAACTTAAAGAGAATACCCTACAATCCAACCCTCTCTCAAATGGATAATTCTGTTGATCCTCCTGGCAGCCATGCTTTAGATTTAGATTTCTGTTCTTCCAAAGCTAAAATCAAAGATTCCATCTAGTGCTATTTTATGGCTCAGCTGTATTTTTAATTTGTATATATTTTATGTTTTTTGAAGTTTTTTCCCTATCCATATTTGTTTGCAGGGCACTTGTCCTACTCTTACCCACATTTTAATTCCTTTTGCAGCCCTCTAGCCCTTTCCATTACTTTTTTAGAGGCATTTTATTGCCCAAAAGTTTGTGTCCCCATTGACTTCAATGGGGTTCGGGGTCAAGTTCGGGGTCAAGTTCGAGCCCGAACCCGAACTTTTTTACAAAGTTCGGCTGTACCTGCCGAACCCGAACATCCAGGTGTCCGCTCAACTCTAATAGAGAGGGATACTGAATATTGATGAGATTTAATATATATATAATTGCAAGATGAAAAATGATGCCAGCTGAAACCACACCAGAGGATACATTTCTACTGGAATGGAATGATCAGTCTGGAGTACAGCGTGCCACAAGTAGAACATTTAAATATGAAGATAAAGATGAACATGGAAGGCAGGTAACAGCAGAGGCAGGGAGAAGGGAGGGCTCACAGCACCTTACGTGTTTCACGCTCTAGGAGTATATTATGTACTATGCCTTGTTTCACTTTCTTCCAGATTTCATAAAGCCCTAGATGCACCCCCTGGTAGGCCTGTTGTTTCAGCAATGGGTGGCCTGGGGAGGTTCTTTCTGAACATCTGGGTGTGTAACTTCAGCCTACTGATACATCTCAGAAAAGCTATTAATAGGACACAAAGGAAGCTGTACTTGACTAACCAGCATGTTATGTCCCCCTATTATTCCCTACCCCATAGACAGGGATTGATGGCTATTAACTGGTGTTTAAAATGTTTTATCAGTTATGCACACAAAACTATTGCTTTTTTTGTTACAATCTAGTCAATGTCTCCTCACTCACAATTATCTTTCTTTAATTTTGATGGTGAGCTCTACCTTGACAACCTGGAATGCCTATGGGACACCCTTGAATTGAAATCAATCTCTTCATTGGAGGTAAATTATGTTTTATGACAATAATCTGTACAGATCCAGATATGATTTTTGTTTGTCTGGCAGGGAAGTGTCTTTAATTCCTGACTGTCAATTTTGCTAATAACAAGTTGAACTTGATTTTTACACATGCTACTGATTAGGTGATACAGTCCCTTTAACTATTCTACTAAATATATAATTTACTTGATACAGTGTGGCAAGTGTGGAAAACAATACATATGGGAGAGAGTTGAAGAAACTATTAGAGAGCATCTCTCCGACATTTCCCAGAAAGTTGAGACATCACTGCTGGGAAAACACTTCCTACTGAGTAATGGAGGATATTTTAGATTTTTCATCTTTATGAGTGTTGAGCAGGTCAACTGTTCCCCTAGGAGAGGAGGCCTTATATCACAGTTGAACCAACAGGAGGTATTTTCGATTTTAGAGTTGGACACCAGGAAGCCACATGGTCTTAATGCTAGTTATGATGTTGCATGTTCTCTCAACTTGTTAATAACTTTTTATTGCCTTCATATATATATATATATATATATATATATATATATATATATATATATATATACATATATATATATATATATATATATACATATATATATATATATATATATATATATATATATATATATATATACATATATATATATATATATACATATATATATATATATATATATTTATATGAATATATTTATATGTTTTTGCAGGGTCTCCCATTATTGTTACTATTTCTAAAACAAAAATGTTTTTCAATTCTTTATTATTATATTTACTATTCAATTAATATTTTACATTTGTGGGTTTTTTTAGTATCAATATTTTACTATTATTATTAATATTCCTTTCTTTATTTCATTACTTACTTACTCATATGATTACTGTTCACATGTTTTCAGCAATATTTCTACTTTTCTTTTTCTTTTATATTATCTCTATTTGTTATGTCTTCTATTTTTGTTTAATTCTGCAACTGAAGTTTTGAGATGTGGTAATTTTTCATGACTCTTGTTTATATAGTTGCTATGTTTTATTTAACTTACCGTATATACTCGAGTATAAGCCGACCCGAATATAAGTCGAGGCACCTAATTTTACCACAAAGAACTGGGAAAAAATATTGACTCGAGTATAAGCCTAGGGTGGAAAATGCGGCAGCTACTGGTAAATATTGCCCCCAATATGCCATTTAATATGCCAGGATATTGCCCCAATATGCCAGGATATTGCCCCCAATATGCCAGGATATTGCCCCAATATGCCAGGATTTTTACACCAATATGCCAGGATATTTCCCCCAATATGCCAGGATATTTCCCCCAATATGCCAATATGCCAAGTTATTGCCCCCAATATGCCAGGATATTTCCCCCAATATGCCAGGATATTGCCCCAATATGCCAGGATATTTCCCCCAATATGCCAGGATATTTCCCCCAATATGCCAGGATATTGACCCCAATATGCCAGGATATTGACCCCAATATGCCAGGATATTGCCCCAATATGCCAGGATCTTGCCCCTTACTATGCTCGTTATGCCACCCTCCTCCCCCAGACCCCAGCACTTACCTCGTTCCTGCTCTGTCCCCCGGTGCTCTGAAGCTGCATGGCTGTGAGGGAAGCGTTGTGAGCTTCCCTCCAGCCGCGCGGTCAATAAAGTTTGTTTAAAAAAAACACACTTTATTGACCGCGCGACCGGAGGGAAGCTCACAACGCTTCCCTCACAGCCACGCAGCTTCAGAGCACCGGGGGACAGAGCAGGAACGATGTAAGTTTTAGATTTTTTTTTTTCCCCCACTGACTCGAGTATAAGCCGAGAGGGCATTTTTCAGCACAAAAATTGTGCTGAAAAACTCGGCTTATACTCGAGTATATACGGTACATGAAACATGATAGTATGTTCCTTCCTATGTGAGTTGAAACATTGTTGCTTCTCTGCCCTCTTGTGTCAGTTTTAGATATAACAGGCATTGGTTTTGACTTTTTTTTCATCCTTTGAGGCTCCTGTAGCTGAATTAGGGCGGTTATCCAAAGTAATCACAGTTTTTTTTTTTTTACATTTCAATTCACACAGCTAGTATTTAATGTTTTCTTTATCCATCAGTAATTTTGAGATAGCACATATGTGCAAAATACGGTATGTGTTATAGTCTCATTTTTGGATTGATTTGATGTATTCACTAAAAACCTATCTCCTCTATATTCTGCTGATTATGCTTTTTAACTTCATACTCAATTGTTTTTAAGAAAGACTAATGTCTTAATAAACAGTAATATTTTTTTTATTTCATGAAAATGTCTGGTTTTTGAGAGCTGATGGTCTGTTCTACATGTTTCTTTAGGGATTGGGATCCCTTCCTTCTTTCTTTTTCCTTTTTTTTATTTTATTTTATATATTATTTAATACAATCTGTGTACAATAAGAAATTACACAAAATGACATGTCATGTCGCTCTTTGGCAACAATCCCTTCTATCATCTGAGCACCACTCTGGATGTTATATTTAAAACAGACTGAGATCGATCATGCAGAAACTTGTGCAGTTCTCGATAATCAGTATGACATTGCCACAACAATAAGATTTACAATACCTTCATTTATTGATTTACCTATATCAAAACCCACAGAGAAAATGTTAGTATTTTATGACATAATAATGTTTGTAATTATCTCCCTGTCAGATATTGTTTATTTATTTGACCATGTATACAAGTGAAATATTTGAGTCATTTCTTCTAGCAGTATATTATGGGAAAGTCATTACTTAAAAATATCAAATGGGATATTGTTTTTGTTTCTTTATTATGTGGTCACACTTATATACAGTGCAGAGGCAGTATTTAAACAAGTACAGACTTAAAATTCAAAGGATAGGACCCTAAAAAATGGGACGTCCCAGCATTTTCAGGACTGTTGCCAACTATGGTTCTGACTGAGGAATACATAATGCAGAGCTAATAATAGGAGTCCTTTAAAAGGTTAAAGATGTTAGGACACTGACTCATTAGTCAGGTTCAATGATTGCAAAGTAACCTGATAAATGATAGGTTAGTTTAGACAAACTGCTTTGTTCCGAGTGCCAGTGTTTGCTGCAAGGGAATATTGGTAATACCACAGGTTGAGTATCCCTTATCAAAAATGCTTGGGACCAGAAATATTTTGGATAACGGATCACTTTGGATAATTGATCATTTTAACCAATAAGATATATTAACCCCTTGACGACAAAGGACGTGCCAGGCACGTCCTGGGAGAAACTCCCTTAACGACAAAGGACGTGCCTGGCACGTCCTGCATTGAATGAAGCGGTTTTCGCGATCAACGATCGCGAAAACCGCTTTAACAGTGCTGGTCTATTGCCTCGACATCGAGGCAATAGCCAGCACCGAAATTTCTATTTCGGGACCCCCACGATCGCCCCACGGAGCGATCGTGGGGAGCCATATTGACGGAGCATGCTGCTCCATCAATATGGCTAAGTCCTCTGCCGGTCTGAACTTCGGAAGTGAATGAAAGTAATTTCACTTCCGTCGCTCTGAATATGCTACTTGACTACCCCTAGTGGTAGTTTAGTAGCATTGCAATGGGAAATATGTAAAATAAATATTTATTAAATAAAAACAGGTTATTTAGCTATATTAGCCTATAGGGTTAAAATTAAATATTTTTTAGCTTAAGGGATAAGGTTAAAATTAAATTAAAGTTAAAAAATATTAAGGGATATAATAAGGATTAGAGTTGGGGTTAAATTTAGTGTTAGGGTTAAATTTTGGGTTCGGGTTGGGGCCAAAAGATCAATATAGGAAAAAACAAAAAAACACTATTTTTGGTTTTTGCACCATAACTCGCAAAAAAATACCGAAAAATATGGAAACATGCATATTTTTGAACTCGGGAGAACATTTAGAAACTATTTAGACGGGGTCTTTTTTAATGATTTTATTTGTGTAAATTATATTTTAGGTCAAAGTTAGAAAAAGTGTGTTTTTTTACATTTTTCATCATATTTTATGATTTTTTTTTGTAGTAAATTATAAGATATGATGAACATAATGGTATCTAATGAAAGCCCTTCTTATGACGATAAAAACAACATATAATTTGTGTGGGTACTGTATGTGAGAAAGAAAAAAATTACAGCTAAACACAAACACCCTAGAAATGTCAAAACAGCCATTGTCACCAAGGGAAAGTCAAGGTGAAAATGTCTTGTCACTAAGGGGTTAAAGCCTCTTCGCACTCAGGAAATACAGTAGAATCAATAAAAATATTGTATAGAGCAAATAAATCCATCATTGCTGTGATGCAGTTGTGAAGTGAGGCATTGTTGGGAACCTGCCATTGGGGCATCTGGTGAGCACATGTGCCATTGTATTACTCACTGTGGGAGTAGGGGCATCTGAGCAAGCATGGAAAGGCTCAACCACAACTTAAAGGGGCAGGACACTGAATGCACTGAAATCAACTCATGGCAAAATCCCAAAAAAGGTTTGGGTAATGGATAGACATGTGCATTAGTTTTCGGACGAATGCATTTTCGTCCGAAAATAGCATTTTCGTCCATTCGTCCAAAATACGAATAACGAAAATGCTAAACTAACGGAAGCCGAATGAACGAATGGTTAATAAACGAAAATCATTCGTCCATTCGTGCTATTGGCATTCTGTAAACCGAAATATAGTCGGTTTATAGAATACCAATAGCATTACATACATTACATAAACTGACATAATGAACGACTTTTGGTTTATGGAATACATGTAATGCTATTGCTATTCTATAAACCGAAATAGAGTCCCCATTCATACGAAAAGGGCAATTCGTGTGAATGAGGACTCTATTTCGGTTTATAGAAAGCCAATAGCATTACATGTATTCCATAAACCGAAAGTCTATAAACCGAAACACATTCGGCTTATAGACTTTCGGTTTATGGAATGCATGTAATCCTATTGGCATTCTATAAACTGATATAGAGTTGGTTTAAAGAAAGCCAATAGCATTACACACATTCCATAAACCGAAAGTCTATAAATCGATATGTCTTTCGTTTTTTAGACTTTCGGTTTATGGAATGTGTAGGTCAATTGATTTGTACGAACGAATAAAACGAAACGAAAATAATGAACAAATTTCGTCTGAAACGAATGCAGTAATGAACGAAATTCGTTTTAGATGAAATAAATAACATTATGGGAATCTCCCTGTGATAACATGTAATTGCTTCTTTTGAATAAGCAGATGGAGATCTGCTGTTTATTTTAGTATAAATGTATTGTTAATACAAATACATGTTTGTTTATTTGCCTCTCATTCTTATCTGCTGACACTTCTATGTTTATATGTTTGTCAAAATAATATGAGTGACATTTGTTCCAGCGCTGAATGTGTTTATGTTGGTTCTGGCCTTGACACACTTATATTTACTTGAATATGTATCATGAAAACTGAATTCAGAAATATGGCTATTCAACATAACCACATTCAGACCACATTTGGCTCTTTTCTGTTGGGGCAAAATTGAAATTGGACAAATTAAATGGCCAAAAAGTATGGCCACCAATGGGTATGAATTAGGGCAGGATTCGTAACTATGATTTTCTTGTAGAAAATCGGAGTTACACAGAGAGAGTCCTCAATTTCAGGGATGGCATCTGGACAATATTTTCCCAGCAGGCCAGTGAAAAATTGACTTGAGGCCAACCATCATGGTTATGATATATTTTTTAAAGAAAAGGTGACAACTCTACTCAGTTTACATACAGTTAGTAGAGTTTATGTGTTGTTCATTATAATGCTAGGAGTTATATACATGGAAACTATAGGTGGGGACCAAAACTACCCATTATTGTAATAGTGTCACAAAAGACAATATTTAAAAATAATAACGATAAATAACGATTTAGAATGCAATATGTGCAATTGTATGCATCAGATGATTATAGTGACACTTTCTTTGTGAAGACTGTTGCTATAAATATTTAGTATGATTTCAAAATTTTCAAATAAAGATGACAAAATGCGTCATTCAGAAAAGTTCTGAAGAATCTAGTGGTCAGATTATTTCAGTGTTATATCTACAACCCTAAACGTTATACATAGATATCATCTGTTTTATATATGAGAAGAGAAAGAACAGTAATGACACTCAATTTTACATTTTCATTTCCTCTGTGGTGATCTTCCAGTCTAGGTATGATTGATGAAATGTGTAAAATAAAGGATAGCATGCATGATAAACCATCAGTATTTGGCATCAGTCTAAGTATATATATATATATATATATATATATATATATATATATATATATATATATATATATACATTGGCTAACACTTCTGTTTAAATTGCCAAGCAGGCTAATAAGTACCATCTTTATCTCATATTAATGCTATATAGCAAAGTTCCTTACCTATCCACTATTGTCTGTTTTACAACCAAGATTAATCTTTTCAATTGCAAATTGAGTGTTTCCAGTTGTCATGTGTGTAAAATTGCCATAAAGAGTAAAATATAGGGTAACGGAAAGTAGGAAAAGAAAGTAAAACTGAAATAAAATAAATAATATAAATAGCATCATAGAGGTCTAATAATATGTGCATAAAATATCAGTAGGAACATGGTAACACAGAATACTTTTAATTAAATCCCAGGAAAACATATAAAAAGTAGGCAATACATATTTAAAGAAATACATGGTTAGGTCATACTTGTAAAAATGATAAAAATGAAATGTATTCATTTTAGTGGAATATGATATTTAGACAGTATCCTACTAAAGATAAAGATAGAATAAAAGGAGATGGAGATCTGTAATACCTAAATACATTAACATTTGAATTAATTAGGCGACTGGAGAAATAATTAACCCAAGACAAATTACAGAAATATAAATATGTAGGAGTAAGTAATCCACCAGAAAAGTAGGCAGGTTGCAGAATCTCTAAAATTAAAAACAAATGAACAACTACAATAAAAATATTGTCTGTTATTGTTGACTTTGTCTTTAATGTTGGATTTTCATCAATAAAGTATGGCTTTTAAACTTTTGACCTACAATTGAGAGCCAATTTTGGGGTGGATTGTGTGTAGCTCTACAGTGATAATGTTATTATAACCCTGGTTTGTGCATCTTCATTGTCTTCCAGTGCAAAGCCATTACTTGTAAAAGCAAACCAATTCTTTGTTTGGGAGGATATAAAATATCATTGTACTATGACGATCCCCTCTGGGCCAAATAAAAAACCACAACATTTTTTTGTTGATAGTCTATAAGAAATAAAGAGAACTTCACACATCTGATTGCTTTGCCACATTTCGCTTCCATAAAAAAAATGAGAGAACGGACCAAAGACTAATTCAAACCTTTAGAAACAAAAAAAGAATAAACTCTGATACAGCAGTAGAAGAGTAGTAAATAGACTAACAGGGTTAACAGGGTTTATAAACAGAAATATAAGGTAAAAAAGCTAGTGGCCATGGCATGAGGATAAAATTGCCTTTTAAGTTGTAATTGTATCCTCTTAATGGCAGCCTCCATACTTATTTGAAATCATGTAGATTGACCCAGTCCCCAACAATTGCTAACTGCGAGCCGGAACCAGGCATTCAATTGATTGCACGCATATTGCACCCACAAGGTCTTGCCACGGCACCCATATTCCACACACAAGGACTTGCGACTGCACCCATATTTCACCCACTAGGCTTTCCTGCTGAAATACTTGTACATCAGAATATTCATTATTGCTACTTCTTTATTTGCCATAGGAAAGGATAATGCAAGCTCTAACAAAATAGCTGGTGTAGTCTCTGGCTAAATATAGAAAGTAGACAGGGTTATACAAATATCAAACATAATTTTATAAAGATGTATATTATCATGCGCATTAGTTACTGATAAACACATAACAATGTCAATAACTTTAGAAATTGTATATTATTACTTAAGCCCTTAATGACATGACATTTTGACCTTGTCTTTCCCTTGGTGACAGGGAATGTTTTGCCATTTCTGGGGTGTTTGTGTTTAGCTCTAATTTTCTTCTTTCTCACGTAATGTACAAGTTTTATATTGGTTTTATCGACATAAGAAGGGCTTTCGTTAAATAGCATTATATTCTTCATATATTATAATTTACACAACAAAAATCATAAAATATTATGAAAAAAATAAAAAATAAACACTTTTTCTAAGTTTGACCAAAAAAATAATTTACATAAATACAATCATTAAAAAAGACCCCATCTAAATAGTTTCTAAATTTTGTCCCTAGGTTAGAAATATGCGTGTTTCCATGTTTTTCGCGAGTTATAAGACAATAACCAAAATTAGTGGGGAGGGGTTTAATTTAATTTAAGCATTATTCTAACCCTAACCCTAGATTTTCAGCTAATTAAGTCTTTTTTCATTGCAATGTTGCTAACTGCTCTCCAATATGGCGCCCATGATTTGCTCCGTGGATGGATTGCGGGTGCCCCAGGAACCGGATTCCGGTGTTGTTTAATACCTCAACCTCAAGGCATTAAAGCAGCACTGTTTGAGTGGAGTTTGAGATCTTAGATCGCAAACACCGCTCATTTAACCGCAGGACGGACTTGGTCCGTCCAATGTCAGCAACACTTTGCCAAACAGGAGGGACCTAGTCCATCCTATGCCGGAAAGGGGTTAAGCTTTGGTCAAGTAGTACATTTGTATGTGAAACACCCTAACATGTTTTGCCAGTGGGCTTCTTCAGAGGTAGTTTGTATATTTCCTGGATAATGAAAAAGTGTTTGCCTGTGATAGTGACTTTTTCCCTTCACTTGTATCTATAGTATTTTCTTCTGGTTCTCTGGTTTTTCAATCATACTTATATTATGGCTTTATCTGATCACCACCTGCCATTGATTAGGTGGCCTAGCCTATCACCTACTGTTATGTACTTCTTTTGAACCATCTCTGTATGACTTCAGCCTATTTTCACTAGTCCTGATGACCGCCTGCCCGGGTCATGTTTAGCGCACATCTGATTCTGGTTTTGTTACTGTCATTGCTGTTCTCATGTATTTTATCTGCCAGCCTGCTGTCTGTGTGTGGGTAGCTGCAGCATCTTCTAAGCTTCATGGTGTTGCAGGTGTTTGCTTCTGCTCTTGCCCATCTTCACTCATCTGTTAATCTGGATTACTTTCATACAAGCTTCCAGTGTCACAAGTTGGTGCACAACTCATGGCAGGTTCAAGGCTGATCGGAGCATGCACTACAATGAAGGATCCCCCACACGCTCAGATATTAATGCATATTAATCAACAGGTATGAAAACCTATGATGTGTTGTATGTCCGGTGCCAAGTATAAATGGCCTGATTGCCATCCAGATAGTACTCATTGTTGTTCATGTTTGGTTTCAGTGCTTATTGCTATCTATTTTTCTCGTGTACTAGTATAGGCTTGTCTGCTAAGAATCCTTGTGTACCTGAACCTGGCTTTTCTGACTATGCTTCTGGATTTTCCCTTTGGCACCTTGCATCACCAAGAAGACTATTAGCATTGAGGTAAGTTGGTTCCTGATTCCATGATTATAGGCTCTGTGTACCAACCTTGACCTACTTCTTGTGAACTGTAAACACTGCCATATATCCTGCCATTCTAACCTAGTTGTTAAAAGATTAGTACATGATCTAAAGAGACTATTATCCTGTGTGCTGATTGTTCCAGACTGATACCTAAGTTTTTCCAAGAACACTTTGTTAAAAAAGACTTTGCTAGTCAGGTTTCCCATATTGTTATAAAGTCCTACAACTGTCTGACACTACTAGGGACCCTCTAAGTTTAGGACTGGTTGAACTCTTTGGCACAACCACAAGGCTGAAGTTGGTTCATTGTGGAAAAACTCCTACATTGTTGGAAGCACTCCTCATCTGGTAAATGAATTCCAATTCCACCTATCTTTAAGATATCCTTCTGTTTGACAGTTGATTATTCTACCTTGCAATTATAGAAATCATTTATTGGGTCCTTCCCACCTTGGTGCTTGGGTGTTTGGTTAGTGCAGCTACGGTCCTAGTGGAGATTATCTACAGATCAAGAATTGACATAGTAAAAATGGTGTCCTGCTGCAGATCCGAGGGACATTAGTATTTGTCCTGGGCTGTGATTGACTGTATTGTTTAATGTTACATGTCATAACCAGGTTTTTAATTGGTTACTATACTTTGGATCCCCTATTTTATTGTGTTGTGTTCAGTTCATTCTCTTACTCAGTTGAAATATGTTTGTCATTTGGTTGTGGTTTGACTGGTTCTATTTCCTTCCTTACTTTTTTCACCACCATTCATTTTGTTAGACAAGATTCTTGCTAAAATGAATTACCGTATTTATCGGCGTATAACACGCGCCGGCGTATAACACGCACCTCATTTTAAGAAGGAAATTACAGGAAAAATCTTACATTTCAAATAAAGAACTTTGAAGCCCAATATGCCATTTTAATATGCCAGGATATTGCCCCCAATATGCCATTTAATATGCAGGATATTGCCCCCAATATGCCATTTTAATATGCCAGATATTGCCCCCAATATGCCATTTTAATATGCCAGGATATTGCCCCCAATATGCCATTTTAATATGCCAGGATATTGCCCCCAATATGCCATTTAATATGCCAGTATTTTGCTCTCAATATGCCATTTTAAAATGCCAGGATATTGCCTCCAATATGCCATTTAATATGCCAGGATATTGCCCCCAATATGCCATGATATTTCCCCCAATATTCCATTTAATATGCCAGGATATTGCCCCCAATATGCCATTTTAATATGCCAGGATATTGCCCCCAATATGCCATTTAATATGCCAGGATATTGCCCCCAATATGCCATGATATTGCCCCCAATATGCCATTTAATATGCCATGATATTGCCTCCAATATTCCAGGATATTGCCCCTTAGTATGCTCGTTATGCCACCCTCCTCCCCCCCCCCTTCCCCAGACCCCAGCCCTTACCTCGTTCCTGCTCTGTCCCCAGGTGCTCTGAAGCTGCGTGGCTGTGAGGGAAGCGTTGTGAGCTTCCCTCCAGCCGCGCGGAACAATAAAGTTTGTTTAAAAAAAAAAAAACACTTTATTGACCGCGCGGCTGGAGGGAAGCTCACAGCGCTTCCCTCACAGCCACGCAGCTTCAGAGCACCGGGGGACGTTTTAGATTTTTTTTTTTTCAGCGTATAACACGCACACACCATTTTCCCCTTATTTTCAGGGAGAAAAAGTGCGTGTTATACGGCGATAAATACGGTATGTGAAAATTAAATGAAAAAAAAAAGCAGAATGTGGACAAACTAAGGTGAACACAGACCAAACAACAATCAATCCCCTGCTCATCATATAGTGAATGGACCTCATGTACATTAAGACTTTTGAAAATATAACTTTACTAGTTTTCGTATAGTGTGGCAGTTGGGTCTTTTACCCGATTAGTGTAATATTTTAATGTGAGCATGTCCAAAGGGTTAAACATTGCATGATAGATTAGGGGAGGTAAAAATAGCAAACACTATTAAAAAGAGAATTTTGAATCTAAGTATACAGCTGTGATCCATAAATTCCACATTTAAAGCCATGTTTAAAAGAAAATATTTTAAATGAAACAGCATGTTCTCCTTAAAACTGGCCATTATATAAGCAAGCAGACTATTTGGACATGCAATGTCCAAAATCCTGCTTGTCGTCAGCATGTAAAGATGTGATGTCTGTTTTTAAGACAAGTATTATCTATACAAGAATTTTCTGTGCATTAAAGAATATTAAATGTTAAGCTTTTCACCCCGTTCCACTATTCATTAAAATGTCTCTTATACATAGGTGTTAGATGATCGTATGATTATTCATGGTGACATTTGTGAAGTAATGTACTCAAATGCCTTTTTTGATCACTTCTTCTAATGATACTTTTCAAACAATTAACAAATGCATAGCTTCCTAGCACACAATTTAGCCTCATGTAAAATAAGAAATAAAACAGAAGTCCTGCTTATATTAACATTTAAACATCCATTGTTTATGATAACACAATACAATTAGTTTGCTTGTTCATTGTGTCTTACATACGCAACATCTGTTAACCATATAGTAAGGGAATTTCTTTTTTCTGTTCATAGCACTTTATTATCCGTACACATCATAGAATGATGGACAAAGCTGTGGATTATCTATTCTGTAATTGATCTTTTGTGGGCTCAAAATAAAAACCATATTAAAGTACTTTTCTTCTTATAATTATTATTAACATCTAATGGAAACCAAATGCGGCGATCCACCACCATGCAGACTCTTATATACACAAAATTTGTCAGGGTGAGAAGCAACTATTTTTTTTATGTATAGTGCCTTTCTGTTTCATTGTTTTTTAAATCTGGGGGTCGAGTATTAAAATGCCGAAATTCTTTTCTAAATTGCAGTAAGTGAGCTATATAGATACCACACAAAATAAATTTAAATATTGTTTTCCCAGTGCAGGAATGTTTACTCAACACGACAATGGTAAGCAATACCATGTAATTAAGAAGAATACAATCTGATAGTAAAACAATTACATAGTGCAGTGTAAACACAGGTTAAAACACTCATACACATATGTATTGTGCTATTAGAGCACATGATTTAATAACTTTGGAAAATTTGTTTTTGGAGTCACCAGAACCAAGAATTTTGAAAATATAAAGTACCTGGAAATACTATATAGATGCTGCATTATATGTTGATTTTATATTGTTTGCTATTTTAGTGCATTTGGATACTCTGACTCAGGGGCGTCACTAGGGTTGGTGTCACCCGGTGCGGAAACTCATGGTGTCACCCCCCTAGATTTCCTCCATACAATGCCAAACAGATTCCTTAGTAATGCCAGTTAGATGGCCTATTAACTGTGCCACACACAGGAGCCCCATAACTATGCCACACACATGAGCCCTATAACTTATTCAACACCAGAGCCCCATAACTTATGCAGCACCAGAGCCCCATAAATTATGCCACACCAGAGCCCCACTATTTATGCCTCACCTCTGCCCAATTAATTATGCCACACACACAGGTGCCCCATAATTATGCCACACACACACAGGTGCCCCATAAATATGCCACACAAAAGAGTCCCTTAATTATGCCACACAAAAGAGTCCCTTAATTATGCCACACATGGGGCCCAATAAATATGCCACACACAAGTGCCCCATAATTATGCACACATGGGACCGCCATTAATTATGCAACACACAGGAGCCCCACGAGGTGACAATCTTACAATTATAGATACCAGTAATATTGTGGAATTCAGATCCCAGTAGTATTGTCCCACTCAGAGCCCAGTAATATTGTGCCACTGAGAGCCCAGTAACAGTGTGCCAGACAGATGCCCAGTAATATAGTGCAAGCCAGATGCCCAGTAATATAGTGCCAGCCAGAGCCCAGTAATATTGTGCCAGTCAGATGCCAGTAATATTGTGCCAGTCAGAGCCCAAAAATATTGTGCCACTCAGAGCCCAGTCATTTTATGCCAGTCAGATACCAGGAATATAGTGCCAGTCAGAGCCCAGTAATAGTGTGCCAGTCAGAGCCCAGTAATATTGTGCCAGTAAGAGCCCAGAAATATTGTGCCAGTCAGATATCAGTAATACAGTGCCAGTCAGATACCAGTAATATTATGCCAGTCAGAGCCCAGTAATATAGTGCCAGTCAAAGCCCAGGAATATTGTGCCAGTCAGAGCCCAGGAATATTGTGCCAGTCAGAGCCCAGGAATATTGTGCCAGTCAGATACCAGTAATATAGTGCCAGTCAGAGCCCAGTAATATTATGCCAGTCAGAGCCCAGTAATATTATGCCAGTCAGATACCAGTAATATAGTGCCAGCCAGAGCCCAGTAATATAGTCCCAGCCAGATGCCCAGTAACAGTGTGCCAGCCAGAGCCCAGTAACAGTGTGCCAGCCAGAGCCCAGTAACAGTGTGCCAGCCAGATGCCCAGTTATATAGTGCCAGCCAGAGCCCAGTAATATAGTGCCAGCCAGATACCCAGTAATATAGTGCCAGCCAGAGCCCAGTAATATAGTGCTAGCCAGATGCCCAGTAATATAGTGCCAGCCAGAGCCCAGTAATATAGTGCCAGCCAGATGCCCAGTAATATAGTGCCAGCCAGAGCCCAGTAATATAGTGCGAGCCAGATGCCCAGTAATATAGTGCCAGCCAGAGCCCAGTAACAGTGTGCCAGCCAGAGCCCAGTAACAGTGTGCCAGACAGATGCCCAGTAATATAGTGCAAGCCAGATGCCCAGTAATATAGTGCCAGCCAGAACCCAGTAATATAGTGCCAGCCAGATGCCCAGTAATATAGTGCCAGCCAGAGCCCAGTACTATAGTGCCAGCCTGATGCCCAGTAATATAGTGCCAGCCATATGCCCAGTAATATAGTGCCAGCCAGGTGCCCAGTAATATAGTGCCAGCCAGATACCCAGTAATATAGTGCCAGCCAGAGCCCACTAACAGTGTGCCAGCCAGATGCCCAGTAATATAGTGCCAGCCAGATACCCAGTAATATAGTGCCAGCCAGAGCCCAGTAACAGTGTGCCACCCAGATGCCCAGTAATATAGTGCTCGTTGTAAACCCCCCTCCTAACCCCCTTCCCCATCACTTACCGAATCGCTGCTTCTCTCTGCTCCCAGACGGACGCCTCCTCCGTGCAGTCTTCCCTCCTGCACAGAGGAGGGAAACACAGTCACCGGATGTGACGTAACGCCACATCTGGTTGCTGTGATTGTTTTTTTTGGGGTTTTTTTCCGGCGGCCGCGTCTAGCGGATGCAGCTGCCAGAAAAAAAAACAAAAGTGTAAGCAGCGCACCGGGGAGGTGTCACCCGGTGCGGTCCGCATCCCCCGCCCCCCCCCCCTCGGGACGCCACTGCTCTGACTTCCTGTTTTCATACATACCTACATTTTTATTATAAACCGATAATATTGTGAGTTTCACTGCTGCAGAATACTTTGATATGTTTACACACACCAAATAGCTTCTAAAAAATGTATAGTAAAGGACTGGGTCATGAAAGTCTCTTAGGAGTTGAAACGTTGCCACAAACGTGTGAATAAAACCTTCACTTTATATTGAGTGCTGGACTCTGCATATTTATTTCATTATATGAAGAATTGGGTGGCGTCTTGGAGCCCTAGCACCGAGCACAATCTAGTGCGGATTGGAAAATATTTTTTGAAGTGGGTCCTGAAAGGGCACTTGGGAAATATCCAACTACATTTTTTTCTGTTTTATTATGGAAAATATTCCTCCTGCAAGCACAGCATGTTTTTTTTAACTCTATGCATTCAAAAAACCAATTTATGCAAATATCTAGCTTGCCTATTGTATGTATGTGTGTACATTTGTGTGTTTAAAATCAAAATAAAATAGTTTATGAAACAAATAATTACCAATATGTATAATTTAGCAAAGAATTGTGTCTATTCTGTTGAGCGAGAGCAGGAACAAAGCATAGTTCTTATGGTGCAAAGTTATAATGGGTTGTTGAAGAAAAGTAATAGAACAGATGACACTGTGTTCTATGTACTACTGATTTAGAAGTAAGAACAGTTATAAGTCCTCTTATTTTAGTAATATATCGTTATCTGGTCCAAGAAAAGGCCTCAAATAGCATTTAACATCATGCAACGAACAAAAACAGACCTTGGCTATAATTTACAAATACCTGAAGATTATAATTTAGCAGCTTTATATCGTTATGCATTAAATTGGATTACTAATACTGATATATATACAAATATCACCTTGGAACAAAATTTTAGACCCACAACAGCATTACAGACATTATAACACATACCAGTTACACACCTCCCAGAACAAATTCAAAATAATCCCTTTCTAGCATCCACCATTAGGGCTTGGAAGATGGTTCGAATTCGCTGGGATATGCAGTGGAGATTCTCTGTCTTTCACCCCTTTTGTAATAATCCATTATTCCAAAAAGGTAAAGCAAAGAAATTCTTCCAAGAATGGAAGACTCAAAATATACATAATCTTACAGCTTTTGTTAAACCTAATACTACCTCTTTGATGACACTTACTGAATGTAAAGATAAATTACCCCAATTAAATATCCCGTGGTGTGTATACCTTCAAATTCAAGATTTTTCAAGAAATCAATTTCAAACGCTCAGACAGGCAGATTGGGATAACATCTTTGATAAAAAAAGCAAGACTATTATTTGAACCTATCATATCCACCAAACTAATATATAAAGAAATACGAGGCGCAAATTTTACTAAAATAGTTCCCAAAGGTGTCAAAAAATGGTTAACACATTTTCCTAAAATAAATTTAGAAGACATAATAAAACAATTCATTATTACATGCAAAATAATCCCAGCAGATTCATATACCGTACTACATTATAGAATTACCCATGATGCTTATTTATCTTATTTATCTACACATAGACAACATCTCATGTAGCTCAATTGGTGCAAGTTTAATACATAACGTCTGGGACTGCCCTAAAATTCTTACTTTTTGGTATAATATCGAACAATTTCTAAACACACTTAAAATACATAAGTATATAATTCAACCTGAAGAAGCTATTCTTGGGGTACTTCTGAAGGAAAGTCCTAAAATTGTGAATATACCTATATTGCGTATTACATTGGCTGTTGCCAGGAAGTGTATTTTACAGCACTGGATACAAAGTGAAGCTCCAACAATGTCACTATTTCATACCAAAATATTATTTCTTCCCAGAATGGATTGGCTGGAAGCTACTTTACATAAAGATTGAGATACAGAAAAAAAATGTTAAAAATGGGAATTTTTCATTGACACTCTAGATTAAACTTATAAAACACAAATACGAACAACATTGCAGGAAACAAAGTGGTATTCTACACAATTATTAAGGGGCAGAGTACCATGTAAATGATAAAGGTAGAAAATGTAACATTAATTAAATTCAACTTGATATATAAAACAGAGTGACATAGATCCAACATAAGATAATAATTAAGTATTACTAAGTTATTTATTTAAGATTATAATAGGGGAAGATATGGGAATTATTATATTTATTTTATCTAAAATTTCATTTAGATATATTTGAAGTTTGAAAGTTTCATTCATATGTTAAATTTATTGTGATATTAACTTATGTACTTACTGTAAGTTTAATGTATATGCTTATATTTTGAAGTTGTAAAATTAAATTGTTATAGAATGTTTGAATATATTAAATAAAAAGATTTATATAAAAAAAAATATCTATCGTTGGATATATGATTAGCATTGTGCCTTGTCTTGGTCACTTGTTTTACTGTTTTCAGATGTGCTTTAGTAATGTTATCAAACCTATATGTTGCTTTGTATGTGGGTTTTTTTTTGTAGGATATATTATGAAGTTGTGATGTTTGGAAACAGGTTACATGTCATGAAAATGCTGAAAGAAGGTAACACAAGGTAAATCATGAAAGCCATTATTCTATGCACCACATAAGCAAGCAGCCATTTGTAAAAAGTCCTCTGTTCAAAGTCAACTCACAGCAAGCTTGGCAAGTGACTTGACAAAGCCAAGTGATGCAAATCTCACACTACAATATTCTATCACACTTTAGGTATTATAATAATAATATCCTTTATATACACATCTCCTTTTGTACTGAAAAAAGATAATTAGCATATTTCCCTTTTTTTCATTTTTCCTCAATGAAGTGGGTTTTTAATGAACTTTCACTTTAAATATATGTGATAGTACTACAGTACACAAGACTATGGTTTTACCAGGAAGAATATCTTGATAATTATCTCATTTTCAAGTATGTGCTTGTCATTAAAGTGATCATAACGAGAGTGACGGAATGACGTGATGACGTGAGCACGCATGTTGCTCGTCGTTCCTCTTTCATGCTGGTGTTGGCGGTGAGGCACCTGTGAAGGTCGAGTCTGCGAGGGGGCTGCTCGCTTCTTGTCAAGAGACCTTGGCGGCGGGGACGGGACACTCGTAAGGAGACCTCAATGTTAAAATTATTTGCTGTTCCCCGCTTCCTCGGTTGATGTTGGCGATGTGGCGGTGAGGCATCGTTAAGGATCGGGCTTTAAAAGGGAGACCTGCAGTCCTTCACAGTTCTGGTTATACATATCGACGTTGGCGGTGAGCCGTCTGTGGGAAGCCGCTGTGAATGCTGATGATCTCCATGTGATTCTCTGCAGAAGTGTGTATTTTTGGCTATGCTGTATACACAGACGTTGGCGGTGAGGCGTCTGTGAGAGATAGCAGCGGCTGGAAAAGAGGTGAACGATTTCTGCAGAGTTGCTTTTCCTAACTAAGCTTTTCGCATTGTCGTTGGCGGTGAGGCGTCTATGTGAAGCAGCAGCACTTGTCTGAAGGAATAGTGAACGATTCCCCGGAGATCTATGCTCCATGCTCTTCAACTGCGCTCTACTCCCTGACGTTGGCGGTGAGGCGTCTGTGAGAAGTAGCAGCGTGTGCTTGTAAGATTATTGAACATTCCTGTATAACTCGATTAATCCCTAAGGGAGAGACACGCTGAGTCTACAAACCGTGAGTTATCCATCTATAAATGCTTTACAAAACCGAATGACCCCCCTATAAGATAAATAGTGAACTGTAACCCATTGCTATACTGTAAAAGAAGACTCTCAGTTTATTTTTTTATTTTTTTTTATTTTTTTTTTCTCCTTTTTGAGTGAACTCAACCTAGATTTTGGAAATAACTAATATTAAAACAAATCCTGGGAAACTTTTTGTACCAACTTGACAGAAATACTCTTTATTGCCTATTATTAAAGCATACTCCTGCCATACCAACAAGAGTCCCCCCTTTTTCTGGGAAACTTCAGACAACTAAATTGGGCTCAGTCTTTCTATTACTCTGATCCAATAGAAATAATCACTATTGTAGTAACTGCAATATCAGAGTTATTGTAACTGTATCTCTCCACTCTGGGATTCTTCTCTGCGAGAATTGTTGCAATTTTCATTATTACAATATTTTCTGCTTTCTCCCTGGGGAACACCGACCAGTTGGAATTGGGTCTGCTCTCCCCATTATTTTGATCCAACAGGAATATTTATCATCATAATATCAGAGCTATTCCATTTGGATCTCTCTTCCCCTTGATCCTTCTCTGTGGAAATTGTAATCTATACCGTCACATTATTCTTTACCTTTCGTAATCATGCCTCCAAGGAAAGATAAGGATAAGGAAAAGGAGAAACTTTTAAATATTGAGAGAGGCAAACCGGCCTCTATCTTTAGTTCTTCCAGAATCTCTGACTCACTCCTAACACATCGAAGACTGTCCTTGGATGTTAATTCTTCTGATCACGCCAATTTACCTACTAAAAATCCTTTGGATATGGCCGAAGACAGGCATATTACGAACCCACAGGAGTCACTTACTAGCCTCATCGATGACTTATATCAAAAAATAAAAAGAGATTTAGATATAACAAGATCTGATCTCAAAAAGGACGTTTCAGCTTTGGGAGAAAAAATTGACACCCAAGCAAAACTAATGAATCAAATACAAGAAGACCATTTACAAACAAGGAAAGACATTACTAGTCTTGAGAACAAAATCAGATCTCTAGAACTGAAACAAAACGACATGGAAGACAGAGACCGTAGGAAAAATCTACGTATTAGAGGCATTTCAGAGGAAGTAGCTCAATCAAGTTTGGAAAACTACTTGACCTCCTTTTTCGCCTCAATAACTAATTTGCAAACCCTGGGCCTATATCCCTTTGAGAGGTTCCATCGTCTCCCCAAACCAAAAGAAATTAGCCAGGACATTTCACGAGACGTTATTGTGAGATTTAGCAACTTTTATCTTAAAGATTTACTGTTAAAATCATTCAAGAAAAATCCACCAAAGGAAGAAGTATTTAAATCCATAAAACTTTTACCTGACCTTTCCAAAGCAACACGATTAGGAAGAAGATCCTTTAATCCACAGACAACTGTGCTTAGGAATAATAATATTCAGCATTTTTGGGCTTACCCCCTTATACTCATTGTAATACATGACGGTCAAAAGTTCGCTTTTACCGAGCCTGCAGTTCTCCAAGAGAGACTAAATCTATGGAAACTTGAACGTTATATTTACACAATTTTCTATTTACCTGTAAGACTGAAGCGATTAATCTTGGTAAAATTGGCTTCATAGTACTTAGGCCTAATCTTGGAAATGTTGGTGTTCTCACTCGCATAGTTCTTTTTTTTTTTTTTTTTCTCCTCCTTTTCACACCCGTAATATCTGTATTACACACTATTCCACTTTATTTACATTACTTACTTCACTAGGCCACTATACCAATTATAGATCAACAATACTTTTTTCCTCACAATTTTTTTTTCTTTTTTTTTTTTTTTTTTTGCCACTTCTTACTTAATATATTATACCAATAAGGCCACGATATTTAGCACTTCAACTATTTCACACCTCCTTCCCCACACACTCACAACATTTATATCCTATACTCTTTTACCTATCACTTTCACGTTTCTTACACTACAATTTTGCCCTACACTGAGTTTCTACATCATCTCAACACACATTGCCACACTTTTTTTTTTTTCTCCTCTCTTTTTCTTTCTCTCTCCTGCCTCCCTCTTTACTAAAGAATTATGCAAATTTATTTGTTATGTAATACCCTAAAAGGATTGGAGTTAAATTTGACTATTTGATGGTGACAGATCATCAGCCATCTATTAATATTAGAAAATTGTTCCTACAATTGCTATGTATATGTATATTATGAATTCCTTCCAGTACCTTCTCTTTCCATGATGACTAGTACCATAAGATCTATGGCTCAGATGTTATGGGTAAACTCCCTGAAAATTATTTCCTTTCGTTTTTTTTTATGGGAAAATTCCCTGTAAATATGTATATTATGAATTCCTCCCACTACTTTCTCTTTCCATGAAGACTAGTATCATAAGATCTATGGCTCAGATTATGGATAAACTCCCTGAAAACTATTTCCTTTTGATTTTTTACTATGGGAAAATTCCCTGAAAAATATTTCCCTTTGATTCTCACCTGTTTTATATTGGGCCCTAGACTTTTGACTTGTTATTATGGAAAAATTCCCTGAAAATTATTTCTCCTTGACTCTTACCTGCTCTATAATGGGCCCTAGACTTTTCTTTATACCCGACTAAATATAATTGTATACATACCTTGGACATCATGGAACTGAGGGTTCTGGATATTATAGAACTTTATATTTGGGGAAATCTTTCTCACAGGATTAACTATGAGGCCAAAGCATGGCCGAGCCCTCCGCTCTTGCTTTAAAATTTGTTAATTGGGGTGCAAGTCTGGCCTTATCTCTCTGATTTCCATCTTTTGGCCCCTCGCCACTTGTTACCTACTCACTAGATCAAATTTATATTTATTTATCATATGATACCCACATGAGATGGACTCTGCAACACCAGCAGAGTAACTCTGAGGACTTCCAATTCAAACAATTGCTATGTGTATGTATATTATGAACTCTTTCCAGCACCTTCTCTATCCATGATGATTAATAGCATAGGATCTATGGACCAGATGTTATGGTAAACTCCCTAAAAATTATTCCCTTTCTGATTTTTTATTATGGGAAAACTCCCTGAAAATTATTTCCCTTTGATTCTTATTTGCTCTATATTGGGCCCTAGACTTTTGATTTTTTATTATGGGAAAACTCCCTGGAAATTATTTCCCCTCGATTCTTACCTGCTTAGTATTGGGCCCTAGACTTTTCCTTATATCCGACTAAATACAATTGTATATACACCTTGGACATCATGGAACTGAAGGTTCTGGATATTATAGAACCTTATATTTGGGGAAATCCTTCTCTCAAGACTAGTTATGAGGCCATACCATGGCCGAGCCCCTTTCCTTCGCTTTATAATCTGTTAATTGGGCTGCGATTTTGGCCCTACCTCTCTGATTTCCATTTTTTGGCCCCTCGCCACTTGTTACCTACTAACTTGATCAAATTTA
This sequence comes from Pelodytes ibericus, assembly GCA_036172795.1. Lineage (NCBI taxonomy): Eukaryota > Metazoa > Chordata > Amphibia > Anura > Pelodytidae > Pelodytes > Pelodytes ibericus. Next base: position 126,015,529 of record CM069858.1, on the reverse strand, counting down.
TATTTATTTACTATATGATACTCACTGCTACCCAGTATGAGATGGACTCTGCAACACCAGCAGAGTAATTCTGAGGATTTTCTTTTATTATCTCCTCAACCCGGTACGAATGTGTAATAGTGTTTTTGAATGTGTATACTTGTCTAGTTTTACTCTTGTTTTCTTTTTTTTTCTTTTTTCTTTTCCCTCTCTCCTTTGTTTTCTATTATTTCTTTTCTTCTTGTTCTCTAATTTCCTTTCTTTTTCTCTGGTCTTTTACTTACTTGCACATCTTGGCTGGAACGATGCGGTCGTCTTGGTTCTTCGGGGTTGGAGGCCGGGCCTGGAGTCGGTGGGTCGGGTCCTCCCCTAGATGGGTCCATCACTCAAATTTTTCTCCCTGAATGTTCAAGGTCTTAACTCCCCTCAAAAAAGGGGTAATCTTTATGATACTTTAGTGCGTCACAACATAGATGTGGCGTTCACTCAAGAAACCCATTGGTCAAGTACAGCCAAACCCCTTTGGAACTTTACAAAATATTTGATGATTTCAGGGGCCAGCTTTCAGGGAGGGAAAAAAAAAAGAGGCGTGGCAATATTTTTATCCAGGAAAATAAAATTTGAATCGATATATGAGGAATGTGACATAGGAGGTAGATATACAATACTGATTTGCAAGCTACACGATGTTATGTACACCCTTATGAATATATATGCCCCAAATCAATTCCAAATACGTTTCTTCCGTAAACTTTTTGAAAGAATAGAGCAGATCTCTAAGGGTATTCTGATTTGTGCAGGAGATATGAACTGCGTGAGTGATATAAGACTGGATAAAAGTCTACCAACGGGCTCTTCAGTGGCTCCCTCAATTAAATTAAATGCATTGGCCTTCTCAAATTTTATATATGATAATTCTTTATTTGATATCTGGAGAACACATCACCCATTGGATAGAGACTTTACCCATTTTAGTAAGGTACATGGATCCTATTCACGAATAGATATGATTTTGACCAGGGCTCATGATCTTGAACAATTTCTCACCTCATCTATAGGTCCGATTTCCTGGTCTGACCACGCCCCTCTATTTTTTACAATCAGAAATAATCCTGACTATCATACAAGAAATAGATGGAGATTAAATGAATCATTGTTAAGCAGAAATCCTGATATCCAAAACTTAACATTACAGATTGCCTCCTTTCTTAAATCTAATGACAATGGAGAGGTCTCGGATTATACACTATGGTGCACACTAAAGTGTTTTATAAGAGGACTCTTAATTAAATTGGGTAGTGAAAGAAAAATAAAAAATGATAAACCATTATCAGACTTATACATAGAATTGGCTAAAGTAGAAAGATCAAATAAAATGGCCCCTAACGCTCTAGATACACTCAATATATTAGAACTACAAAAACTTATTAAAATAAAACTGGATACCCAAACTAAATTAGCAATATCCCGTCTGAATCAGAAATGGTACTCTGGAGCCAATAAGGTTAATAAATTTTTAACACACAAATTAAAAAAGCAAAATAAACAGACCCGTATTAAAAAGATTATAATAGGCGCACAGACAATATTATCCCCTAGAGATATTTCCAACGCCTTTAAAGACTATTATAGTTCCTTATATAACCTCCACAACTGTAATAAATCCCAATCCGATATTGCCTCCTTTCTTCAAGGTCTAAACCTCCCTAAAATTACTTCTGAAGATCTCGATAAACTGAACACTCCTATTAAACTTCATGAAATTCAACACGTTTTACAAAATCTTAAATCCAATAAAGCACCAGGTCCTGATGGTTATACAGCAAGATTCTATCAGGCATTCTCTCTATCCATTTCCCCTTTATTATTAAGAACCTTTAAAGAATTATCTAGTGGGAGACTACCCCCCACTGAAATGATACAGGCTACCATTTCTCCTATTCTCAAACCAGATAAGGACCCAGCCACCCTGTCAAATTATCGTCCTATATCTTTAATAAATCTGGACTTAAAAATCTTTTCAAAAATACTGGCGGACCGTCTGAAAACAGTAATTTCTAAACTAATTCATATAGACCAGGCAGGCTTTATTGAAGATAGAAACTCTGTTGACAATATCCGTAAAATAATTAATATTCTTTATAATATTAAAGCTAGAAATACTTCATCAATCATTATAGCATTGGACGCTGAAAAGGCTTTTGACAGGGTGAGCTGGTCCTTTCTGGAAGGAGTATTGGATGCCTTTGGTATTGAGGGTGACTTTAAAAGAAATACTATGGCTTTATATTCAACCCCCCAAGCAAAGATTCTAAACTCAGATTTAGACTCAAACTGGTTTGATATTAGGAACGGAACCAGACAAGGCTGCCCGTTGGCACCTCTTTTATACCTGCTAACAATCGAACCTCTAGCAGCTTTAATTAGACAGAACCAGGATATCTTTGGGATAAGCATAGCAAACCAGAATATGAAGATCTCTCTCTTTGCTGACGATATTTTGCTTACTCTCGAAAATGTAATAACTTCAGTTAGAGCAGCAATGAGAGTGATCGATATATATAGTTCCTTCTCTAATTACAAATTAAATATTAAAAAAACTCAAATATTAACAGCCAATCTTGATGATGCATCTCTTGAGTCGTTATACCAACTCTATGGATGGAACACTAAGAACAATGAAATAGATTATCTGGGTATCAAATTGAGGATCGACCCCGATTCTCTTATCCCTGCTAATTATCTCCCTATGCTTTCATATTTTAAGGATAAATTGACTAGTTGGAAAGGCTTGGAGATTTCCTGGTTAGGCCGAATTAACACCATTAATGCCTATCTGATTCCTAATTTGATATACCTGTTTAGATCAATTCTGCTCCAGGTCCCTGTTAAATATTTGTCTATGTTTAAAACTATACTGTTGGAGTTTGTGCGGAACGGTAATAAATCAAGAATAAGCTATAATACCATGACTCGTAGAAGGAAACATGGGGGACTATCTTTACCAGATATCGAAAGAATCCATCAAAATATTATGATATCTCATCTTTTAAGATGGAATAAAAAATCATCCTGGACAACGGATTGGTATCAAATTGAAATTCAATCCTGTGGAAAGTTTAACCCTTTTTATAGCCTATATATAGACACTAATGATTGTCCACAGATGAAATCTTCAAACTGTATTGTCCAAGGTATTATAGCTTCTCTAAAGAAATTTAAATCTATGCTAAAAATTCCTAACGGTATACTCTATTCTTCCCCTTTAGATATAATTTCTTATTATACTGAGAATTTAGATCTTAAAAATTGGGAGAGGAGTGGTATTTTGAGACTTTCCCAAATCTACTCCTCGGAATCAAAACTTTCCTTTCAGGAACTGCAAACTAGATATAACCTGCCCTCAACGGAATATTTTACGTACCTTAGGGTTAGAGATCTGCTCTCTTCAAAAAATATAATTAATAACTCTACGATCGACAATTTCATATCATTTGCACATGGCAATAAAATTATAAGTAAAATTTCAAACTTTCTAGATACTATCCTTCCAACACAAAAAGAATCTTCCTGGTTAAAATGGGAAACCGACATTGGTTTTGACTGTACTCTCCAAGATTGGACTAAATCCTTTGAACAACTTAAAAGGTCGGTACATAATTTATCCTTGCAAGAACTATTCCATAAACTCTCTTTAAGATGGTACATGACCCCAGTCAAAATGAGTAAATTTTCTCATCAAAATTTAAAAACATGCTGGAAATGTGAGGCAGATGATGGACACATGCTCCACATGTGGTGGACATGTCCTTCCATCAAGACTTTACTAAAAGCTGTCCATACATTTTTTGTTCTTCTGTTTCCATCTATGAAGGAACTCAGCGCACAGACATTCCTGTTCACAAAAAGAATCTTCCTGGTTAAAATGGGAAACCGACATTGGTTTTGACTGTACTCTCCAAGATTGGACTAAATCCTTTGAACAACTTAAAAGGTCGGTACATAATTTATCCTTGCAAGAACTATTCCATAAACTCTCTTTAAGATGGTACATGACCCCAGTCAAAATGAGTAAATTTTCTCATCAAAATTTAAAAACATGCTGGAAATGTGAGGCAGATGATGGAGACATGCTCCACATGTGGTGGACATGTCCTTCCATCAAGACTTTACTATAAGCTGTCCATACATTTTTTGTTCTTCTGTTTCCATCTATGAAGGAACTCAGCGCACAGACATTCCTGTTCCATCTTGAGATTCCTAGTTGTAAAAAAGAAATTAGTACCTTGGTGATTCACCTCTTTTTGGCTACAAAACTATGTATGGCTAAAAGATGGAAACAGAAAAACTCACCAAGCTGGACTGAGGTTAGAGCTCAATTAGAATATCAACTTAACATGGAAAAAGGGTTTATAAAAACTAGCAATCAATATAATTTTTATGAGAAAATCTGTCAGATCTGGTTAGATACTTGTAATACTGCTTCTGCCCAATAATTGATAACTACAAGATTTTGTCTTCCTACCCATGGCCCAGTGCCTCGCCTCCAATACCTTCCGACCCTATGGACCCTACCGTCTCCCGGTCCGGACTCCACCCGCAGCCAGGTGCCCACCGTTTCTCCTCGGAAGTGCTCACTCTCTTTTTTTTTTTTTTTTCCTTTCCCTTGAATCTCCTGCTTCTATGTATCATCCCAGTACGCCCTTTACTATGTTTCCCCGTCAAGGCCCTATAGTAGAGTATCCCTTTTCTTAGTTTCTTTCTTCTTCTCCTTATTCTATAGGAACCCCGATCAGAATTGGGAATATGCTGTATGAATAGGAGGGCGGGGGAAAGATGCATAAATACTTAATGTTAATATTAATGTAACAATTTGGAGATTCTTGTCTTGTTTTGTCTCGTTCTGATTGTTTGTCTCTATAAATGTATATAAAAATGTATGTAAATAAAAAGTAAAAAAAAAAAAGTGATCATAACACCTGTGTTTTACATCATGTACCTCATTGAAGTATACTGATTGAGGTCATAAAATCCAATAAAACGTTGCATTAAATCTAGTACATACATTTCAACTGACAAGTCATCTAAAAATTGCTTTTCATAAGTGATTATTGAAAAAAAAATGTGCCTGTTTTATTGTGAAATGTTAACAAGAAACAAATGGCATCTTATAAAAATATTTTCTTTTTATCTTCAGCTATCATTGAAGGGAACCTACTTTGCATAGAGAGCCAGGTTAACTGTACTTCAGATATAAAGGTTATTAAGACGTGGCATGGATGTATATTTTCCTTTTCAACAAGGTTAGTTCCAACGGATATTAAACATTCCTCTGAGATGATTTGAAATGTGCAAACCAATAAAATAGCACAGCTAAGCAGATTTCCTGTTCACAAAAGAATAACGATTGTACTGACTTATCTTTTTTAAATATTCACTTGAGACTAGATTTTCTTTTAAACACAGCAGATAAAAGAAATGAATTATGATTAGGCACATGCAACCGTATATTGTAAAACATAAATATATTTTTTATGTGTGTTCAATTATCTAAATTAGTGCCTTCCATAATAAATTCAAAAATAAGTATCTAGTTTTTGTCAACTTTGCTAGAAATATATATTAAAAAAAAAAAAATACATATATATATATATATATATATATATATATATATATAATATAAATGCGTATACATCCAATGGGCAAGCTGTAAAAACAACAGTCAGAATCAATATTTCCATCCCCCTACTCAGGACTTTATCAAGACTTGATAAAAGTCCTGACTATGAGGATCAAAACAGTGATTTGGAGTAGTCTTTGCATTTGGGTATTTTTATATTTCCAGTCCCATGATTGGCTGGAATTCATAATATATATATAGTTTTTCTCGTAATTCATTTATATATCAAGTACGTTGTATCATATTACATTTCTTGTTTACTGAATTACTATACAATATATCACTAATAGTGATGTGGTGAACATAAAATTGTGGCGAACCCCGCGAACTGCCATAGACTTCAATGGGCAGGCGAATTTAAAAACCCACAGGGACTCTTTCTGGCCACAATAGTGATGGAAAAGTTGTTTCAAGGGGACTAACACCTGGACTGTGGCATGCCAGAGGGGGATCCATGGCAACATTTGTAATGAATGTAATAGTAGTACTATTGGCTTTCACTACACGTTTATGAAACAACCGAACGTTCGGTTTATAGACTTTCGGCATTTGTAATGAATGTAATAGTAGTACTATTGGCTTTCACTACACGGAAACAGAGTCTCCATTCATAAATTTATGAATGGAGACTCTGTCTCCGTGTAGTGAAAGCCAATAGTAAACGTTCGGTTCTGGGTACAGGGTACAGGGTCAGGTAAAAGTTTACTCAATGATAAAGAATAGGGGGCGGACCGAACATCGCAATTGTTCGCCCGCCGCGGCAAAGAACCGAACTAATCGCAACATCTCTAATCACTAATGAAATGCCAGTGAAATCCTTCCTACATAATATTTATGCATACCAATTCATTATACATAATCAGTTTCATAATTGTATAGCAACACATCCCCAGAACCTGGCTTTATTTATTTAGGATGGCATTGCAATCTTAAATTATCAGCCATTCACCCTACTTAGCTATACCTAGCATACATACCGTATTTGTTCAAATATAAGACGACCCTGATTATAAAACGACCCCCCAAACTTTGGATATTCCTTTAGGAAAAAAACTAAAAGCCTGAATATAAGACTACCCATTAGGAAAAAAGTTTAACTTGTATATATTCACATGTAAATTGCTTTTTCATATTTAATAAAAATGATGATATAAAAAAATGCATTTCTTGTTTTTATTTACTTTTATGTGCCAATGTTGCCTCTATCCCCCTGACTTGCCCAATGCTCCCCCTCCCTCCTCCCAACGTTTCTGTCTCTCTCCCCCTCCTGTCTCTCTCCCCCTCCCTCCAACGTTGTCTCTGTCTCTCTCTCCCCCAGCGTTGTCTGTCTCACCCCCCCCATGTTGTGTCTGTCACTTTCTCCCCTTCCCTCCCCCCAACATTGTGCCTGTCTCTCCCCCTCCCCCCAACGTTGTGCCGGTCTCTCTCCCTCCCTTCCCCCCACCCCCCACTTTGTGTATGTCTCTCCCCATCCCTCCTCCCCTTGTTGTCTATGTCATTCCCTGGTGGCTAGTGGGGGCAGCCGGGGGATGTCTGCACGATATGTCATAATAGACAGAAGTGTCGGGCAGCATGAAGGATGTCTGCACTATTGTGCAGACATCCCCTGGCTGCCCAAATCTCCTGGTGGCTAGTGGGGGTAGCCGGATGATGTTGTGGCAAGTGGGGGTAGCTGGAGGATGTCTGCGTGTATCGCACTGCTGCACTATACGAGCAGACATCCTCCACTGCTGCCCGGCACTTCCGCTGGGACTTTTATGATGAAGCCGGAAGGTCCTGGCTTCATCATAGAAGTCCCGACGGACATGCCGGGCAGCAGCGAAGGATGTCTGTGCACATTGTGCAGACATCCCCCGGCTGCTTGAGAGGGGGATCAAGGTCCCCTGCAGATCTGAGGGGGACCTGGATCCCAGTCTTATAGTCTGACCTTGATTTTAGGTCAGACTATAAGACGACCTTGAATATAAGACGAGGGGTATTTTTCATAGCATTTGCTCTGAAAAAAACCTTGTCTTATATTCGGGCAAATACGGTATATTGCACAGAATTCTTACAAAGGGAGATCTCTAGGTTCCTCCCTTCAAATACATAATATATTTCACTAAAACAACAAATGCCTTATTTCAGAATATTATAGTTTACACAGAGTTAATAATCAGCTTTGAATCTAAGCTAATGTGTAGCTTCTATGAGATTTTATAAAAATATGAAAAATACTGTATGCCACTCTAATGCAGCAGATTTATTGTCAATAATTAAACAGAATTAATCCCAAATAATTTAGATATAATAAGAGGTATATTTTTACTTTTAATAAACTGACTGCTCCCAAGACCAGAAATAGACAGTACCTGGTTTTCAGAGCTTTGCAGAAGATGAAACATGATATTTGTGGTAGTAATAATATATCCTGAAGACCAAATATGTAACTGATTATGCCATGTTGAGAAGACATGCTACTGTGAGTGAAAAGAAAGGAATCAGAGAGAGAACCTTTCATGACTAGCCAAGATACTTGAAACTGTTGAAAAACACATTTGATTATATTACACAAGTTTTTCTTTTCATAGAGTTTGGCAATTGTAATACATTTTTCTGCACTCTAGTAATGTTATGCTAATATAAAGGTTGAAGTTTACATATATTAATCTTTACATCTTAAAAAAATTGTCAACTATAACTTCATCATCAACCAGTTTTGTATTTCTCATTAATGCTTTCCAGTCACACACTATAAAAGATTCAATAACTAGAAGATAAAATCGTTTTTTATTCAATTTATATACAATGAAAATTAATTTTGTGAACTAAACACCATCCTTGTAACAATGATGATTTTACTATTGTTTTGATTACAGTTTAAGTTTGTTTCAAGATTTTTCCCCTGGCATATTTATGGGCAAATTTGCTGCGGCATATTAACGGGCAGACTAACAGTGGCATATTAATGCATATACTAACAGTGGCATTTTAACGGTCAAATTGGCTGTGGCATATTAATCAGCATACTATCAGTGGCATATTAATGGACAAACTAACAGTGGCATGTTAATGGGCATATAAACAGTGGCATAAGAATGGACAAATTGGCTGTGGCATATTAGTGGGAATGCTAACAGTGGAATATTAATGGGTAATCTAACAGTGGCATATTAATGGGCATACTAGCAGTGGCATATTAGTCGGCATGCTAATAGTGTCATATTCAAGGACAACCTGGCTGTGGCATATGATGGTGGCAAAGTGACTGAGGCACGTTAATTTGTACCTGACTATGGCTTATTTTAGTTGGCAAGTGACATTGTGGCATGTTCTTCAGGGCCAGTTTTGTGGAACAAAGTGACACTGGGGTATGTTCTATGGGGAAAATTTACACTATGGCATGCCAAATCATGTGGATACCCTATAAGTGAAAGTCAAGTGCTGTGGGTGCAATATAGGTGCATAGCAAGTGCTGTGGTTACTGTATGGTGCTGTGTTAAGTTCTTTAGGTGCAATATGGGTGCAGGAGAATAGAATAAAAACAAGAAATGCAATTTTTTAATAACGTTCGTATTTCTTCAGATACAAAATAGTTATTAAAATGGTAATGATAATTCTAGATAATAGGTGTTAAAAATTGTGTCTTCAAACTGTTTGAATTTATCTTTCTGACTTCATGTTTTGCCAATATAATAGAAATATTTTGTAACTTTTCAATGATCTATTTTTCCCCTAATTTAGGCATTTGCTTGTAGTTTTGCATACACAATGTATGGTTCCAATAAACAAAATCTGTCTGCGCTTCTTACCCTTATAAAGTTGGCAACAAATATATAAACATAATATAAATGAGAGTGTTTGGTTATATGAATTGGCCAAAGAATAAATAAGCTCACCTGCAACATCAAGGCACACTCTCAATAGGGTGAGAACCTACTTACCTCCTATCAGTGCTGGACTGGCAATAAAAACCAGCCCTGGAAATATTTTTAAACCAGCCCCATAGCATAACATTATTTTTTGTTCACAAAAAGGAAAACTACACATTTTTAAAAGCACATTTGAAGAGTGTATTATTTATAGATATGACATATATACCCCTGCATATTGCAATTTGTACCTCCAGTATGTACACAACAAGGTAATATGTCACACCTGATATATGATATATAACTTATGGACAGGGCAATACAGAGGCCCCAGTATGTACCCAAGGTTATATGAATTGTCCTTTGTAGGGATATATACAAGGGCAGTGTGTGAGACATAACCTTCTGTACATACTTAGGACATATATTGCCCTGTGCAGGGGTATATATCAGGGCAGTGTGTGGGATACAACATTACCCCAGCACCTAGATTGCACTTACGGGGTTTGCCAAAGCACCCAGGACATACCCCAGCATGCAGATTGCACTCACAGAACTTGCCCCAGCACCCAGGACAGCACTCACAGGACTTTCCCCAGCACCCAGAACTTACCCCAGAATGCACTCACAGGACTTGCCCCAGCACCCAGGACAGCACTCACAGAACTTTCCCCAGAACCCAGGACTTACCCCAGCGTGCAGATTGCACTTACATGACTTAACCCCAGCATGCAAATTGCATTGACAAGACTTTCCCCCTAGCATGCAGATTGCACTCACAGCACTTATCCCAGCACACAGATTTAATTGACAGGACTTGACCCAGCACCCAGGACTTACCCCCAGAACAGAGACTGTACTCACAGGACTTGCCTCAGCACCCAGCCCACTCCAGATATTGCACCACAGGACTTGCCCCGCAGGGGCGGATCCAGAGTATGTTGGCATTGCCCATGTCTGTCTATCTTTTTCTCTCCCCCCATGTCTGTCTCTATCTCCACTCCCTCCTCATGTGTGTAGTCTTCCCCCTATCCTTTCTATTTCTGTAGTCTCTATCATCTCTCAATTCTTTAGTCTCACTCCCCTTGTAGTCTTTCTAAAATTTCTATCCCCCAGTAGTCTCTTTCCCCCTGTAGTCTGTTTGCCCCTGTAGTCTGTTTCCCCCTGTAGTCTCTTTCCCCAGTAGGCTGTTACCCCCTGTAGTCTCTTTCCCCCTGTAGTCTCTTCCCCCCTGTAGTCTCTTTCCCCCAGTAGTCTGTTTGCCCCTGTAGTCTCTTCCCCCAGTAGTCTGTTTGCCCCTGTAGTCTCTTTCCCCCTGTAGTCTCTTTCCCCCTGTAGTCTCTTTCCCCTGTAGTCTCTTCCCCCCTGTAGTCTCTTTCCCCCAGTAGTCTGTTTGCCCCTGTAGTCTCTTTCCCCCTGTAGTCTCTTCCCCCCTGTAGTCTCTTTCCCCCGTAGTCTGTTTCCCTCATGCTATCCCCCTCTTTCCCGATGCTTTTTCACCTCACGGGTCTGATCTCCCCCTTCCCCTCCTCAACATCCGTGCTGACTTTCACTTCAACTAATTCGGCCGCCGCCGGAAGTCAGCAGTCAGACGAATTTGTTAAAGCGGCGACGGCCGCCGAATTCAGGTAATTCAGCTGCCTTCACCACTTTAACTAATTAGACGGCCGTCGCCGCTTTAACGATTTCGTCTGACTACTGACTTCCGGCGGCGACCGAATTAGTTGAAGCAGAAGTCAGCACGGATGGAGAGTGGCCGGATCTCAAAGCGGCCCCAGGGCAGACGGCCCACCGGGATTTTTCCCGGTATCCCGGTGGGCCAGTCCGGCCCTGCCTCCTATCTAGTGGCCACACAAAGCAGTTTATATTGGTACCAAAACCTTTTTAATGTGTTGGAAGAGGTGCAATTAAACCTCCTCCCAATTATCCAATCTCCAGCAAGCTGCAACCAAACATGAGGTTTGCATGCAGCTGCTAAGTCATGGAAACCCATTCCGTGAAGCTCCTGCCACACAGCTTTTGTGCAGACATTAATGCCAGTGGAAGTCTGGAGCTCTGGAATCAGCAGAGCATTGGCGACTTCAGCACCATGTGCTTTAGCACTCTGTGGCCCCACTGTCAATTTCATAGCTGAGTTGCTGATGTTCCTAAATGCTTTCACTTTCCAATAATACCACTGACAGTGTGGATTACATTTAACAAACTTAATTATTGCAAAAGGTGGCATCCTATCACAGTACCACGCTTGAATTCACAAATGTTTGTAAACGCAGACTGCATGGCTTGGTGCTTGGTTTTATACACTTGTGGCAATGAGTCTGACTGAAACACATAAATTCAAAAATTAAGAGTTATGTCCCAATATGTCCATACAGTGTTTATAACCTTGGTGGATTGCCTATGCTAACGTGAGTCTCCCAGAGCTGAATGGTGAGCAGATGTACCTCTCATCCAAAACATTAGGGATTTTTGAACTTAAAAATAGTACTAAATATGCAGAGTTACATTATGTCCTCTATCTTCTATCTATCTATCTATCTATCTATCTATCTATTTTTGAGTGTATCAGGAGCATTCAAGATTACCCAACAATGAATATAAGCATATTTTAATTTATTGTAAAAACGACACCACAGTGTGTTATTTTAATTGTATGTAATAATAAAATAATCACTTATGGCAATTCTGCAAACAGTGTTATTTGTAAGTTATATACTACCCCGTTTTACCAAAACATCTTCGACAACACTGTAAATAAAGACTGGGAAAAATAAATAATTCACGATATTATGCTACATGCCAGGTAAGATCCTCTGTAATTGTAGTACTTAACTTCAATGAACATAATATTATACTGAGAAATATTCCATTTGTGTTTAATTATTCTTATTATTTTCTTATAGGAAGACTTAACTCAATTGAATTGTTAAGGCTTTAAAATGACAGTTTACTGGCAGGTATGTCTAGATATTTAACCAGAGGCTATATACATTTTACACTCATAAAAAGCAAGCCTTGTGATGTAGGTTTTAAATGACAGTGTCAAAAATAAATACACTTTGGTTTTAGAGGATTAAAGAAGGTTTAGATAATGGTCCTGCGGAGACTAAAAAGAGAGAAAAAGAAAAGAAATAAGGCATTGTAGAATGTTTAAGATTAAAAGTATTAAACTTATATTTGCCAAATTCTTATGCATCTTACAAGATAAAAAAAACAATGTTTTTTTCAGATTCAAACCCATCAGCTATTAGTTGTTTTTATTATTAAGAGAAGTAGGATTTTATGTAATCCTATTTTTATATAGCTGAATGTGTGGGATCAAGGATTAAAGCTGTGTTGCCTAATTTAATGAAGCCGGAACACTTAAAACTGTAACAAGCCGCTAAGTAGGTGGATAAACACTTAATTTCACTGCCAATACATTCAGGATTACTCTATTTTAATAAAAAAAGAAGAAAGAGTCAAAAGTGCTTCTTAAACATTATCATTATATTTTCATATTGACGATAATTAAATTATGAGGCAAACCCACAAATATTAAACACATTTAACACACATGGTTTATCCCATTGTATAGATAATCTTAATAAAAATAGCTGTTATTATAATTTATTTATGAGTTTGGAAAGTCTAGTACAGGTTTATTAGTATGCTTTCTCTTAGGAACATACAAGAGCTTGGAACAAAAATATGAAAACTCACCAAATAAGAGTAGGAGAAGGTCTGTCATCTCAGGTGAGAAAATTGTATTATTTTTGCTAAGAAAAAGTGTCCAATCCTATTACCAACTAATAGAATACTCAACCAACTAGAAGACTGCTACACATTTAAAATTAGAAAATGGTAGAGGCAAGTGGGATTTTGGGATGGTCTCTCTCTTGTCCTCTCTGTTTTTATATGTATGTGAGTGTTTTATACATGCTATTTCTAATTTTTGTATATTTCTGTGAACATGGAGTAACGATTTTGACTCTTATTATGTAACTTACATGTTCGAATAAAGAAAATAAAAAAATTAAAAAAATTAAATGTAAGGTGTGCTATCCTTTGCACTCAACTACTTTATTATTTGTTTTGTTATACAGCTGTTAACACCATTTACAATCTCACTAAGCTGACAATACAACTGCAAGTTTTGTTAAATTACTAAATCTACCTAGTTGCCTGTTATTACTTTGTAATTAGGACAGCTACTAATGCTGTTGAAAAATATTTTGCAATGTTTTTTTTGTAATTTGACAGATCTCTAATAAGGATAAGGCTTCTTCCTGGACTTAAATCTGAGTTGTGCTGTTTGTTTCAATTATTTGTATGAAAATTTGATTTGTTACAAATTGGAACAATGTATTTATTGATTTGCTATAACAAGCTTTGGTGACTACTGCTTCTGTGCAGTACATTTTTTTTTTCTCACCAAAACACTATGCAGATAACTATTTGGCAGCGTCTTAACCATGCCTCCTAACTGTTTGGATTTGCACGGGACAGCCCTGGATTTGAGGGACTGCAGGACAGAGGTAGAGCTCAACGGAATTTGGAAGTGCTATACTGCAGTCCCAATATCATTCTCTGGTGTAGAACACCTGTGTACTGCACATGTGTGAGAATTTGAGTTACAGCGCCAATACACAGGCACGGTGGCGATGTCTGTATGTGTGATACTTTACCTCCCAGGCATAACCCCCTGGCAGGTATGCCAAGAGATATTACTAATCATTTGAATGTTTTTCTTGCAGATAACCCAATTGTTCTTCATTGTTTCTGTAACAGTAGAAAGATGTCTTGTAGAAGTAGAAATCTTGTAGGATTATGGTTCGAAATCTGGAAGTCATCAGAAGGTGTCACATAGAAAAAGATCAGTGCAACCATTTTTTTAATATTATTTTCAGAAACAAAGATACCAATAATTAGATTAACCTTTGATATACCTACTTTTCTGCACTTTCTAATTTTGGTGAGTGTCTTGCTACTTCCAGTTCTACGGCTTTAGGCGGGATCCATACATAACTGCATAACTTTGTTTCTGCAAAACTGATTCTTGTAATATCCTGTATTTTGTGCTGCCCAATTTGTTGAATCTATACAGAGAAATGAGAATAGTAGTAACAGTTGATGTTTGTTTCATAGTGTTTATATCTGGGGAAATCAGGATTAGCTGAAAGAGTACTATCTACTGCCACAGGTTTTCATATAATATTATTGTTTATCCCCTCTGTACTATCGTTGTTATAACAAAATTGAATGTTTTTACCATCACCACTCATTTTCTTTATGTAGTTGAATAAAATGAAAACAATGCCAAAATACAAATACTGTTTCACCTTATCAATTATCATTGATAAGCCTGTCCACTATGCAGGGGAGCACTGTACGTTTCCATTAATGTACCTAGCACTGGTACTGGAAATCAACATGATATAACACAATTATAGAAAGACCCACGTAAAGTATTTTTTAACAGAATTTTTCATTCCATTATGTCAAAATGGATTAAATACAACTCAAGTAACACTACTTGATACTGTGTTTCCACCATTATCACAATAACAGAACAAAAAAAAATGAACAGAAATATGTTAATAATTTTACAATGCTTCCCAGAATATGAATTTGCTTGCATATACTAATTTAAAACACAGTGCAATTTAAAGCAGAGTAATACATGTGTTAGTAACTAAAAGTAACACATAAACTTTTATTTTTGTAATTGAAATCTCACCACCTACTCAAGTGTACGGTTGTAATAGAAATCTAGCCACAATATTTGTTTTACAGTGGAATGTAAAAAAATGATTTTCTATTGTGACAAAATTTGCAGATGTGCCAGAAGGTGCATTAGGCCCTTGACTAACATGCCGCTATTTTAAAGTGAGATAGATTGAAGTGAGTGCTTAGGAACGTACAAAACACATGAAATAAATAAAACAATGCTTTAATAGCTTAAAAAATTGGAATAACATGTAGAAAATAGATTCAGTACACATATATTTATTTAAAACAATCACAGCTGTTGAAGTGGAAAGGGCACCTTGCGCGTTTCACCCATCAGGGCTTCATCAGAGGTCGATACACAAAATAGATATATAACCAGTATATTGGATCTGTTCTGACTCAATGCTCGAAAGTGAAGGCTGTCTATATGTTTATTAATGAGCTGCAACCTTGGGACATGATGATAAAAGGACTTTCTTATTACTGCCCTCAACTTTATTTTATGGTGCCTAGGGAGCCAAGTGGATGGTGATTGCATTTGTTTATTGAAATGAATTGAATTATGACTTATGGCCATTTGGTCTAGGCCACAGTATTTATATAATGTTCATTTAATTATAGATTTGGAGCAACCTTGTGTAAATTTTATTTTGTTAAAATATTTTGGGAAAAAGTATATTTGCAAAAAGCTTAAGGATCTACTCAATAAGGAGAGAACTTCAGGGAATTTAGATGAGAATTTCAAACGTTAGGCAAATGCAGCCAAGTTGCAGCTAAAGGGAGAATTTTTGGAACTCAGCTACTTTGGCCTTAAGTTTGAAATTCCTGTCTCTGTTCCCTACAATTATCTCTTTATTGAGTAGATACATACATATTTAGTACCCTAATGTCCTAAATCTAGAATCAGAAGGGATGAGATAATCCAAATTTAAAACAGATCCATCAACATGTGAATCTTGATTGATTGATCAGTTGTTTTGTTCTGTCTGGGCCTGTCATTGTGTTTTGCCTTCTTCTACTTTGTTAGGTGAAGCCTGAGGCAAGAGACATCAAATCTTGACAATATTTATTACTAGATGCCAAGAAGGATTACCAGCATTTCAAAACCTTGCTTAAAATGTGTGTAAGTGTCTGCATGTAAGTGTAACTGTGTGTCGGTGTATCAATGTGTGTAAGTGTCTGCATGTAAGTATAACTTTGTGTGGGTGTATCAATGTGTGCAAGTGTCCATGTGTCAGTGTAACTGTGTGTGGTTGTCTCAATGTGTGTAAGTGTGTGCGTCAGGGTGTCTGGGTGTGTGTGTAAGGGTGTTTGCGTAAGTGTATGTAAATGGTTATAAGTGTCTGTGTGTCAATGTGTCTAGGTGTGTGTGTGTGAGAAAGATAGACAGTGTGTGTGTGGTGTGAGAGAGAGGCAGTATGTGTGCGGTGTGAGAGAGAGACATTGTGTGTGTGTGTAAGACAGAGAGAGACAGTGTGTGTGTGACAGAGAGAGACGGAGTGTGAGTGAGAGAGATGGAGTGTGTGTGAGAGAGAAAGATGGAGTGTGTATGAGAGAGAGTCTCTATCACACATACAGTGACCTAGAAACCTGGCAACACCCCTGATTGTTAGTAAGGAAAAATTCCATAGTCACACTAATAGGTTTGTATTTTCTTTTGGTTAAACATTAAATGTAGAATATTAAAAATTATTTTAGTTAATTGTAGAAACAGTGAGCCATTACTTTAGATATGTACTTTAAGGAAACTTGCAATTCCAGATGAGATCCTAGTTTATATTTTATCTGTTTTTCTACAAATTAAGTATCAGATAATGTCCTAGATGAGCAGCGCATAGCAAGTCCAATGCAAAAACATGGCAATAGTAGCTAAGCGCCAAAACTTGCCCATCTTTCCAACTACACTATTAATGCCTGGTTTTTATGGTTTATTTATAGTTTGCCCACATGTGCGGGACCCACGTTTCCCATCTGGGCCTTAAAATAATTTTGTTTCTCACAAAAATAGCTTACAGAAAACTATTTGGGTGCTATTCACTGAAAGAAAACCAATAAATGAACTGCAAATGAATGTCAAACATCAGGTTTTAAAGATGTACTTTTTTAAACTATGGTTTACTATGAAAAAAAAATGGCATTAAAGTAGCTAGCCCAGTGAGATACTCTCAGTTTTACATGTAATCATACAAGGATACCCTAATTATTGATTATTTTTTAAAACAAAATCTCTCCTTCTGTACTAGTCATCTGACTAACTTCTTTTATAAAATAGCAGTTTAAAAAAATGAAAAATCCCAAAACTACTTCATGCATACATTTATGACAAATTGCATAACAATATTTAATTTCATATTTTCTTCAAAATGTATGCAAATATTGGCGTTTTGGTGATGCAAGAAAACCTAATCATTTTTGAGCTGCTTTACAATTACATTCAAATATTTTTCAAGTCATTCAATGCTGTTGTGCTTTAAAATGATAGTGACAGTGTATATTTACATAAGAATATATCATGCAGCTGTTCATTCTCCTTACATACTATATAAATACAAGAAAGTAATAGAGACCTAAAAATAAGAAAACCGATTACGACAAATTATGATGAATATATATACTAAATTATATTCATTCTATAATGCCTCAATATGCATTATAATTGTATTATTCACTAGGATTTTCTCTCAACTGAATCAGCATAAGTCTTTGAAAAAAAATGATTCACGAAAATAATTGCCTTGAGGAAAAATAGTATTGCAGCACTTTCCAATCAATGTAACCATACATTGTTATTTATTATAATGCATAATTTTAGATAGAAGCATATGTTGTGTCACTCTTGTTCAATCACTGAATCAGCTCTACACAGTTTCTTACATTTTTAAATATATAAAAATGATACAAAAATAAATATAATAAAAAATATGTACATATATTTATTTACATGATTGACTATTTAATTGTGCTCTTTTCGTATTACAAATCTTTCATGGCTTAATATGTTAGCAGTTGTGCAAAGAGAATTAAGAAATAAGAGAAAAACAAATATATTATTCCAGAATGACACGCATGGTTAGGTCTTCTTTTCTCAGCATTTTAGGTTTTTATGTGTTATTTTCTTGAAGTGTAATTATGTTTAGGTATTCTTTTTTACCTATTATTTAAATACCACTGCATGTAACAGATAAATTAATCGGACAATAATTAATGAGGCATTTATCTTTAAGAAGAGTATTACTTGTGTTTGAATAATTTAACCAAAGTAAAAGTGTTTGTTATGCACATGCACAAGGAGTGACCATTACCTTTTGGTTACAAGGATGACTGCTGTATAGGTTAAAAGCATCAAGTGGTATGAGTCACAAGTCTGCGTAAATTATCAATTCATACATAGCAAATTAAGCAATTAAAGTATAATTACAGAAACTTTGCAAACATTCTTAATATTTCAAACATGTTCAATCTTTAAATGAGTAGAGTTTGCACAAAAAATGTTGTAAAGACCCTGGCAAGTACTCTTCTAGCCACGCTATAGTCCCTTGGACTTTTTTAATACTGAAAATGCATTGCTTGATATATATAAGCTGGTTAAAACATACAATTCACCCTGTGGTTACCCTTATAAATAATAAACATTATCAAGTTGCTGTAAATTGATACCCTGCCTAAGCTATTTCTTTGTAAATTAGACTAAGCTAAACATGATACATTGATGCATTGTCCAATTGGGGCCAGAATTTTATTTTTTTATTCTTCTAATAGTAAATATATTCCTGGAACACATTATTATGTTATAAGGCTGACAAATGTGAAAGGACATTAACTGTAAATCATACAGAAATGTTTCCCACATGCCTGTCCAATGTCAAGTGCAAGATAATAAACTATTGCTGCAAAATCCCATCTGGTACAAATGGGAGCTAATAATTCAATACAATTATAAGTTGTAAAGAAGCACTTACTTATAAGATAAGGAAACTGAGTTATCATGTTATACTTAAGGGCACACTCAACCTTTTTACATTTTTGCTGTTGTTGCTATAGTACATCTCTCCAATAATGTTTATAAGCATTTCAAGTTTTATATACCGTATATACTCGAGTATAAGCCGAGTTTTTCAGCACAATTTTTGTGCTGAAAAATGCCCCCCTCGGCTTATGCTCGAGTCGGTGGGGGAAAAAAAAAATCTAAAACTTACCTCGTTCCTGCTCTGTCCCCCGGTGCTCTGAAGCTGCGTGGCTGTGAGGGAAGCGTTGTGAGCTTCCCTCCGGTCGCGTGGTCAATAAAGTTTTTTTTTTTTAAACAAACTTTATTGACCGCGCGGCTGAAGGGAAGCTCACAACGCTTCCCTCACAGCCACGCAGCTTCAGAGCACCGGGGGACAGAGCAGGATCGAGGTAAGTAATGGGGTCTGGGGGAGGAGGGTGGCATAACGAGCATACTAAGGGGCAATATCCTGGCATATTGGGGGAAATATCCTGGCATATTGGGGCAATATCGTGGCATATTGGGGGCAATATCCTGGCATATTGGGGGCAATATCCTGGCATATTGGGGGCAATATCCTGGCATATTGGGGGCAATATCCTGGCATATTGGGGGCAATATCCTGGCATATTGGGGGCAATATCCTGGCATATTGGGGGCAATATCCTGGCATATTGGGGGAAATATCCTGGCATATTGGGGGAAATATCCTGGCATATTGGGGGCAATATCCTGGCATATTGGGGCAATATCCTGGCATATTAAATGGCAGATTCGGGGCAATATTTACAAGTAGCTGCCTTATTTTCCACCCTAGGCTTATACTCGAGTCAATATTTTTTCCCAGTTCTTTGTGGTAAAATTAGGTGCCTCGGCTTATATTCGGGTCGGCTTATACTCGAGTATATACGGTATATAATTTTTTTATTTAAACTGTGGCAAATATAAAGTTAAAAATAAACCTTGTCTGAAGATTTCTTCTCAGAAGCAAACATTTTTTTACTTGTTCTATTTTCATTAGCCATTAATATGCAATGGAATGTATGGCCCTAAACCACCTGTAACCAAACAATAACACAATTCTTGTCACAAATAACAATTGCCACAAATAATTCAGTATAATAAATTGTGACAATTGTCCCAAATAATCCAGTGGTTAAAGTACACAGGGAAACTGACAATCTTTAACTTACCCAAGTTTAACTATTTAGAAGAAATCACTGTAGGTATTGGGCCAAATCCAACTAGTGAAATACGTGCCTGTTGCAGAAATGATATGCTAATATTTTTACTTTTGTTTAGTTGTACAAATAGATTCATGATAATCAAGGAAACTGGATGTTACCTGATACAAATGCAAACTATAGTTAGTGGTTTAAATGCCCATAATTTATTGGTATTGTTTTCATTTTTTACTGTATTTTGAATTGGATTATATATTTTATGGATCTATGTATATTTTCCCCCCACACATTTCAGTAATAAAGCATGCTTCATTAAAATTATTACACCATAAATTGTTTGTATGGTGTTAAAATATGTTCGGATCTTTTTCTTTTAATGACAATTAATTAAAGCTTGTGGGCTTTTCTAGACTTCTATGGATGATGGAATAAGGTGCATAGTTTACTTTTGCAATATATCTGTGTATCTGCATGACATGGTGGTGTAAATTATCTCTTGCTAACAAACAATGAATATTAAGCTTTCAAATGAATGTCTAGGAGATGTATTATACAGTTCAAACTATGTATTTATCAAAGCATTAATACTGTGTCACAAATCTATAAAGAATTCAAACAACATAAATGCCAGGAAGGTATCTCTAGGAATTGTGCCTTATACTAAACTTTAAAGGTAGTTCTCTTCTACATATGTAGACAACCTTCAATCTTATAATTCATCATTTGGACAAAAGAAAGGCTCTTCACTTTACCAGCAGATTATTATAGTCTTGGGAAATTATGGGTTGCTAGACAGGCCAAAGAAAAGCAAGTGTCCTATTCTAGAATAGTTTCAATTCCTAGACAGTTTTACTTTTTGTCCAAGAACATCTCCCATGTCTTAGAAAATGTCACTTTAGCTATAAATTCATTAGGTAAATCAGTATTAATGCCATGTTAGGATAACATCATACACTGCCATATTCCAAAGCTCCATGCACCATGACGGGTAGTAGAGTTGATTATTACTGTGACACTCAGAGGGCTATACTTATGTGTTTTCATCTCTAGGAGTTGCTGTTTGGTTGAACCTCTGCTTGGAGTAAACACAGTATGTAAGATGGAGCTTGAGGTCATAAATTACATTTATTACAGTATTACTTTACTAAATTAATTGACTTTGCTAAAATTAATATTTAGCAATAAAGTCGATTTTTACATGAAATAAAGATAATATTTATATAGGTATATGAATACTAATAAATTATCTAACAGTATTTGCAGTATTAAAGCAAACATTTAAATAAGAAATACAACAGATAATTATTAATTGTCATGCAGTGTGTGTCTAGCCAATAATATATACACATATATATAAATATATATATATTCTAATATTTGAATTATGATATCTAATTACTACTTATTGTATTAAACACACTCCCCTGCCTCAAACAATACCCAGTAATTCTAACATCAAAAAGTGTTGTACTGTGATTAAAATACCCATGTCATATGATAAATATGTATGATAATCTTTTGAAGATTAACATGGAATATATTAATCCGTCTGTGTAATGTAATCATCTGGCAAATAATTTTAAGTTCTCCAATAAGAAAGACATGAGTATTATCAAAAATAATTGGTTCATAAACATTAAATCATGTAATTCTTAATTATTTCAAATACTTATTAATCACAGAAGTGGCATACAATGATAAGAAAAAATGAAATCACGAGATTAGACATGTTAACAATATTATTTTCAATACAAGTTGCTTCAGTTTCAATTAGAATGTCTTTGCTGTTTCTAATGTTCTTCCTAGTAATATTTATGATCCCTCATAAACAAAGTACAATATTTTATTTTTAGGTTGCTAACTCAAATTGTCCAATTTAATGGGTTGATTCACAAACTATTGTATTTGATCTGACCCGTGTAGATCTGCCTCCCTCTCACTTGAGTTTTAGTGAGGGAGACAGACAGAGCTATATAATGTAAGTTTTTAATTATAATTTATTTAATAAAATTGAGACCCAAAGGCTTTTATAAAAGCCGTTTCCAGTATTTAACCCCTTCCCTGCAATTAATCGCTGTGTACGCAGTGATCTTACACAGAAGCACATTTTTTGCTGTCTGTGCATTTTTTTAGGGGTTCATTTTTTTTACTGTGATTTATTACAGTATAACAAAGGCTCTTTTAAGAGCTATTAACCCCTTCCTTGCCGTATATCACTGCCTAAGCAGCACATATGGTTACTGCCTAAGCAGTGCATATGGTCACTGCCGAAGCAGTCTGGTCGCAGAAGGATTTTTTTTGCTATCAGCATTTTTTTTTTGTCACACTCGCTAGGGGTTAATTATACCCACTAGGGGATTATGTGTATTCCTTTTGAAGCTGTCTGAACGCGTGTATAGCAGTGTATCAGTAACAGCCGATCAGTGGCAAAGGTGGTTTGGTGATTTCTCAGAGGAGCATCACCATTGTCTGGTTAGATCAATATTGGTAAATATTGTTCTGACCCATATGGATCTGCCTCCCTCTCCTCAATTGAGTTTTAGTGAGGGAAAGAGACAGATCTGTATAATATAATTTTTTAATTGAAAGAAATTAAATAAAATGTTAAAAAATTGTGAGTCCCAAGGGCTTTTATAAAAGCCATACCCGTTGTATAGTGTAGCCTGTGTATTAACCCCTTCCCTGCCACTGATCACTGCACAGCAGAACATTTTTTCTTGTCTGTGCATTTTTAGGGGTTAATTTTTTTGTACAGAACTACAAAGGCTCTTATAAGAGCTATTAACCCCTTCCTTGCTCTACATGTCAAAATTCCAAGTTGGAAAATCAAAAAGCGCACCTCTCAAATGTAGCCTTTCAACCCCCAACAAAGCTGACAAAGCTATGCATGGGTGGTATCCCTGTGCTCGGGAGATGTTGCTGAACATATATTGTGGTATTGTTTGTCAGTGACACATACCGAAATATGTGAATTTGTGTCTAAAGTACAATGTATGTGTGAAAAAATACACAATAAAATGACTACCACAAACTTTGACAAAGGCTGGTGGTAGAATTGGTGCATGGAAAGTGTTAAAATACCACCATTTAAAATAGCCTAGGGTGTCTACTTTTCCAAAATATATACTTTTTTGGGAAAAATACACTGTCCTACTTTAAAAAAAAGTCCCAAATGAAAGATGGGCTCAGGCTGACTACACGTCAAAATTCCAAGTTGAAAATGCGCACCTTCAAAATGTGGCCCTTTAGCCCCCAAACAACCCAACAAACCTATGCATGGGTGGTATCCCTGTACTCAGGAGATGTTGTTGAACACATATTGGGTTATTGTTTCACTGTGACACATACCAAAATCTGTGAATTTATGTGTGAAACACAATATTTGTGAAAAAAAACCACACAAAAATTATTACCACAAACTTTGACAAAGGCTGGTGGTAGAATTAGTGCATGGAAAGTGTTAAAATACCATCATTTGAAATAGTGTAGGGTGTCTACTTTAAAAAAATATATGGGTTGATGGGGTAAAATTCAGTGGCTGGTTTCAAATATGTCCCAAATGGGACATGGGTGCAGGCGGTCTGCATGTCAAAATGTCAAGTTGGAAAACCAAAAACTGCACCTCCAAAATTTGGCCTTTTACCCCCCAAACAACCCAACAAACCTATGCATGGGTGGTATCCCTGTGCTAAAGAGATGTTGCTGAACACTTATTGGGGTGTTATTTGGCAGTGACACAAACCAAAATCTGTGAATTCATGTCTGAAGTACAAGGTTTGTGAAAAAAAAAAAACACAAAAAATTACTACCACAAATTTTGACAAAGGCTGGGGGTAGAATTAGTGCATGTAAAGTGTTAAAATACCACCATTTGAGATAGCCTATGGTGTCTACTTTTAAAAAATATATGGGTTGATGGGGTAAAATACACTGGCTGGTTTCAAATATGTCCCAAATGGGACATGGGTGCAGGATGTCGGCATTTCAAAATTTCAAGTTGGAAAACCAAAAACTGCACCTCGCAAATTTGGCCTTTTACCCCCCCAAACAACCCAACAAACCTATGCATGGGTGGTATCCCTGTACTCAAGAGATGTTGCTGAACACTTATTAGGGTGTTATTTGGCAGTGACACATACCAAAATCTGTGAATTCATGTCTGAAGTACAAGGTTTGTGAAAAAAAAACACAAAAAAATTACTACCACAAACTTTGACAAAGGCTGGTGGTAGAATTAGTGCATGGAAAGTGTTAAAATACCACCATTTGAGATAGCCTAGGGTGTCTACCTTTAAAAAATATATGGGTTGATGGGGTAAAATACACTAGCTGGCTTCAAATATGTCCCAAATGGGACATGGGTGCAGGCTGTCTGCATGTAAAAATTTCAAGTTGGAAAACCAAAAACTGCACCTCGCAAATTTGGCCTTTTACCCCCCAAACAACCCAACAAACCTATGCATGGGTGGTATCCCTGTACTCAAGAGATGTTGCTGAACACTTATTGTGGTGTTATTTGGCAGTGACACATACCAAAATCTGTGAATTCATGTCTGAAGTACAAGGTTTGTGAAAAAAAAACACAAAAAAATTACTACCACAAACTTTGACAAAGGCTGGTGGTAGAATTAGTGCATGGAAAGTGTTAAAATACCACCATTTGAGATAGCCTAGGGTGTCTACCTTTAAAAAATATATGGGTTGATGGGGTAAAATACACTAGCTGGCTTCAAATATGTCCCAAATGGGAATTAAAAATTTCAAGTTGGAAAACAAAAAACTGCACCTCACATATTTGGCATTTTAGCCCTCAAACACCCCAACAAACCTATGCATGGGTGGTATCCCTGTACTCAGGAGAAATAGTAGAATCTATTTAGCAGGTTTTTTGGTTCGCTTTTGTCGATGAGGAGAAGATGTATCAAATAAAAGTCAGGAAATTAGTGTATTTTTTTTTTTTTTACCATATATTTTTTTTTTAATAATATTATAAGATATGATCAAAAAGATGGCATCCAAAGAAAGCCCTTCTTGTCCCGATAAAAACAATATATAATATGTGTGGGTACAGCAAATGACAAAGAAGAAAATTACAGCTAAACACAAACAGCACAGAAATGTTAAAATAGCCATTGTCCAGAAAGGACAAAAATGTTTCAAAGGCTCTGTCCTTAAAGGGTTAATATGACTGGGGAGGAATTTAAATTGGCTTATACATGTAGGATGATTAGAAATGCATGAATTATAATAAAAATACCACAGAGAGAAAAATGTGGTTAGAGGAGGTATCAGTTTAAAAACAAATAATCACTAGCAAAGCATAGTGTATGGTGATACCACCTTTGATTTATTTTTTTCTGGCAGCCGCATCCTCTAGATACGGCTGCAGGAAAAAAAAAGTTTAAAAAAAATCAATGCGACCGGATGTGATGTTAATACGGGGGCTGTGCTTCCCTTGTCCATGCAGGAGGGAAGACTGCATGGAAGAGACGACCGGGAGACAGAGCATCAAGGAGGTAAGTACTGGGGAAGGGGGGAGGAGGGTGGCATATATTGAGCTAAATACTGGCATATTGAGTGGCAAACTATCGGCATACTGAGTGCCCAAATACTGTAATACTGAGTGACAAAATACTGGCATATTGAATGGCAAAATAACGGCATATTGAGTGGCAAAATACTGGCATATTGAGTGGAAAAATACTGGCATATTGAGTGGCTAAATATTGGCATACTGAGTGGCAAAATACTGGCATATTTTAATGGTATATTCAGTGGCTAAATATACTACCCTATAGGAAAAAAGTTCAACTTGTATATATTCACATGTAAATTGCTTTTTTAATAAAAAATTATGATATCAAAAAATGTATTTCTAGTTTTTATTTCTTTTTATGTGCCAATGCTGCCTTTCTCTTTCTCGGTAGTTTTCAGATTTTTTTTCCTGAAGAAAACCTCGTCTTATAATCGAGCAAATACGGTAATTGCTAAATAATACTACCATATTATTGGGCAAATTGGATGGACATATTAAATGGCAAGATAGTACTGGCATATAATTGTGCAAATTGGCTTTGGCATATTAAATGGAAAAATAATACTGGCATATTTTT
Organism: Pelodytes ibericus; assembly: GCA_036172795.1. Classification (NCBI taxonomy): domain Eukaryota; kingdom Metazoa; phylum Chordata; class Amphibia; order Anura; family Pelodytidae; genus Pelodytes; species Pelodytes ibericus. The sequence goes on along the minus strand of CM069858.1, from coordinate 125,989,025 downwards.
AGTCAAATTGTCTGGCTTATTAATGGCAAAATAATACTGGAATATTATTGGGGAAATTGTGGTTTATTAATGACAAAATAACACTGGCATATTATTGGGCAAATTGGCTCTGCCATTTATGGGCAAACACTGACATATTAATGGGAAAACTGGTTTATTTTGATTGGCAAAGTGATGCTGTGGCATGATCTGTGGGGCAAAATAACATGTACTATGAGGAAAGTGACACTGGCTAGCTCTGTGGGGCAAAGTGACACTGTGGCATGTTCTGTGGGGCATTGTCACTATGCCAAATCGTGTAGGAGCAATATGAATGAAAGCCAAGTGCTGTGGGTGCAATAAAGGTGCATGGCAAGTTCTGTGGGTACTGAATGGTGCTGTGTTAAGTCCTTTAGGTGCAATGTGGGTGCAGAGGAAGGGAATAAAAACAAGGAATGGAATTTTTCAATAACATTTTTATTATATATGAAAATAGTTGAATATAATATTAAAAAAATCAAATAAGTATAAATGCAACTAGTTATACAGAGAGAGAGATAGAGAGATGTATTGTTTTAGAATTGTACAATTGTCACTTCACGGGGCTCCTGTGTGTCACATAATTAATAGTGGTCCAATGTGTGGCATAATTAAGGGACACTTTTGTGTGGCATTATTATGGGGCGCTTGTGTATGGCATAACCATTGTGTGCTTGTGTGTGGGATAATTAAGGGGCACCTGTGCATGTGGCATAATTAATTGGGCTCCGAGGTGAGGCATAAATAATGGGGCTCTGGTGTGGCATAATTTATGGGGCTCTTATGTGTGTCATAGTTATGGGGCTCCTGTGTGTGGCATAGTTATCTGCTCCTGTGTGTGACATAATTTGTGGGGCTCCTGTATGCGGCATATTTAATGGGCCATCTGACTGGCATTACTAAGGAATCCATTTAACATGGTATTGGAGGAAATCCAGGGGGGTGACACTATGAGTTACCGCACCGGGTGACACCAACCCTAGTGACTCATCTGTAGAGATGCATTGGGACTTCCAAGGCATGTGCACATGTATGCCATTGTGCCCATGCACGTTTGAAGTCTGTCTTTATGTCCTGTGAAATTTTTGTGATAAAACACATGGAAGGAGGAGAATTTATATGCAGTTTTTAAAAATGCAATAACATATATTACTCAAAATATGTACTTATTTGGGTTCTTGGGTGTGCCTTTAACAAGCCACGTTAAAAACAAGAGGTTAAAATAAAATCTCTATTTTAATTCATTTATTGCTTATTTAAGTCTACATGTCTCAGCTAATCATAGTTGTTTCCACATCAGTTAAATAGTCATAGGCGTGCGCACGGGGTGTGCCGGTTGTGCCTGGGCACACCCTAATCAAGCCTCAAAATTGAGGCTCTCTCACCTCCGTGCTGCACTGCCGTCTGCCGCCCGAGTTTGTCTCTGCGCTGCTTACCTTTTTTTTTTTTTCAGGCGGCCGAATCCTCTAGATGCGGCCGCCGGGTTTAAAAAAAAAAAAAATCACTGCGACCGGATGTGACGATACGTCACATCCGGCGACTGTGTTTCCCTCCTCCGTGCAGGAGGGAAGAGAAGACTGCACGGAGGAGGCGTCGCGGTCCACAGACAGACCTGCTTTGGTAAGTGATGGGGAAGGGGGGGAGGAGGGGGGGTTTAAACGAGCACAATATTCCTGGGCTCTGAGTGGCACACTATTACTGGGCACTGACTGGCTTAATATTACTGGACTGTGACTGGCATAATATTACTGGGCTCTGGCTGGCATAATATTACTGGGCTCTGACTGACATAATATTACTGGGCTCTGACTGGCATAATATTACTGGGCTCTGGCTGGCATAATATTACTGGGCACTGACTGGCATAATATTACTGGGCTCTGGCTGGCACTATATTACTGGGTATCTGACTGGCACTATATTACTGGGCTCAGGCTGGCACTATATTACTGGGCACTGACTGGCACATTATTACTGGGCACTGACAGGCACACTATTACTGGGCACAGACTGGCACACTATTACTGGGCACTGACTGGCACAATATTACTGGGTTCTGAGTGGCACACTATTACTGGGTTCTGACTGGCACAATATTACAGGCATCTGACTGGCACACTATTACTGGGCTCTTACTGACACAATATTCCTGGTATCTGACTGGCACAATATTCCTGGGCTCTGACTGGCAGTATATTACTGGGCTCTGAGTGGCACAATATTACTGGGCACTGACTGGCATAATATTACTGGGCACTGACTGGCACAATATTACTGGGCACTGACTGGCATAATATTACTGGGCACTGACTGGCACACTATTACTGGGCACTGACTGGCACAATATTACTGGGCTCTGACTGGCACTATATTACTGGGCACTGACTGGCACAATATTACTGGGCACTGACTGGCACTATATTACTGGGCTCTGACTGGCACACTATTGCTGGGCACTGACTGGTATAATATTACTGGGCTCTGACTGGCATAATATTACTGGGTTCTGAGTGGCACACTATTACTGGGTTCTGACTGGCACAATATTACAGGCATCTGACTGGCACACTATTACTGGGCTCTTACTGACACAATATTCCTGGTATCTGACTGGCACAATATTCCTGGGCTCTGACTGGCACAATATTCCTGGTATCTGACTGGCACAATATTCCTGGTATCTGACTGGCACACTATTCCTGGTATCTATAATTGTACAATTTTAAAACATTGAAAAAATTGTGGGTGTTTTCTTACATTTTTATTATTGGCGGGGGGGGGGGGTGCCACACTCAGGGTCCGCCCCGGGTGACAAATGCTCTAGGTACGCCCCTGGGTGAGGCCCAGCTGCAGTGCCAGAGGAGAGGGTGCAGAGCGGAGCACAGGCACATCGTTTTTTCCCAGGAGGGGTTCTGGGGCGGCCGGCTGGCTGGTAAACTTTAAGTAAGTTTAAATTTGATTGATTGATTTCTGTTTACATTGCTAAATGCTTAATTAATAAAAAAAAAAGTTTTAATACAGTTTTTAAATGTTTGTTTATATTGATAATTATATGAATGCGGGTCTGTATGTAAGTATGCAGAGTGCATTTGTGTATGTGTGTGTGTGTGTATAGATATATAGATAGATCTATCTATATATCTATACACACACACGTGTGCGGTGTGTGTGTTTGTGCTTTAGGGTGCACATGTAGGCCTATGTAAATAGTACTCTTTATTAGGGGTTTTCATTTTGACAGTTGTTTCAATGGGTGTAAAAGACTGTCTGATTTAGTAACTAAATTGAGCCAAGGTGAAATATGAAACTTTGGCCAAAATGTAATTTTTCTGCTGCTATTTTTGAACTCTGCTATCTTGATTTCCTTTTTGAGCCCTTTATTGGACTTTCACTGTAGTATAACCAACTTTAATTCTCCATTCTTATGTAAAGACAGAAGCCTTCATTATATTATAATGCTATAATCTGGTTGGCAGCTAGGTGTCAGGAGACTATAATACATGCCTTAGGGAAACTAGCAAATTGAATTCACTGTATGACATCAAACCTGTGGCTTACACAGTAAACTAAAGAAACAAATTGTGAGAGCAGTGATGCTCACAGATTTGTGTTGAAATAAGACATATTAAATGTGTCTTTATATATACAAAACAGAGATTTACAAATGATACATGCACTAAGCAAAGTTTATTTTTGTATAAGTATCTTGCACATACAAAGAGCAATGTATATTGATAATAAAGATCTGATTTTATTTTTTTATAGTGTGGTTGGAGCTACAAAGGGAAGAGCAAGAAAAAAACGGGCATCAGTCAACCTTTTAAAATGCGGAGTAGAGCTTACAGTCCCAGAAATAACATACCAAAAAGAAAAGAAAAGAAAAGAGGCCATTTGAAATGAAAATCCCATCCAATGAATAGTTAGAAACATAATTATATGGCCTTTACTAGAAATGTGTGACCTCAATATTAAATATAAAATATACATAAACATTACCAATATTATCATAAACCATACCAAAATTGGGCACATGAGAAAAGGCAGGAAATTAGTCGCTCTGCTGGGGTCTAGGACACTTCTTCGCCGCATTTTCATCGCTGACAGTTCAGCGCGGCAGTTAGACTCTGACTTTTTAAGCTCAGTTCTCCCTAAGTGTAAGTTATATAGACTTTGCTTGACTGGCACTCTCTGCTAGATTTCCCATGCTATTAACTGATGAGCGCATAACTAAGTTCAGTCTGTTGTTAGGAGGCAAAATATGAGTGTCCCTGTTTGCACTAACAGAGTGTGGCAATTAGACCCAACAGACACAAAACAATACGCAATCAACAGTTAGCCACATCAGCACGCATCAACATCTGGATCAGCTCTTCCCCAAATGAGAAGTAGAGCTGAGCATAAACCTTCATGCATCTCTAAAAATATATGTTGTTGGTGCTATCCAGATAAATGTTCATGTAATTTATGATAATGTAATTAATGATATATCTACAAGTAGTGGAAGCATCTGCTAGAAAATTGCACCTTAATATAAACTACATAAAGTATATAAGCAACTGTACTAGTATTAAGAGAGTTTGCATATATACACATTGAAATAAAAGCCCTCACAGAAGGCAACTGTGCTGTCAGTCTCTTAAGGGTCACTAACCTAACAGATGGAGTTTGCTTTTTAAGCAGGTAAGCAATAACTCATATCTGACCTGATTGCCTCAGGCTATGATGGCTTTCCAGATCAACCTTTTGGCAAACTAACCTAGGTTACAAAATATCCTGATGTTTAACTTTATTTTGAGGCCTGAGCTAATCTAGACTGTCTGGATTGGCCTTGAGACAGTTCAATCATTTGGCTTTGCTAAAGCAGCCTGAGCACCATGTTGTTATTAAGTGGCTGTTTGCATAGCTTTGACTTGCTCTCCATGATAAACCAAGCTTGTGACCCATATGAGTGTGCTAATTTCTTTGTTAATAGAAACTGACATTTTTGGAAGCATAGAACTCTATCATTTCAAAATATTTGACCTGCTTCACTGACAGGGTGCTATGCTACACATAATCCCCCCCCCCCCCCCCCCCATTTTTAAACATTACCTGCTCATTTTGAAGCCTACATAGTGAAATAGACTAATGTTATTTTAGGCCATATGATTTATCTTTACACTTATGAATTGTTTATTTCATTGAAATAATATTTCTGTAATACATAATAGTTCTCACTATTCAATCACTACATTCCAAAAAGTATTGAATGCCATTCTAAAAATTAAATGCATACTGTGCTATCACGATTACAAGTATATTAAGTAATGTTGAGTCAAGAAGAATTGTATTTTCCTTGGCTTCACATATATGAAATAATACCATGATTAAGGGGATAACGGTGGGTGAGGAGTGAAAAGTGAGTTTGTACATGGATGACATTTTGATTTCAGTTATAGATCCAGAGAATTCATTAAAAACTGTTTTCAAGGAGATTCATTTATACAGTAGATGGTCCAACTACAAACTCAATTTGACTAAGTCAGAAGCCATAGACTTAGCCATGCCCCTGAAATTCGGACAAGGATACAGAATTAATTTGGCTTTCAATGGGCGGTGATGGGTTTACAATATCTATGGGTATTCATTTAAGCAGACCTTAAGAAATTATAATAAATACATCTTGCTCCCCTGTATAGGGAAGTAGTGGGTCATTTTAGGAAATGGAAAGATCTGATGGTGTACTGGCTGAGAAGAATTAATATAATTGACTCTTCTATTTTTCCTAAACTCCTCTATCAAACATGCATGCTGTTTTAATGCCACAAGCTGTGTTGAACAATTTCAAAATTTGATCTGGAAATGTATCTGGGCAGGGAAGCAACCCTGCATATCTAGAAAGATTATGCAAAGAAATTAAAAAAAAAAACTGTTGGCAGGGAGGTGCCAAATATAGAGTTTTATGCCAAAGATGCAATGTTAGCACCGATGGATAAGATGAAATCTGTAAACTTCCAGAAGGAAGACTGGTATTTGATCGAACAAGTTCTAGTTAACTTCCAGAATTTGGGTAACCTGATATGGTTCGAACATAAAAAAATAAAATAAAAACATAGGGAAATTGCACCTTTTTTATTTAACTTGCACATGACCGTGTGCGTAACGTTTTCTACATAATTCCTTTAATATATTTGCACGATAGACTTTTATTTACAAGAATGCAAACACTGAAAGGCACATAATAGACTCTTAATTTATCAACTTGTATGCCATTATATATAAATATAAGAAATAGGAGAACTTATGTATTATTAAATGAATGGGTGATAAGTCCTAGAGTATAATTTTTCTGCCATTTGCATGTTGCCTTATAATTTAAATTAGATAAATATTTCCCTGGATCACAAACATAAGATTAAGGTCAGTACCACTGAAGATTGCCCTACAAGTAATTGATTAAGAGTACTCATTAGAAGGATTTTCCAGGTAGTTTAAATTAAATCTAAACACTTGGGGGATTTGACCAAGATTAATCATGTTTGTTTTAAGTTGATGCTTCTCTTTGAACCATGTTAAGAAGCTTAAGGACATTTTAATGGTTTAGACCAACAACTTTCACAAAATAAACAACCTCTCATTGGGTTCCTTTTTGATGAACACTTGCTAATTGCTCTATAACCCTCAAAGATTGATGGAATGAGAGTTCAAATGCATACCATTCTCTCAAACACTTTATTTTATTCACACTGTTTTGGGTAATTTACACCAAGATATACAGGTTGAGTATCACTTATCCAAAATTCTTGAGACCAGATGTATTTCTGATATTGAATCATTTCGGATAACGGAACATTTTCACCAATACGATACATTAAAGCATCTCAGCACTCATGAAATACAGTAGAATCAATGCAAATACTATATAGAGTAAATAAATCATTATTACTGTGATGTAGCTGTGATGTGAGGCATTGTTGGGAACCTGCCACTAGCATGTCAGGTCTGCACACGTGCCATTGTATTACCCTTTGTGTATATGGGGAAATCTGAGCATGCATGGAAAGCCACTGGGCACTTAAACATTTGTGTCCTTGCATTCTGAAAAAAGTGTGTGTAATTTGCAACTTGTGGCAAAATCCAAAATAAAGTTTGGATAACGGATCACTTTGGATAACAGGCTGGATAAGGGATACTTGAGGACATACTTGAACCCCAGGACATACTTGAAAATGAGAGAAATCTCAATGTATTCTTCCTGGTAAAACACTTTCTAAATTAATAAATAAATAAAAAAATACTCAACCTGTTAAGTCCCAATACGTTCTAGAAGGATGCCAAGCCAATAACATACAAACATATTGCTCTAGTAAAATATTTACTAGCACATATATAATAACATGGCAACACTAAGTAAAGGAGGTACAGCTAGAATAATGATAGTTAAGGCAATGGTTAGGAAATATACACATCAATCCAGTAGTCTATAGCAGTCTATAGCAAAAATGTTGTTTTGTTTCCTTGAAGATAACATTCTTATTAATCAACCTTACAACCTCTGTTTTGAATGCTTTTCAATCCAAAGACTAGCTAGTGCGGTTTCACAGTTTTATCATTCTAAAATTAACTGTTGGTGTGTTTATATTTGCTTAAAGGACAACTGTTGGCAAAAAAATAACATGTTTAATTGAAAGATTGCATCAAGTGTAGGCTTTTTAAATATAAAGGTTTTAATGAAACAACACAAATACAATACATTTTTGAGTCCACTTTGTCCAGCTTTATCAGAGGATTGGCATTAGAGTTGAGATCTTGTTTAGACTCTTGGGTCAGCTGATTGAAGATCTGACCCATTTGACCCAAGATGTCTGCCCAGTGATAGTGCTATAGAAGCAAAGAAGGCTCAAAAGGGTACTTTATTTATTTTTTTATTGCATGAAACCATTTTTATTTCCAGATGCATACACTTCAGAAATCTTTTAATCAAACACAGCTTATTATTTTGCCAACAGTTGCCTTTTAAGAGGCTAACATTACTTTATCATAACAATATACGTTTGTTTGCTATATTTTAAAAAAACATTACGTTTTGGTTTACATTTTTCAAAACTGTAAAACTGTTTTCACTGAAAAATAATATTTATTTAATATTAATTGTTGTATCCAGTGAGTGGCAGTAGTGCACTTCAAATCTCTGAATAACAACAAAAATAATCCTGAAGCAGTTTTCTGTGGTAGTTAAGATGAGTTATCTATTTCTTTCATATGTATACTTAGATACATTATATATTTTTAAACTTTGAATTCCAGATCATTACTTATTTTATAATACTCCCCACAACACTATAAAAGAAGTTAGTAAAAATTATAAAAATAAATCTATTGCATCTGAACATGTTTATGTATGTATACATCTTAAAAGGGACTATCTATAAAAAGAACAAACTTCCATGTTAATATTAACAATCAGTAATGGTTTTTTTGCACAGGGACCAATTGCATGGTAGGCAGCCACTTCCTTGTGGTCCAATACACAGTGTGGTCCAAAAGCAGGTATAGAAATGCTATTTCAATATAGTTTCTAAACTATGTAATTGCTAGCTACAAGACTATGTATAGATGACATTACAATGGTGAGTTGCAGGTGATATGTCAAGGCAGACCCCCCTAGGTGGGTCCTAACTCTAACCATTCACCTTGCTTCTTTGAGCCTCTGGCAAAAATCTCTAATGAGACAGAAAAGGGTGTTGTTTATTTACACCCCTATACATTATTAACCCTTAATAGGGAACACATGGGATGGGCGGCTGCATTGTAACAAGGCTGAGTAATACAAAAATTGGATACAATTTTTGTATTACTCAGCCTTGTTACAATGCAGCCAGAGGCCAGAGGCTCAAAGAAGCAAGGTGAATGGTTAGAGTTAGGACCCACCTAGGGGGGTCTGCCTTGACGTTGGCAGGTGGGCTCATCCTCTCATGGCCATTGGAGGTAACTAAAAACCTCCATTTGTTTTAAATGCATAGGGATAAAGGAGAGAGCGCAGGTAACTTGTTTTTCTTTTGTTTTTACTATATATTGGGGCTGATGTGTACTGTAGTCATTGCAGCCGCCCAGTGATGGGAGTGAGCGCAGGACTCTTCTTTATGTATTTGCAGGTGATATGAGCTATACAATGTGCAGGGAAAATCCTGGTGAGTTTGCTTAGCAGGGAAAACTCACCAGGGTTGTCTCTGCACAATGTATAGTTAAAACTTACTTTTTAGTGAATAAACCCAAGTATACCTTAAGAGGAGGAGAGATAAACTCACATAACAATAACAAGTAGCTACAGTTGTGCTATCATATAGGTGATACCAGTGATGGGTTTATACACAGACACAATTTTACATACATATCTACAAGAAATATTTGCAATGTAAAATGTAGTTTGTCACATTTGCTTAACAATAACAAGAACAACAAGAGAACTTGAAAATACCTTACATCAATATGAGAAATATAAATAACAGCATGACTATGGGGCACTTTTAAATTCCCTGCAAAGGCTAAAATAATTATAATGTGAATTTGCTGCAGTCTATTTGATTGTCAGGGACAACAAGGGACAAATTCAGAAAATTTCGAATGGTATCCAACTGAACAGAAATATATTTTAGCAAAAAATGTAACATTAGATTTTTCCACACTATTCAATAACTTAATGTAGTTAATGGTGATTGTTTCATTCAAGCATGTAGGTTATGCAAGCATATAATTGTTAGTAGCTGGTACCACACAGTTTCTCATCCTAATGAATCGAGTGGCCTGATACTTCATCTCTCGCGCTTTTGGAACTTTTGGGTCGGACTGGGAGGTTGAGGGTGGGTTGGGGAGTGCAGAGGTATATGAACCAAGGGGGGTAACAAAGGTGCCTGAACCAAGTGGGGAAAGGCAGCGAAGGTCTATGAACCAAAGGGGAGGAAAGCATGTGAACTAGAGGGGGGAGGGAGCTGCAGATGTATAGAGATGGCATTCTTTGCTGCCCTCCTTGGAAAGTGCAGCCTCTAGTGAATGCCTTGTTTACATCGCTAAAGATGCAACACTGTTGCAGGAGGTGATGCTACAATGGAAGTCATACTTAAAATAAATTACATTTTCTTACATGGTATTTAATATGGCAAACTATTTATTTTTTGATATTTAATATGTAGCATGACTTTTCCACACATTTCCACAATTTGTGAAATACATTTTGATATCAGTGCACACATTTTGGCAGCTTCATACAGGATGTAATGAGTTAGTTGCTTTGATAATAGTACTCTGCACGCCATTTCCTTTCCGCAGTTGGTGACATTTGCATTCCATGATATAAATGCTGAGCTCTCCAGTACAAGGAATAATTTATTACAGATCAATTAAGGCAAATGATATCCAACCGTTAGGGAATAACCTTCATAAACGTGATTATCTTTTGCCAGAAGTCTTTTGAAGTCTGTAGTTGTCATCATCTGATAGATATGAATATAATCTCTATAACGGTTGCTGGGATCACTTGAGGTAGCTTGAGTACTATTATCTCAATTTGTAGAATAAACTAATTTTGGTGATAGTGTAAACAAAGATCATTTATTCATAAAGTTGTTTAATAGCAGAGCTTTTGCAGTTTATGACTATAGGAGTTATTATATTTTGGAAATGCTTTTAATTGCAACAGTTATTATTGAAGTAATAAAAAAAGGTATTATCTGCAAAATCCTTATTATGCTATAACAACTCTTTAAGGGTGCTGAAGTGGTGCTGCACTTAAGCTTTACTTGCCATTTAATTACATATATAAACATTGTGTATAAAACACACCATAGATTAAAGTGCATTAAGTAATCCATAATTGGATGCAAAAAAATAGCCCTTCCAAAAGTAAACATATACAATAGGGATGTTCAGAGTAGGCTTGCAACCAAACAGGCAGGCAGGTAAAAAAAATTGCTTGAATTCAATGTCAAGTCTATGTATATTTTTTGAAGAAAATGTGGCAACCCAGGTGTAGAAAAAAAATATATGTGAGGTCTCTGTGTATAAGCACACAGACGCACATACATACACACACACACACACACACACACACACACACACACACACACACATGAATGTTAACGTATAATTCATTTCCTTGCTTCAGATATACAATTGTTTGGAAACCTTGAACAAGTATGTATCGAACTCTGAAAAGGATGTTACACATGCATAGCCTACAGCTACTTCTCTTCCTTTCCCCGGTTCTGCCATTCATTCTGATCTATGTGATCATATGGTGTGCACATGCTGCAAAATTATCACTCAGACAATTGTATAATGACAAATGAAGCACATGTATTACATATTAGCCTACTCAACACAGCATTTCTAGTATTTTTTCAAAAATAAAAAGTATACATGGCATAGTGTTTGTGCAACTTTTTTTCTTAAATACCAATATGTGGCCTGTATTTGGACACTGACTTTTTGCTCGTAACCTGATCCTATTAAGGTGCTGACAGTTTATTGCCAGGAATTCAAAACTCCTCTCCATGCCAAAGTATGGACTCGAGTATGGACTAGTTACCTATAGTCTAAGTAGCCAACCTCTCAGTCTCACTTTTGAAAATCACCACTGTGCTTTTGTTATGAACGTATTTTTGGTCAATTATCTTACCTTAACTGTACTCAATATGCATATCTGAAGGATACCAGGTTTATTACAGTACATCTGGGGAAGAGATTGTAAGAGTGAGCCCTGTACAGCTTCCTTCATATGCACATTACAAGCACAGTTATTTTTTTAAAACACTTTTCCTCCAAGGCTCCAGAGAAATGTGGAGAGCTGAGTGGGGGGGTTAGTGGAAGCTACAAAAAAAAAATTATACTAGTTAAGCATTAAGTTACAATAAAAGTATGCACATATGTCATGCCAGTCAGAAGGTAAACAATCCAGTTTCTCATCATATTAGGGCCAGTGGATGTTTCACTTGTACTTCAATATTGCACTTTAAAGACAAGGTAATTTTCAAGTTGGAATGAACCATTTGGTCACAATTTGTGGTATGCTGTGAGCACATCATGTTCAGCAGCGTGTATGTGCTACCTTTGACAGCATGTACACACATTAAATAAACCCTTTTAGTGTCAGAGTAGTGAGCAACAAGTTCATTCTTACAGGTGGAGTATCTGAACATCCATTAAGCAAAATGACCCAAAATCCCCCAAAAAAGGTTTTGGGATAAGGGTCAGTTCAGATAAGGCATATTCACCGTCTCGGAGCCCCATTTTGAAGCTTCTTTGTTTCACACTCCCACTTGCAGCAAGTTGTTCACATTGGTTTTGGTTAATAATGCTGAAATTATCCATTAAGCGATCGTATCCATATTCCAAAATGCTGCTATGCCAAACAATTCGGTTAAGAAGAACTCAACCTATACTTTGATACCAAGCAACAAATTAAAATATATCATGTATTTCAGTATATTGTAAGTGCTTACTTATGATTCTTGTGTGTCTTGTGTGTTCTTACATGAAAACATTGGTTAGAATCTTGCAGAAAAGTAGTACAAATTTTGCATTGTTGTGTCATTTAGTGTAGTTTTTACTATTCTTAATGTTCTTGATATATAAGGCTAAAAGCTATAGTAAAGTTTATGATCTTTGTTCTGTCAGTTTTAATAATCTTATTAACATGATAAATAATACATGATTAATATATGTATGTATGTATGTTTTTGAATCTCCTGTTAAATGTGTAACTCTGTGTACCTCCATTCTGGACTGGGTCCCCAGGACATACTTGAAAATGAGAGAAATCTCAATGTATTCTTTCTGGTAAAACACTTTCTAAATAAATAAATAAAATAAAGTCATTTCTTTTTTGTAGTCAATTTATCTTTTCTGAATGATACATTATTTTCTATTCCTGCTATTTGGCCTTGATACATATATTTAAAAACAAACTCTAAAGTGAAGCACATTGAAGTGAGTTAGTACTTATCAGTGATTTCAAATGAAAGGTTTCCTATTGCAGTCTATGACATTCAATGACCAGAGATATGTTTCTCAGGTCAGTGAAAAGATCTGATTGAGTGTTATATTGATGTTTTGTGTCTAAGGCGCACTGTGAATCCTCACACTGGGTTATATGATATGCCTCCAATAAATACTTTATCAAACATATGTAGTTAATCTAAAAGGTTTATCACAATAAATGTCCTCTAAAGGAGAACTATAAACTGAATTTATGATTTCTTTGGAAATAGATCATCTTTTTTAATATAACTGAAACAAATATCACATTTATCTCTTTTCACAAAGTAAATAAAAAAAAATCTTCCAGTGCCAGAGAATTTGTGTAACTATGTAATATATAAACATATATATTAGCATATCTCCCAACTCTTGTCCCTGGCAGACTGGGATGAAGGACAGGCATCCATTGAGAGATCGTGTTCGTAACCAGTCTCCGGTGCCCTACACTGGAGATTTCTCTTTTTTTTGTCAGGATATCGGTCTTCGGGATTAACGAGGATCGGGACCACTGGCCTCCCATGAGTTTTAGAGTAGCTGGGAGCCATTTAGCCAGATCTTAAGCCCCCCTTTATCATAAAAGGGGATCAGGGCTGCATGCCCTGGTAACTCATGTATATTATAGGTATTTTCACAATAGATGAAGTCCTCTTGGCATGAGCCTCTATCCTTCACATAGAAGTCTCCTCCTGTACTGTAATCTATCTATCCTATATCTGTACTTATGCATCATGTACCAAGTTATACTATCTAGATATACTATATCTGGACCTATATGTATCTAGCTATCCTAAAATTGTGCTAGTACCCAGAAAGCACCACATTGCTTCTGAATTAGCATACAAATTGGCCATTGTTGTCGATTCAAACTCTTCTGAACTTCGGATCACCAAGATAGGAACCTCTACCCTCCTCATAAAATGCTATTGTTCTATTGATGCATTCAATCAAATTCATGCTACAGATCTTACTAGACATTTGTTGACCTGGGACTATCCCAATAAGAAATCAGAAAGGCCCAAGCAATAGTTGATCAATTTATTTTTAAAACGTTTTTATTTAAAAACGGATTCTGCAGGGAATAGAGAGGCACACTCAACTGGATATGCACTTACAATTGAATATACTTGTATTTTTACTATTTAAATGAGTAAATGACTGTTGACCACAACATTGCCATTTGGCGATCAGGTCCCCTATGCTGAAGTGCACTATGCTTTTCTCTCTGAAATATCCTATATCTGTACCTATGCATTTTGTACCTTTATCTCTCCTATATCTTTACTTATGAATCCTGTACCTATATCTATCCAAATATCCTATATCTGTAACTATGCATCCTGTACCTCTATCTATCTATCTATCTATCTATCTATCTATCTATCTATCTATCTATATCTGTCTGTTTACCTATCTATCTTGACGCACACTTGTATTTTAAGTATTATTTACGCTGTGTTCTGTTGCCCCGGATCATTTAGGAGCCTAGCAATGCTCATGTTAGTCCGTATATCATAAATTGTTCTCTGACTATGTTAAAGCTTCATGATCCTCATTTTAGACCCGATTCTAATCATTATATGCATGGGTTCTTTGGGGTTGGTAGCTGTAGTGTCAGAACAATATACAAATATTAACCTATTCCACAAAACATGTAAAATGTATTTCCATATATCAGAGTTTAAATAAAGATGATCAAGAGCAAACAAAAGTCATGCAATGTACACAATTTTAATGCATGCAATCTGGATTGCAAGACAGATAAATGTGATGAGTCCTAAATGGCATTGTACACTGCCTGAAATCATTTGACTCTGAAATTCGTTATTTAGTCCAATCTCCTGTTTTGTTTTACAACTTACAGCCATACATTGTATCTGGCTCACAGATACAGTTAAGAGAATTGTTTTCGAGAATGGAAAAAGTGTGTCATAATAGCTTTCATACATGTTGCAATGATAGATGTTTTACCCCTCAGCTGCAGCTATGGAAATACTTACTTATATTTAAATCAACGTATTTTAAATGATATTCTCTAAAGCTGTGAACTTTACATCAGAAAGAGATCTTCTCCTGCATAAGCAGCATATTTTGGAATTTCAGCTGTATTTTTCTTGAAGACATGCTTGAAATCATGCCAACCTTTCTTCGATTTTTTAACTGTGCATTGTCTTACAGACAGCATCCTGCATAGAAAAGATTTCCAGAGGTGTGATTTGAAGCTTTGACAATCGGCATCTCTTTGTTCCAAGATGTGCTCAATGAACATACATCCTTTCTCAGTTAAATGAAAATATAAAGCTTATTTCATCTGAATACTTTTTCTGAACTTTCGCATTACACATAAAGTTGTTAAAAGACAAGGCATAATAGTACATTATTTAACCAGGAAAGGTACATTGAGGTATTATTTTGTTTTAAAAAATATTCTTGAAGTTATGCTATTGACCAACTTCCAGAGCACGTTAATATTAGACAATTTACTGGTACTTTGTGAAGCTACCCCAGTAGAGCTGTATCAACCCTACCAGAAAATTGAACCTACAGCCTTAATTACATTCTACAGTAGTAACATTAATCTACTTAGCACACAAGCATGTCTAAAACATGACATTAACATGTATTTATATTGCGCCAACAATTTATGTAGTGCTAGGTACAATGCATAGAGGGGGACTAATATACTAAGTTAGATGAACAAGAACAAACTGATACATGAGGTAGAGAGCCCTGCTCACAAGCTTACAATATAGAAGGAGTGGGGGACGCAGGACAGATAATGGAGTGAAGGGGTCAAGGGAAGTGGAACAGGATTAAAGATGGTTGGATCTAGATGGCATTGGCCAGCGAGTGTTTATGTGTGTTCAAGCTGGATGAGTTGTAAGTTCCTATTCCTAACAGTGTTTGAGGAAAGCTATGTGGAATTAGCTGGAGCTTAATTAACAGAATTTCTAGTGGGATGAATAGTAAGCTTCCTTAGGTGAGTTTTGAGAGACTTTTGAAGTTTGAGAAAGAGGGAGAGAGCTGGATGCTCTGGTGAGATAGGGCAACTCAGGCAACATCTTGCAAGCAGTAGTGGGAATAGGTGATGTTTTTGAAACGGAGTCTAAGTCCATTTGAGAAGTGCAGGGGTAGCTCAGGGTAGTATTTGTTAATGAGAGAGGCAATGTATGGAGGGGCAGAGGAGTAGAGGGCTTTGCAGGTTAAAAATAGAAACTCACATTTTATCCTAGAGCAGGTGGCAAGCCAGTAGATGACCCAGGCAGCTGTATTTTGAATAAACCAAAGGGGAGAAAGATGAGCCAGAGATAGGCTGGTCAGGATGGTATTACAGTAGTCCAGATGAGAGATCACGTGAGTGCACTAGGATTTTGGCAGTCTCTTTGCTGAGGAACAGGCAAATGCACGCTAGACAAGTTCAAAACTAAAATTTTCATTTCGTTTTCGTCCATTCGGACGAAAATGTTATTTATTTCATCTAAAATGAATTTACTGCATTCGTTTCAGACAAAATTCGTTCATTATTTTCATTTCGTTTTATTCGCTTGTGCGAATCAATTGACCTACACATTCCATAAACCGTAAGTCGTTCGGTTTATAGACTTTCGGCTTATGGAATACATGTAATGCTATTGAACTAGAGTCCCCATTCATAAGAAATTCTGTAATAGAATAAATGTAATACTATTGGCTTTCTATACACCGAACTAGAGTCCCCATTCATAAGAAATTCTTATGAATGGGGACCCCATTCATAAGAATTTCTTATGAATGGGGACTCTAGTTCGGTTTATAGAAAGCCAATAGTATTACATGTATTCTATAAGCCGAAAGTCTATAAACCTAAGGTCGTTCGGTATATAGACTTTCGGTTTATAGAATACATGTAATTCTATGCTATTCCATAAGCCGAAATCTATAAACCGAAGGTCGTTGACCTATTCGTATGAATGGGGACTATTTCGGTTTATAGAATAGCAATAGCATAGCATTACATTCATTCTGTCGGTTTATGGAATGTATGTAATGCTATTGGTATTCTATAAACCGACTCTATTTCGGTTTATAGAATGCCAAGAGCACGAATGGACGAATGGACGAATGATTTTCATTTATTAACCATTCGTTCATTCGGCTTTCGTTAGTTTAGCATTTTCGTTATTCGTTTTTCGGACGAATGGACGAAAATGCTATTTTCGGACGAAAATGCATTCGTCCGAAAACGAATGCACATGTCTAATGCACGCAATGTTTCTTAGGTGCAGACATCAGTCGAGAGCCGAGGCAAAAAAAACATCAAGACAAGGGACAAGGTCAGCGAGTACAATTTCAGTTTATCAACAGTGACAGAGAAGTCAGGTACCGGGATGGAGTTCAAAGGAGGGAAGATGATCAGCTCCATTTTTAGAAAGATTAGGTTTCAGGTAATGATCAGACTTCCAGGTGGAGATGGCCAACAGATAGTCCACAACATGCCACATGACAGAGGGAGTGAGTTCATGGGAGGAGAGGTAGATCTGGGTATCAGTCGCATACAGGTGGTATTTGAAGCCAAAAAGCTGATGAGTTTTCCTAAAGAGAAGGAGTATAAGGAAAACAAGGGAGGTCAAAGGACAAACCCTTGCAGAATACCAACAGAGAGTAGAACAGGTGATAACGTCTCTCCACCAAAATATATTGACATTAATGATCTATGACATTTTAAGTTTAATCTTTTTTTCAGCGAATATCAATGTGGCACGCCCAAGTGTGCCTGAGTTTTGGCTATACATTTGAGTAGTGAAAAACACCAATACTCTTGAATAAAGTGATTATTGATTTAATTGAGCATACATGGGCTGTGAAGGGTATTTTGCAAGTTGAGGATTTATTAAAAGGGTGGCTAATTAAATATTTTCTAAAACTGCAAAATAAGTGTGGTATATGCTGTTTAGATTTTTTTTTTTTTACTTTTTATTACATAAATATTTCCTTTGTACAAAATTTCCTCTTTCATATATATAGAAAACATATATAAAGAAACAGACCATATCTGTATCTATCCATCTCCTTGCTAATTTCAGGTTGTTCCAGTTAAATGAGGGGTGTACAGACTACAAACAATAACATACTTAAAAACAAACATATAATGTTATATTATGCCCTTTTTTTTTTACATAAAGTCGCTTTGAAGATGCTTTTTCCCCCCCTGTCATCTTTATCTTTCTGTTTTACTTATATACATCCTACCAGGATTGTGAGATATGTTTCTATATCTTTTCATCCTGTCTTAGTTGGGCCCTCCACTTTTGGAAATGCTGGCTGTTGCCTAGTAGTTAACCATTATCTGGACCATATTTTTGGACCCACATTTCCCATGCTTCCTCTGTAATATGCCTTTTTGCCCTGGATTAGGCCTCTTACCATCTGCAATTGGAATTCAATTTGAGCTTTGACCTGACCCCATGACGGAATCTGTGTTTGTCTCCATAATCTGGCTAATAGCATCTTTGATGCAATATGAATGTAGATAGCTAAGTATTCCTTTATAGGGGTAATCCGCGACCAGTTTTGATGTAATAAATTATTCTCAAGTTTCTGGGTGTCTATATCTATTTCTAGGTTTGTAAATATGTCCGTTACAAGATTCCATAGATCTTTGAGACCTGTACAACTCCACCAAATGTGTGAGTATGAGCCTGTCGCCTTCTCACATCTCCAGCAGATGTCTGAAGATGTTGGAACATCTTCTTCAGTCGGTCTGGGACTAGGTACCATCTATTGTTTATCGTGTATTGTAACTCTAGCAGATTTGAGTAGTGGCACACCTTGCTTAAGTTTGTCATGGCTAGACCCCATTCTTTTATCGTAATTTATTTAGCTATTTCTTTTCCCCAGTTTTCTATGGCTGAGATGCTACTATTTTGGGGATTTTTATTTAGTAAATCTGATTTTTTAATCAGATTCGGATTAGCTGATATCAAGTTTTCTACATCGGACTGTATTAACATTTGTCCATTTTTTTTAAATTCAGTTAATATGAATCCCTTCATCCTAAGATACTTGAACACATCCCTATTGGATAGGAGAACTCTGTTTCCAGTTGGGGAAAAGATTTTAAGTAAACATTTTCTATTAATTGGCAAAAACTATGTATACCTTTATCTTGCCATTCTGTGACTTTCAGATCGGGTATGTTGAGTTCTAAAAATCCAATAGGGGTGCCTGCCATGGCTATTCCCCGCATCACCTCTTTTTCCCTGACACCACCAGAAATTTAAGAGGCTCGAGATCAACCTGTAAGAAACTCTATTTTCATACCAATCTCCTTTTTCCTCTGTCCACATCATACAGCCCAGATTGTCTATTTTTATGTCTTCTGTTTCTATGTGATACCTAGCGTCTTCCATTGATGAGTTTGTGATCCATTTGGACAAGTGCATTATCATGGCAGCATCATGATATTTATATATGATGGGGAATCCCACCCTCCAACTTTTAAGTTTTTATACAAGGTGTTGACTCCTATTCTTGTTTTTCTCACTAGTCATATATACTTAGTGAAAGATTGGTGAATCTTTTTTAACCAGTCTTTTTGTAGGGGTTGTGGGATAAGTCTCCATAAATAAATCCATTTAGGCAAAATATATGATTTGATGACATTGAGTCGACCACACCATGATACCTCTAGTCTGCTCCAGGTATTCAGATATGTTGTTGTGTGTAGGAGTATAACTTTATAATTTGTTTCTAGGGTCTTATTTGGGTTAGATGTAATAATTATGCCTAGGTATTCTACTTGCTTACTGGACCAAATAAATTAATATTCCATAATAAGTTTTTGTCTTGCTACAGTTGGTATGTTCTTAATCATTGCTTTTGTCTTGTTTATATTAAGCCTGTAGTTAGAGACTATGGTGTATGATTCAATCTCTTGCATGAGATGTGGAAGACAACTTATTTGACCATTTACTGTTATTGTGATGTCATCCGCATACATACTTATATTAATTTTTCCCCACTCTTGTGACAGGCCCGAGATGCCTCTATTTCCTCTAATCCTTTGGGTCAAAGGTTCAAGTGTCAAGATGTATAGCAGAGGATAAAGGGGGCAACCTTGTCTTGTTCCATTTTTCACTTGAAACCAAGGGGATGAGATCCCTGATCCTACTACTGTGGCGGAGGGAGAGGAATATAGGGCCATGAACAGATTTAAAAATCTACCTTTTAACCCAAATTTTTCCATTACAGAACACGTGAAGTCCCATCCTACCCTATCAAATTCTTTTTCGGCATCCAAAAATAAAGCCATCATTGGGGACCTGATGTTATCTGCGTGATCTATCGCATCCAACAATCTTCGAACACTGTCTGTTGAGGATCTACCTGACACAAACCCAACTTGATCCGGGTTTATCAGTAGTGGTATTACTTCTTTAAGTCACTCAGCCAGGATAGAGGCATATATCTTGGAATCAGTATTTATCAATGACATCGGTCCAGAATTGGTAATTATAGAAGCTTCCTTATTGGGTTTGAGTATAGGAACCACATTGGCTTGCATCATTTCTTTTTAAATATCTATGTATCAAGGGTTTTATCAACTAGAATTTCTGGTTAGGCCAACCATCAAAATCAATTAATTTATTAAATATATTTCTTAAGCAAAAGGATTACAAAAAATTGGTGGCCAATGCCTTGCTGCTGATAAAAAAAAATATTTTAAACCCAGTAGCTATTTTGCAATGGGAAAAGGACTTAGATATCTCTATTGATCAACAGAATGGTGTTGACAGCTGGAAAAATGTTATAGGGTGGTACATTATCTTAATCTAAACGAGATACAATATAAGTTGTGTAATAGGTGGTATATAGTTCCAACAGGGCTGATTAAAATGTTCCATAGTCTTTCACCATTATGCTGGAGATGTGGAGTTGGTGTAGTGATTTTATGCATATTTGGTAGCAGTGTAAAGAGATCAGAATGATCAGGGAAGACATCTTGTCCAATATTTGGACCCAGCTGATTTACTAATTCAAATGATCAAAAGGAGGTGAAGACCATCCAGAGTGACCTGCACTCACAGAAAAAAATAAGAGAGAAAGGAGAATGAGCTAGAGTAAAATAAATTCTTCCTCTACCATGTGCCCAATATTTCTGAGATCATCTGTTTTTTATGTTTGTCTGTGTTGTTATTTTGTTGTTTAAATATATGTGAAATATATAAATATTATGTATGTTTTTTTATGTCAGTGAAAGTAATAGTTGTAATAGAATGGCGCATAAGATTTGGAAAGATTAAATCAATATACTTACTATGTTTTTATCTGATGAGTGCCACAGTGTATAAGTATGTATTTGTATATGAATAATGTTGATATGGACATAAAAAAGTGTTTACTTTAAAGAACTTCAAAAATTATATAATAGCAAAGCAACAAATTACTGAAAGAAATTTATAATATGATGCACATTCATAAACAATCAAATCAAGTACAAAGGGTGAATTTGTTTCTGCTGATTAAGTCAACTATCACATATATGCCACACTGATATACTCAATCTATGGGGTTTATTTACTAAAAGTTGAGAATAATGTGAGGAGGTTGACTTGGCATGTCAACTTTCACTTCAAGTCGATATCCTCATGCTATTCACTAAGTCAAACTCAACCACCCTCTCCCCCTACCTCGCCAAAGTCCATCTCAAACTCTCTTCAGTGAAAATGAAAATTGGTATTTAAAAAAATCCAAATGTAGGTCAAAGTCCATCCCTACTATTAGATGGTTTTAAAATCAGCCTACTATTCACTGGTTTGAAAATGCCACCAATAGACAGGGAAACTTTGATGTATAATTACAGTATACAATCTAAATTACTGTGACTAGTCAGCCAATCAGATAAAAGATTCCAAAGGAAAATATTGTGCTGGCACTCCGGTTCATCAAGTGAATGGAATATTTAATGAGAGCAACAATGTGACACATGTGGCACAAACACGTGACGCATTTCAAGTCTACTGACTCTTAATCATAAGTGCCAATCGGATGCCTTCTATGCTCTTTTGAAAAGACAGCCCTCCTGGGCTAAGTTTTCTTTCTGGTTTCTCTCCCCTGATTTTCATCTGAAAACAAATTCCCAAGTCTCCGACGTATTATTATTATTTTAATTGTGTTATCACGTATATTTCTCATTTATACATTCAAGGTTTTCCTTTTTTCTTTGATTTTTATTTTATTTAAACATTAATAAAAGTTAGGTTTTATATAACATTTTCTTTTTTTGAGACTTCAAAACTAATTTCTTTTTATTGTTTAAAGCATTATTCGTTAAACCCAGTTGAGGTCTCTTATAAATATTCTGAGACTTAGAGTATTTCAGTTTCTTGGGTTTAGAAATAGCCAATGTTTACATGTTTTTCAGTTGTTTTTTTTGCAAGTTAAAGGGTAATGACTGAATGTATTACCAAATGAGGTATACTGTATTTGCAGTTATTTTGTACATTAAAGCACCCTTTTTTTTTTTTTTTACTTATCCGGCTTTGGAATGGTTTTCTCCGTCATTACTCCTTAAATTTTTTGATTTTATACCTTGGGACTTGGATCGCCTGGAGAGGAAGAAACCAAGAGGTTGGATTAACAATATAGCAGCTGCATCAAGATCTTGTAGTTTCAATTTTAAAAGGCTGTAAATGTACCAAAAGAGCAATAATTGAATGTAGTGTTTTGCTTTGTCCTAACCATTTTCTTCTACAATGACCTTTTGACCCAAAGTATGCAACAAGAAATGTAACCACTTATTTGGGATGATAGTAACCTCTTCTAAAGTGGTGAATCCAGTTGCTTGCTAAAGCCTAAGCAGTCAGACACTGACATAAACATGATCAGAAAGTCGAAAGATTGGAATCAGCACTCTGGTAATTGCTTGCATCAGTAAGTGTTTAATCCAATGACAATGGCAGTGAAACAGAGCTTGCTGTAATAAATTTATTTTGTGCTCTAAAGAACACTTAATCATAAGTCATGATCATAACGTTTTTCAGAGTATGAAACGCATTACATTCTCATTTGAGTAAACATTTACTGAAGCAAGCAAAGAGTGGGGAGCCAATTCTTTCTTATTTCTGTTCACATTTTGACCCCAACCCTAATCAACAGTCTAGCAAACGGACAGTGCCATATTGGAATGGTAAGGGGCATTTGCTTTCTTCAGTGCCATCATGTGGCAATAGTATGTGTTTTAGTATTCTTTAATTGGTCAGACTCTAGAGGTACTAGCAAGTTTTTCTGTAAGCATCACGATGAGTCAGCCCATGAGCAGGCTCATCCAGGCTGTATTTCTGTATCCTTTTTTGCTTTTCTAACTTGTTTCTGATTAATTCTTGTTCCTGTCTTTTCTTTGTATTCTTGTCTTCTGTATACTCTTACCTACTCTGGCCACAGAGTGACACCTACCCTAGTCTAGCCATAGACCATTACTTGCCCAAGTCTCGCTATAGTCTGGCACCTGCCCAAGTTTAGCTGTAATCCGACATTTGCCCTGACCTAAGTCCTGTCAAGGGGCTGTCTTAGATCCCTGTAAAAGGGGCTGCCATGAACCCTGTAAAAGGGCTACCCTGAGCCCTGTAAAAGTGGCTGGCTCATCTTAGATCCCTGTCATAGTTTTGCCTTGTCTTAGAGCTATGTTATGAGTCTTTACTGATTCCTATTAAAGGTTTTCCCTATCCAATGCTTCTTTGTTCTTTTGTTCTTGTCAATTTCTGGTTTTCCTGCTGTTTATTGTTCTGTTCCATTCCAGGTTGTCTCTGTTTCCCTCTGCCTTTTTTTCTTGCTCCTATATTAATGTGCTCCATCTATTTTTTCTGTTTGATTCATTCCTCAGTCCTGCTACAGGTATGTTTCTATGTGTTGGTGTCTGTGTTTCTGTTATTAGATTCAACCACTAGTTTACAACTACTAGCTTATCATCTTATGGTCATCAGGTGTAACAAAACCCTCACCATATCCATCTCAGTGTATTATTCTAGTTCCTGTATTTATGTGTGTATGTTGTTATGTCTCACAAGCCCTGATTTTTGCTTATTTGTCATGTGCTTATGTCTGTGCTTTAGAATGTTTCTTTCGTTATGTAGCTATGTCTTACGCTTTGCCCTGATCATGTATCTTTCAGTTCTGTCTTCTCCTCTTTTGTCTGTCCCTGCACTCTGTATTTAGTTTATTCTGTTTCTGCTCTGTGTGAGTTTGCTCTTCTCTGATTTGACTATTCTGGCCCAGCCTGTAGCATCCTGTTTATCCGGTCAGAGTTATGTTCTATGCCTGCTTCAGAATGTCTACAGGGTATCTTCAGTCCAAGCTTTGGTTATACTGGAAACAGTAGCTCTTTCGCACCAACATGGAGCTTCAAGCTTCTCGGGGGGGTGCGGTTACCCTGCACCAGGCCCTGTGTCTCTATATCCTACATCATAACTCCTGAACTCAGGGTCATTTGCTACCTGCACCCTGATAGTGACAGTAAGTCTGAGAGTCTGTGGCAAATTTTTAGAAGCCAGGAAGCAAATTCTCTATTGCTTGGGTTTTCATCTTCAAAACAAAGATATCTTCAAAATGAAATATGATAGAAAGATCATTTAAATAAGTGGAATACTGGTAACTTATTAGCCTAAAGCAAAGACCAGTATTTCCAGATAGACTTGCTGCAACATAGCTGAATTAATCAGTTGAAGTCATATTGCTCAATCTGCCAATATTTAAGAAAGGCATATTCTGAACTACATTACTGTCTATGGTCATCGAATGACCTTTGAGCCAGGATAGTTGCCCTGCTTACATGCACTTTAATACAACCAGAAAACTGGCAACAAATATTTTTGCTTTGAATTAAGACTTCTATATTTTTGTATATAGTGGTAAATTTGCTTTATATGCAAAATGTTTACATATTTATATACACTAATTATTTATACACTCTATTCCCCTTTCATTGTGAACTATGTTGTATTTTTTTTACATTCAATTTCACATATCAATTTATTATGTAATGTTGAAAATATGCGATACGTTTTTATCTGTAGAAATCTAAGCACCAGTGGTTTGATATATTTTCTAACCTTGCAACACAGTATTATTGCTTATGTATTGGCAAAGGTTCTGAATGTTAATAACAAAAAAAATACCAAACATTTACAATATCATTTTCCAAGATCTTACAATAAACAAAATCTGCCAAAGCAGAGGTGCCAAGATAACTTCTCAAGGATAATATATTCTAAAACAAATACTTTCCTTGTATCTTATGTGGTTACCTTGTGATTGTAAGATAAACTGACTAATCTAAAAGCTTTTTATTGTTGCTAACACTTGAGTGCAACAGTCTAGTGTGAATACATTGAAAAACGTAAAAGTTATGAAAACTATTGCCTTTCATGTGTTTTTCTTAAGGGGACTATTTAATCAAATATGTGACATATCTTTGTTTTGTTAACAAAGGACTAAAAAAATAAGGCTAGTAGAATGCCTAGTTTAGTAAATGTGTTCTTTTGTTTATGTTTTTTTTAATGTGTAATATTTGTTAAAATTAATTACTATCAAAGTAGATATTTTCATAAATTACTGTATAATATAAAACATATGAGTAACACAAAGTAAGTCATTAACCAATAGGCAGCAAAAATATTTTACAGACAGAGCTACAAGATAACTTCATAACTGAAACTTAATATCTCAATAACTGGATATAATGACAGTGTTTAAAATATTTATGGTATGATATTTTTGGTTTACTCCCCCTTTAAAGAGACTGTCTAGTGCCAAAAATGCATCTTCCAAATATTAATACATATTATTGTGATTTCAAAGTACTTTAAATGCATGTTTTACATTTTGCATTTTGCATTGCTTAAAATAAACAATACTTACAGCTAGATGAAACTGTTAAATTACAGTAGTTTGCAAGAAACCAGGACTGCTCACACTAACTGAGAAAAAAAACTTTGCGCTGTACAATCGGTAATCTTCATCTTGCACCAACGTGAGTTTGGGGGCTAGACTGTCCCTTTAAAACTTTAATAACCCTTCATTTGCAACCTTTTATTCTATTTAATTTTTAATTACCACAATAGTTAAATAGAGGAATGCATTAAAATAGTGAAACAATACATTGTAGTGGGTTCAGAACATTTTTCTCAGACCTTAGTTATTTCTTGCAGTTTTATTGCAGTTTAGCAACTCTTATTAATATAGATGCTAAAATACAGATTTTTGAATAGCAATAGTTTTTTCATCTATGTTTTTTGGCTCTTTGTAAAATTGAGAGCATATGACTACTAATGCATATATAATAATATAGCATTAGAGCAAACCATAGGAAATTTCATCACTTAATAATCACTCAAATAAAATGATCCTTTACACCAGATTGAAATGCTTTGGAATTTTTTTTATTATTTTAAGTAAGCTGGCATAGGTTAAAGACCTCCCATGTAACCTTATCATTATAGTGTTCCTTTCATTTTGAGTAAGGAATTAAATATCGCAGAAAGAGTATATTAGATAATTTACATTTTTTGAAAACAGTTACAGTGTGATTAAAGGGATATTATCATGAAATGTTCTATTATTATTCTGTTTCAATGTAAGCACAATCTAAATAATTCATTGGGTATATATATATATATATATATATATATATATATATATGAAATATAGGTAGGACGGCACACCACATCTGAAGGTTAGAGCCCAGGTGCAAGCACAACCGAATATACATCCAGAGAACAGAATAGGTGGCACTCGTGAGTCTTATATATCCAAATATTTATTCAGTAGAAAATCAACGTTTCGTATGGAGTCTTTGTCAGGACAATTCTACAAGTGAGACCAACAATCTAAAACCAATATATATAAGACAACTCCCCTCCCACTAATCACATAACACACCCCAGTAATTACAGAATTACAAGGTACACCTGGGTGAGACTAATTATTAAAAAAAAAGGCTGAAGGGAAAACTGTTTTAAGAATATAAGCACATCAGTTCCATATCCCCACAAACACAAAAAATATATTAAAATATACAAAATGCGTTATTCAAAAAGGCTTAAACAGACCAATTGATGGACAAAGAAATAGTTAACAGGGAAGCAAAAATGATTTATATGAAACATACAAATTCAGGCCAGAGGGTCAATTAGTGTTTAAGGTGTGGATCCAGTAAGTTTCATGCTGTAAAAGGAAGCGATTCCGATCACCACCATGGGATAGAGGGGACAGAGGGTGTATCTGATCAATAGCGATAAAACAGAGGGTAGATAATTGGTGACCAAGTTCCAAAAAATGCTTAGCAACAGGTTTATCAATTTTCTAATCTCTAAAGGCGGTGCGAATAGCTGATCTATGACCACGCATGTGATCACATAGAGTAGGATCCGTCCTGACAATATAGCTAAAGCCACAAGGGCAAGTCATTTTTTGAATTATGGGATCAGTTTGACAAGTAATAAACACTTGTTGCACCCAGGCCTAAGTGAGGACCCAGACAAAGAATAACAATTCATCCAATAAGAGTGTATGATATTTTTCATGTGTTTGGCAGCAGTAGTATATTGGAGAGAACCGTGAATACATTCAGATTTATTCATAGCTGCATTAGTAGGAGGCAGAGTGGCAGGTCCAGAACCAATGGGGCTCCACAACTCGCTAAATCTAGTTAGAGCCTGCTGGCAGTTACAATGTAATAGATAATCTGGGTAACCACGGGAAGAAAATCGGGATTGCATAGTATCCAATTGGCAAAGTGCATTCTCAAACACTGAATTATTCTGCAATACTCCTAAAAACTGAAAAAAAGGGATTGAATTGAACAATGCTGTGGATGAAAGCTGATCACTGCATATGTGTGTTAAAGTGTTGCAATGATGCCTCGATCGAGGCATCATGCAACACATTCTGTGCCCCCTTGGAGCATGCTCCTCCAATACAGCGTGCCCAGCACAGAGCGACGGAAGAGAGAAAAAAAAATCTCTTCCGTCTCTCTGAAACCGCTACTTGACTGCCCCTAGAAGCAGTTAAGTATATTACAGTTAGAAATAGAAAATGAATTAAATAAATAAATAAATAAATGGAAAAAGCTAACCCTAGATCTACTAAACCTAGATCTAGGGTTAGGGTCATAATTAGGGTCCTAATTAGGGTTACAGGGTGGTTCAGATGATTACAAGGGTTAGATTAAGGGGTGGGGGTAGATTTAGGGTTAGGGTAAATTTAGAGTTGGGGTAAATTTAGGGTTGGGGTAAAAAAGACACTGTAGAAGAAAATGATTACAAAACAAAAAAAAACACTAATATTGTTTATTGCCCTATTGAAATAAAACAAAGACAAACAAGGAAACATTGGTATTAATAAACTCAGGACAAATATTAGAAATATATAAATGGGGTCTTTTTTACCATTTGTAATTATGTTAAAAAAAATTAGGTCAAAGTTATAAAAAGTGTTTTTTATGGCATATTTTCATCATATTTTATATTTTTTTTTATAGTAAATGATATCATATGATGAAAATAATAGTATCAAATGAAAGCCCTATCTGTCCTTTAAAAAATGATATACAATTTGTGTGGGTGGACTGAACACAAAGTAAGAAATTCACAGTTCAGTAAACGTATGACAAAAATAATGGAATTCTGGTCTTCAAGGCACATCAAATGCAACATAGCACTCGGTCACTAAGGGGTTAAAAGTGAGCGTACAGGAGAAGGTAAATTATTCAAGTAATTCATAGCCTCAATAATACTGGATTCACCTCAGTGCCATACCATAAACATATCATCAAAATAGTGAGTATATAATAATAGATGATCATGAAAAGGCTCAAGGATATGTTTTAATTCAAATAGATACATATAACAATTAGCATAAGCAGGAGCCAAAGCAGCACCCATCAAAATCCCACTCAATTACACATAAAAATAATTTTAAAATCAAAAGTAATTACAAGTAAGACAAACTTCCAAAAATGTAAGCAGGAGTTCAATGTGGGGACCTGTATAATAAGTAGAGTTGCGCAAAACAAATCCCATTGCTTCCAAACCTCCAGAATGAGGAATGATAGCATATAAACTGGTCACATCACAAGTAATGAGCCAGACATTATCGCTAGGGACTTGCAATGTAGAGATTGTTTTAATCCAATTGTTAGACAGAATTTTGTAAATAGAAATCAACCCATTTACCAATGGGATCCAGAACATCCCCACAGGCCGATACAGTGGGTCTTACCGGGAGTGTTCCGAAGAAGTATAGCACAGGAATACGGGGATATGTCTCCTTCAAAAAATCACACACTGATTCATCAATCAAACCCTCATTTAAAGTATCCTGAGCTAATCAATCAACTGTACATATAATATCATTAGTGGGATTCAATGTTAAACGTTAATATACAGCTGAATCACCAAACTGACGGAGGCCTTCCATTCTATATTGTGCATAATCCATCAAGTAATCCATAATCCATAGACTGTGAAAGTATTTCACAGTCGGGACAAAGCTAAGCCCTTCCGAAGCACAGACAGTTCATCATTACATAAATCCCTAGAAGATAAATGGAATACCTGCATTACTTCCTCGGAAGGCATCCTCTTGCTCCATGACCGCCCCTTTTGGCTACGTCGGGTACACCGTGTGGTATGCTGATGCCGGGGACCCCCAGGTCTGGCGTTTGCTGTAAAAAAGCACCAATTGCATGAGTAAGAATTTCAATGTCAGAACCAGAGTCAGCTGAACTGCCATCCACAGTAGGCTGAATAGGTTTCTTCACCTTATAGTGTGGGTGTGTCGGTGGGCGTGGGCGCTGGTGTACACCACTAAGCCAATGATAAACACGATGAGTGTCATAATCCTTGTTCACCTTATTCAATTTCTCAATATAGATATATATATATATATATTGTGACAAACCTGTTCCTGTCGGCATAGGTTTATCTGGGATCTTTGATACCGCACAGTCTTTCTCAGGAAAACAAAGTAATCTCCAAAAGCGATGACAGGTTTTCCAAATGCACAGCTCTGTTTATTTAAGGTTGCAACAGGTCACAGATCATTACATTCTTTAGAACAAACTCTGTACAACCCTTGTCGACCTTTCCTTCCAGTTTTTTAAACACACTAGGCCAGACCATCATTTTACTGTCTGTTAAATAGCTCCCTCTAATTGACACAGGTGAGCTTAATCACCCTGCTTCTAGCAGCCAGGTCTAACACAAAACCCGGCCTGGACTTTGTATACTCACACTCCCTGAAAGTGGGATGGAGAACCGGCCCACCCTGCTCTTCCGCATACTCCACCCCAGTGACCCAAAACACACATTTTACCATAAAAAGGTACAAGAACCGTACATATATTTCCCTGGGGCTGTCTTTTCCCACTCTGAGGGGTAAAAACAATGCAATATTCTTGGTGCTAAATACACACTTTTTTACACCATACCTTGCATTTTGTCACAATATATATTTAATATCTATCTGTTCATCTATCTATGTATCTATCTATGTATAAACATATATACTCATTTATATATTTAATTATCTATCTATTTTTCTATCTACCAATGCATGTTTACTTATAAATAGATAAATAGATCGATAATTAAAAATATTAATAAGCTTCACAAATGTAATTACTTGTGATTATATCTATTTACCACTTGTTCTATGCCAAAAGAAGCTTTTAAAATGAATGACTGTTTGCTATGAACAACAAACTTATCTACAAGATCTCTTTGCTGATACAGTGAGTGAATTATTTAGCCAGTCCAACACTCTGACTAATTGATGTATGTCTTGAAACCTCAAATCAATTATTAATGTGCATTTATTTTTTCACTTCAACATTGTTCACTGTTTTGTGCATATAATTCTTTATGTGAGCACAATTGTTTGCAAACTGTAATATCTATGAACATTTTGAACTGGGGATTTCTAATTTAGAGTAACTACGTATCAGTCTCAACAAAAAACAAAATCTGCCTGCGCTTCTCACCCTAATAAAGTTGGCAACAACAGTATAAACATAATATAAATGAGAGATTTTGGGTATATGAATTGGCCAAAGCATAATTATGTTCATCTGTTGTAAATGTTAATAATACAAAAATACCAAACATTTACAGTATAATTTTCAAATTTCAATTGCCATGTCAAGGCATACTCTTAATATGATGAGAACCTAATCTCACCTCCTATATAGTGGGGCCACAAAAGCATTCCATACTGCTACCAAAACCTTTTTAATGTGTTGGTGGAGGGGTGATTAAGCCTACTAAACAGGTATGAGCGTGCTGCAAATATCATGTAATTGGCTGTACAGTATATACAAAAAACTGACTTTTAACACATCGAACAATAATAGTGTAAACATGATATAAATTAGAGGTTTTTGTTACATGAATTGGCCAAACCCTAATTAAGCTCACCCACACGACACATTATGTGGTAGCACATTGCAGATTTGTTATCCCCCTATTTAATGGCAAAAATAAACTTTGTTTCACAGGCCTAATGTTATTGGTGGAAATGTTTTAGCATTTGTCATAAATAGAAGACATCACAGACAAATGTTATTCTTAGTTCATGCACTGACTTGCAATTCTGCTAATCTAATGCATAAATCATTTTGATAATTTTTTATTATTTACATGAACACTATAAGTAATATTTTTTTTATTAATTAAAATGTTCATTGAGTCACAGAAACATTGTACATTAAACATTATGTACTTCACTGTAATTATCAATACAAAACAGATTGTTGAGGTTTCTCTTAGAATTTTAAATACATACATAAAGAAGAAAAATATGACTCATTTTTGTTATTTGTCATGATAAAACCTTGTGGCTTCTCACATAAGATAAAATGAAAAAAACTGTGCTCAGAAGGACCATGCTAAATGGCACCATAACCGTGTACTATTATAAAATCAACAATATCGTATTGAAGATAACCTCCACAAAGGGACTAACCTAAATTATCCCTAAATAAAACAAAAGTTCTAATGGCTATAATGCAATAACTGACTACGAACATTCCACCGATTCTTGTCAGCGAATCCATCCCAGGAAGATGTGCTCAGACTGGTTCATCATAAAAATAGAAAGAAACTAAAATAACGTATAATGAGATCGAAATAGTGCAGAAAATGGAAAAATATAATAGAAAGAAAGATAGAAAAGCATGGAGAGTAAAGGCACCTCTAGAGTGAAGTAGCATGCCAAAGTCAGAGGGGTTTGGCATAAAATGTGGGCCCCTGTCCCCACTTTCAGTGGGCAGGGAAAAAAAATACTTTATCACCTGAACATGTCAGGCTGATAAAAATGCCCTGGGTGGATGTATGAGTTCCAATGAGCTCCAATATTTGTATAATACTAAGTTCGAGGAGGGGGAAAAAAAGGAGAAAAGCAGGAGGTTTCATCAGTTAGCCTCTGGAACATCTAAGATTTGTGTCCCAGGATCCTCCGATGTGTCTCGGCTGATGTAGGGGGGAGACCCAGGTCCTGTGAGGAAGATGTAACGGTGGCCAGATCTTCTATGGACAAGAGTTTATCATCTCGAGCAACAGAGAGGGAGGTAGGGGAGCTCCATTTGTATTTCACCCCAAGACTGCGCAGGTGGGTTGTCAGACCACTCAGAGATCTTCTCCATAAAATGACTTCTTTCAGCAAATCTTCAAATATTAGCAGGGTACTCCCCGTGTAAACAGTCGGGGGAGTATTTCTGATTTCTTGTAAAAGTGCAACTTTTTTTTTCGTTCATATTTTGTGCAAGGTTTTCTGAAGATCTACAAAAGTCTCCTTATATCACCCTTAGTTGATGGAGTTTTATCCCGGAGAGGATCCAAAGTCTGTTTTGGGTGACTTAGTTTTATCACAGGTTCGCCTTCATCAGCCGTCATCATCAGTCGTTTGATTCTGATAGAGGAGAAGGTTGTGCTGCTTCCCCAGAAATCGAGGCAGGCTTCTGTGGCCTAGAAATAAACGCACCAATGTCTGAAGCTGATGGCTGTTGAGGGGGCCCATCTTGTTTGGTTTTCCGACCCATACCTTCAGGCATATGTTAGCATCGAATTAATTAAGATTACTCGCCGCAGCTTTCCAAAACCGTTGTGGAACTTTTCTGCATGAATCTCAGCATGGATGCATCTGTCAGCTATCACAGTTAGCTCTCCCCCCTCCCCCACTATAAGTAATATTTAAGAGTCCTTTAAAAATGTTGAGGAAAAAGAGGAGCCTTTAAACTTGGAGACGTAATATTATTATAAGAAAGAAAAATAGTTCACTCTACATATAATACATTTCTCCAAATCATCTTTATTAAACTGTTATACCTGTGTTAACAAAGGAGGTATGTTGTCCTCTACACTACCTTCTCAAAGAACCTGTGCTCAGTTTTGCTAACTAATTTTTCAACATGACATGTTTATGTAATAGCAGAGAAAAATGAAACCTTATGAAGTTCAACATGATAAATAAGAGAAGCCATGTGATATGACAATGGAAACATAGCTGACTATTCAACAGATGTTTTTATTGAATTGATAAAGTTATCACTATCACTTTTACATTCCTTTCATGGACAACGTTGTCCTCATTTGACTAACTCAAATAAACCCTAACCTATAACCTCTCTGCTGGTATGAATGATATTGTTAAGGCAATTTGACTTACAGTACATGTTATCTAGAACATACTCTTTTGTTTTTGGTTTAATGTATGAGGATTCTGAAATAATTGTGTTATGTACATAGCACCTGTAAAAACAAATCTACCACAAATGATACAATACAAATTCCTTCCAACCTACATAATTTATGTGCAAGCCGTTCCCTGCTAGTTTGTGAAAAATACTCCTCCTAACATGAATACTCATATTTTTAAACTCAAAACTAACCCATCAAAGCACACCATTGTTTTATCAATATTTACCTGTGGTTAAGAGGGAACATTACATAATTCTGCTGTCAATTGACTGTATAGCATTTTTCAAAAAGCTGTACCAAGAAATTTAATCTATTCACTATGAATTGGAAAATAGTTTAAAAGAAATCTAAAGCAGAATCTGTTGGCTCTAATATCAGCACAAAAACTGAGTGGCAGGCGATTCATGGAATAAGTTTCCATTAGACATGTGCAAAACTAAAATTTTCGTTTCGTTTTCGTCCATTAAGAAGAAAATGTTATTTATTTCGTCTAAAACGAATTTCGTTGATTAGTGCATTCGTTTCAGACGAAATTCGTTCATTATATTCGTTTCGTTAATTTTTATTTTGTTCGTTTTATAGAATACAATGTAATACTATTGGCTTTCTATAAACCGAACGAGAGCCCCATTCATAAGAAATTCTTATGAATGGGGCTCTCGTTCGGTTCATAGAAAGGCAATAGTATTACTTGTATTCTATAAGCCGAAAGTCTATAAACCGAACGACTTTCGGTTTATAGACTTTCGGCTTATGGAATACATGTAATCCTATTGCTATTCTATAAACCGAACGACTTTCGGTTTATAGAATAGCCATAGGTTTACATGTATTACATAAGCCGAAAGTCTATAAACCGAAAGTCGTTCGGTTTATAGGCTGTCGGCATTTAACTAATAAGAGACAGAGTCTCCATTCATAAAATTATGAATGGAGACTTTGTCTCCGTGTAGTAAAATGCCGACAGCCTATAAACCGAACGATCGGTTTATAGTCTTTCGGCTTATATAATACATGTAATCCTATGGCTATTATATAAACCGAACGTTCGGTTAATTTTATGAATGGAGACTCTGTCTCCGTGTAGTAAAATGCCGACAGCCTATAAACCGAACGTTCGGTTTATAGGCTGTCGGCTTATGGAATACATGTATTCCTATTGCTATTCTATAAACCGAACGACTTTCGGTTTATAGAATAGCCATAGGATTACATGTATTACATAAGCCGAAAGTCTATAAACCGAACGTTCGGTTTATAGGCTGTCGGCATTTAACTATACAGAGACAGAGTCTCCATTCATAAAATTATGAATGGAGACTTTGTCTCCGTGTAGTAAAATGCCGAAAGCCTATAAACCGAACGATCGGTTTATAGACTTTCGGCTTATATAATACATGTAATCCTATGGCTATTATATAAACCGAACGTTCGGTTTATAGAATAGCAATAGGAATACATGTATTCCATAAGCCGACAGCCTATAAACCGAACGTTCGGTTTATAGGCTGTGGGCATTTTACTACACGGAGACAAAGTCTCCATTCATAATTTTATGAATGGAGACTCTGTCTCCGTATAGTTAAATGCCCACAGCCTATAAACCGAATGTTCGGTTTATAGGCTGTCGGCTTTTAACTATATGGATACAAAGTCTCCATTCATAATTTTATGAATGGAGACTCTGTCTCCGTATAGTTAAATGCCGGTGTTCTGACAAATTTCTGGAGCAAATTCTGCTGCGCAATCGCAGGAAAATTTGCTCACTGCGCATGCGCATAAAGTTACAGCTGATAACTCAGCTGTAACTTTGTGACCACCGCGCATGCGCCAGCTGCTCAACCCACCTCCCGCCCCCCTCACACCCCCCGCACACCCCTTCTTACCAGATCATCGACCACAGCGATACACAGCGCATGCGCACGCCTATCCAGCCGTTTGGGAATGCGCGCGTCCGTTGTTGTGTTCTTAAGGTGGTAAGTAACACGGGGCGTCGGGACATAAGGGGGCAAGCATCCTGGTGAGGGCTGCCTCATCTTGATGGGATTTGTGATCCTCCTGCTGTATTATTGATGCAGCTGGCTCATGCGCGGTGGTCATTAAGTTACAGCTGAGTTATCAGCTGTAACTTTATGCGCATGCGCAGTGAGCAAATTCTCCTGCGATTGCGCAGGAGAATTTGCTCCAGAAATTTGTCAGAACACCGGCTTTTAACTATACGGAGACAAAGTCTCCATTCATAATTTTATGAATGGAGACTCTGTCTCTGTATAGTTAAATGCCGACAGCCTATAAACCGAACGACTTTAGGTTTATAGACTTTCGGCTTATGTACTACATGTAATCCTATGGCTATTCTATAAACCGAAAGTCGTTCGGTTTATAGATTAGCAATAGCATTACATGTATTCTATAAACCGAACGTCGTTCGTTTTAAAGACTTTCGGCTTATAGAATACATGCTGCTATTGGCTTTCTATAAACCGAAAGAGTCCCCATTCATACGAATAGGTCAATTGACCTATTCGTATGAATGGGAACTCAATTTCGGTTTATAGGAAGCTAATAGCATTACATGCATTCCATAAACCGAAAGTCATTCATGTCGGTTTATGGAATGTAGTACAATGCTATTGGTGTTGTAAACCGACTCTATTTCGGTTTAGAATGCCAATAGCACGATTGGACGAATGGACGAATGAACGAATGATTTTCGTTTATTAACCATTCTTTCATTCGGATTTTGTTAGTTAAAATTTTCGTTATTCGTTTTTCGGACGAATGGACGAAAATGCTATTTTCGTCCGAAAATGCATTCGTCCGAAAACGAATGCACATGTCTAATATATAGTATTTGGAGAAAGGGGCACTCAAGCAACTTGATATAATGAAGAATCAAAGATGTATTTCAGTTTATCTGAAACTAAATGTTGATCTTTGTGAAATACATTGTTGATTCTTCATTATTATAAGTCTCCTGGGTGCTACTTTCTCCAATTACTAACATTTTCTGACCAGCAAATTGTGGCTGGCATGCACAGACCAGGATTTCTATATATATATTTATATACATTTACACTGATCATCTATAACATTGTGATCACTGACAGGTGGCAAGCCGTCAGAGGCAGTGTGTTCTGCAGGTAAACCTTGGGTTTTGCCATACACGTGGATAATACTTTTACCCTCACCACTTACCTAAGCATTGTTGCAGACCATGTACATCTTTTCATGCAAACAGTATTTCCTGATGGCATTGGCATTTTTAAGCAGGATAAGGCACCCTGTCACAAAGCAAAAATGGTCCAGGAATGGTTTGAGAAACACAAGGAGTTCAGTGTGTTGACTTGACCTCCAAATCCCCCAGATCTCAATCTAATCAAGCCGAGCCTCTGTGTGGTGTACTGGATTAAAAAGTCTGATCCATGGAGGAAACACCTTGCAACTTACAGGACTTAAAGAATCTGCTGAGATCTAGTAGAGTCCATGCCTCAATATGTCAGGGATGTTTTGATGTCAAAAGGGGACCTACACAATATTAGGCAGGTGGTCATAATGTTATGGCTGATCTGTGAATGTATACATACACACATACACATCACCTGTTACAGATATATACACATATGCTTACCAGACAAGCACAGGGCAGCACGTTTTTTTTCTACAGCATGATGCAGTAGAAGCTGTCATGGGCGTCCGCAGGGGGGGGGGGGGGGGTTCAAGGGGGGCGCATGCCCCCCCCCCCCCCTGGATTTTTGCAATTCTCCTGTAAAAATATATATATATATATTTTTTTTTGAATTTTTTTTATTATTATTATTATTTTTACTCAGTGTGTAGCCTCTAGCTGTCCCTAGGGGACTGCACACCAGTTGCTGGATTAGGAGGTGGCACCCAAAGCTTTTGCTCTCTGCAAACTCTGCTTGCTGTAATACTGGTGTCCCATCCACATTGGTGCAGGTCTCTGCAGCTGTCAGTCATGCTGCATGGAGAGCAAATGACAGGGGTGCCCGGGGATATGAAGTTATAGCCCGCCCCTCAGCCCTCTATGTGGCAGCATGACTGACAGAAGAAAGCCTGCAGTGCAACATCATAGAGGAAACATGGGAAGATACTCAGAGACCATAGCTGAGCCTCTGTAACAGGTAGGAAGAGCTTATAATAGCTTTAAAAAACAAAACAGCCAAGGTACATGGTAGAGTGGGGTAAATCCAAGGAGGTCCCTCCAATTTCCCTGAGGTCTCCATTTGTCCAGTCTGAGCAGCTCCTCTGACCAGGCTCTGCTCACATCAACATGGTGACAAGTGGATGGGGCAGAAAAGATAATGGAGGATAAAATAATGTGATAGATGGAAGCAGATTGCAAACAAAATGGGATGACACGGGGCAGAAAAGATAATAGAGGATGAAAAGAGGTGATTGATTGGATCAGAATACAGACAACATTGTGACATGGGGCAGAAAAGATAAAATGTAGGTGAAAAGAGGTCACTGACATAGAGGAATAAAACACATAAAATGTTGGGGAAAGAGATGGCAAACATGGAGGAATAAAACATATAAAAAAGGGGGAAAGAGATAAAGAAATGTCATGGATTTAGGAATTTGGGTGTTTAGGGAATCTGTTGCTTTGTGTTTATATTGTGTGCTATAGTGTTGTATCTGGTGCTGTGGAGTTATATTGTGTGCTATAGTGTTGTGTCTGGTGCTGCTGGGTTACATTGTGTGCTATAGTGTTTTATTTGGTGCTGTGAGGTTATATTGTGTGTTATAGTGTTGTATCTGGTGCTGTGGGGTTATATTGTGTGCTAAAGTGTTGTGTCTGGGGCTGTGGGGTTATATTGTGTGCTATAGTGTTGTGTCTGGTGCTGTTGGGTTACATTGTGTGCTATAGTGTTTTATTTGGTGCTGTGAGGTTATATTGTGTGCGATAGTGTTGTATCTGGTGCTGTGGGGTTATATTGTGTGCTATAGTGTTGTATCTGGTGCTGTGGAGTTATATTGTGTGCTATAGTGTTGTGTCTGGTGCTGTTGGGTTACATTGTGTGCTATAGTGTTTTATTTGGTGCTGTGAGGTTATATTGTGTGCTATAGTGTTGTATCTGGTGCTGTGGGGTTATATTGTGTGCTATAGTGTTGTATCTGGTGCTGTGGGGTTATATTGTGTGATATAGTGTTGTCTATGGAGTTGTGGGGTTATATTGTGTACTATAGTGTTGCATCTGTTGCTGTGGGGTTATATTGTGTGCTATAGTGTTGTATCTGTTGCCGTATGCTTATATTGTGTGCTATAGTGTTGTATCTGGTGCTGTGGAGTTATATTGTGTGCTATAGTGTTGTGTCTGGTGCTGTTGATTTATATTGTGTGCTAAAGTGTTGTGTCTGGGGCTGTGGGGTTATATTGTGTGCTATAGTGTTGTATCTGTTGCCGTATGCTTATATTGTGTGCTACAGTGTTGTATCTGGTGCCGAGGGGATATATTGTGTGCTATAGTGTTGTATCTGGTGCTGAGGGGTTATATTGTGTGTGCTATAGTGTTGTGTCTGGTGCTGTTGGGTTCAGGGCCGGCCTTAAGTGTCCCGGCGCCCTGTTCGGGCTTGCCCCGTTGCACCCCCCCCCGTCTTTCACCCCCGTCTCTTTCACCCTCCGTATGTATGTGTCCCTTTCCTCCTCCTTGCCATGTCTGTCTCTCTCTAACTATTCCATACCTGTTTTCTCTGTCTTTTCCTCTGTTCTGTCTCTCTCCTCCCCCTCCTCTGTCTCTCTCCCCCCTCTGTTCTGTCTCTCTCCCCCCTCTGTACTGTCTCTCCCCCCCCCCGTTCTGTCTCTCTCCTCCCCCTCCTCTGTCTCTCTCTCCCCCTCTGTTATGTCTCTCCCCCCTCTGTTCTGTCTTTCTCCCCCCCTGTTCTGTCACTTTCTCTCCCCCCTCCCCCTGTTCTGTCTCTCTCTCTCTCCCCCTGTTCTTTCCTTTCTCTCTCTCCCCCCTCACCCTGTTCTGTGTCTCTCTCCCCCCTCCATCTGCCTGCAAATGTTGATCCAAGGAGGGGGCGGAGCTTACCGACTGAGCAGTGTAGCTCCGCCCCCACCCTGTGAAGCAAAGCAGCGTCTGCTTCACAGGCAGCATGAGAAAGTGCTGCTCGGCTCCCCATGCTTAATGCAGGCTCCCCATGCTTAATGCAAGCATGGGAAGCCGAGCAGCACTTACTCTTGCTGCACACGGCTCCCCGTGAAGCAGACGTTTTACAGGGTGGGGGCGGGTGGGGCCGGTTAGCTCTGCCCCCTCGTTGGATCCAGCAGAGGGCTGGTGAGGGGGGAACTTTTGATCTCCCCAATCCAGTGCCTCTACCGGCTCGCAGAGGTCGCACACCCCTAAGGCCGTCCCTGGTTGGGTTATATTGTGTGCTATAGTGTTGTGTCTGGTGCTGTTGGGTTATATTGTGTGCTATAGTGTTGTATCTGTTGCTGTGTGCTTATATTGTGTGCTATAGTGTTGTATCTGGTGCTGTGGAGTTATATTGTGTGCTATAGTGTTGTATCTGGTGCTGTGGGGTTATATTGTGTGCTGTAGTGTTGTATCTGGTGCTGTGGGGTTATATTGTGTGCTATAGTGTTGTATCTGGTGCTGTGTGCTTATATTGTGTGCTATAGTGTTGTATCTGGTGCTGTGGAGTTATATTGTGTGCTATAGTGTTGTATCTGGTGCTGTTGGGTTATATTGTGTGCTATAGTGTTGTATCTGGTGCTGTTGGGTTATATTGTGTGCTGTAGTGTTGTATCTGGTGCTATAGGGTTATATCTTTGCTATGTTGTTCTATCTGTTGCTGTGGAGTTTTAGCTAGAGCTCTGGATATTTATCTGGTGCTGTGGTTTATATCTTGTGTCATGGGTTTTTAGCTGGTACCGTGGGTTAATATCTGGTGTTGTGGGCCTATATCTGGCACAGTGGATCTATATTTGGTGCAGTGAGGCTATATCTAGTGTGGTTGGTTTATATCTGGTGCTGTGGATCTGTATCTGGTGCAGGGTTTATCAACCCTTTGCACGCCTTCACTGATAATGAGAAAGCTCCTCCACTTCATGATAACTTGTCAAAAAGAAGCATGGCGCAGAAAGGATGAGGGTAAAATTATGCCCCCCCCCCCCTGAAAAAAATTCTGCGGATGCCCATGGAAGCTGTAAGGATTTGCTCCTTACACAAGTTTCCCTCCAGCACAGGAGAA